>JAQJVL010000762.1:0-391272 GCA_035578905.1 Stictocephala bisonia | reverse complement strand
TGGTCAATCTGTCACTTTGATTTAAAAAGTTAATATTAAAGTCACCACAAATAATTAGTTTCTCTGCCTTGTTTAATAACTTTCTTGTAACTAGCTCAAATAATTGAAAAAACAATCTTATATCACCTATGGGTGATCTATAAATGTTAACAGTATTTAAATTCCCACAAGGTTTAATTAACTGTATAGCACAAACTTCAAAATGTATTTCTGTATAGAAGCTTCTTAGGTCTATTATTGAATACTGTAATTTAGTATTAATATAAATACCAACACCACCATTCTTTTTATTTTGCCTACAAATTACACTTGCAGGTTCAAAATAAAGGGGTATGAAACAGTTAACTTGGTCTTCTTCTAACCAGTGCTCTGATATACAAATAATATGGTTGTATATCTCTGTTCTGTGAATATGGTACGGCTCTTGAAATTAGGCTGCGCCATCCACTTGTCAGCTTGTGTTTCCTTGGTGGCGAGGCGGATATCCACTCTGTTTAGTATGTTTTCCATTGTTTTACCGAAGACTGAGTTGTTCATCAGCTTATAGAAGTCTTTCTCAAATTGGTTTGTTGCTCTGGTTCTCATGTCGGTGTTTAAATCGATGTACGCCTTTAGCCAAGTACTTTGCATAAAGCTGACAGCTCTATGGATTTTCTTCACCCGCATGCCAAGGGAGATGTACTTTTTTAGGTTTCGGTAGTGAAGAACATATTTCTCCTTGTTGAAGAGAGTGAGTAGGAGTTTCATGTTCTTGGAGCCTGGAGGAATGCGCTGCTCTGGTGCCAATGGATAGTCCGAATGGGTGTCGTGGAGCTCTCGAGGGTACTCTAGATCCACTTCGAAGATTTAGCCTCTAGGAGCGTCATCCGGTATGCTCATGATGTCGATGTTTTCAGGATCGTGCGCCCATAGAAAGTCTGCATAAGCCATAGGCTGGCTCATAGCCCATCCATATAAGTTATTGGCGTCGAGATATGTGAGGTAAGTAGTAGGCCTGTCCATGTCATAATCCTCCATATAGGGGTTGTTTGCCTTTGCATAACGGTTGGAACACTGGGATATTCCTCCTCGAATACCTCGGGCGATCATCAGCCGCATTTCATTGTCGGTCAACAGATCCAGTTCAACTCTTGTAGTTTTAAGCATTGCACTCCATGCCAGTCCGGGAGCGGTGAAATACCATGCTGGGTCGAGCTTGTAGGTGTTCATACAAACGTCTCTAAAGTTCTCCATAATGTCCGCCAAAAGCAGAACGTCCGTCTGGTTGTACAGGAGAGTGTATTCTTCCATGTTGGAGATTTTGAATGTGTTCCATACTGTCTGAGCGTGTTCGTGTTCTGCATCTGTGATATCCGTCTTGTTTAGCCTGTTGTAAAAGTCCTTCTTTTCTGGTAGGTTGGTGAGCTGATATTTTTCCAAGGAGTCCATATGGTCGTAGGGGTAGATACCCTTCTTGATGAGTAGTTGTAGTTTCTCTCCAGAGTAGAATTTTGATGTTTCGCGGAATTGTGGTGTCGTTAAGTTCTTCGCCAGCGAGTCGAGGCTGGACATCATAAAGCGGCAAGAATCAAGGAACCGTAGTTTTACTCCTCCCTCAATCTCTACGGTGTAGGAAATGTATCGCTCCTCGTTATTGGGGATAACGCTAATAGTTTCGTCATTGAGTCCGAACATTTTTATGAAAAGATGTGTGTCATAGCCGCTCAAGTTGTGGATGAAGATTGGAATGAAATTAGGTTTGCGGAACTTGAGATTGCAGGTGTTGTGAGCGATGCCTCTGAATTTTCCAGTAAGATGGTCGTGGTCTCTGACTTTGTAGTCTTCCGGGTCAGTAAAAGGCTTCTCGCAAATATGGCAGATTGTAGAGTTGGCGATGTTAGTGAGATCTTCTGGGGTTAGGTCCATCGGTTTGGCTGCTGCAGAAGAGTACAGGTGAGCAATTTTCTTCGACTCTCTGAACAGACTCTCAACAAAAACTTGTGCTGCATCGGATCCAAAGTATTTCACAGGTTCTCCGTAGTGATCATCAGCGTAGACAATATAGTAGCAGAAACTTACAGCCTCATGCTTCTGATACTGCTTGGTATATGATTTTGCTGCTCCATCCTCGTCCATCCTTTCATCCTCCTCCGTCTCAATGGCGGTCAGCATGCATTCGAAGTCGGCGTATCCAGCGAAGGGTACTCTCATCGTTCTATTCCCTTCCTCGAACTTGATTTTGCTGCCCTGTTTAGGCATTTCAATCCTAACAGCTTCTTGGTCGTTGCAGTATTCCATGTGTGAGGCTAGCAGATCTTCTCTTCCATAGTGCTGTAGACACCTACGGCATATCCATGTTCTTTTATGGTTTTTTGTAATTTGCCGGCCAGCTAATCTGGCGAGATCTCGAATTAGGCAATAGTGGGCGTTGTTCTTGTCCTTTATATATAGCAGGTCGATGTGTTTCTGCTGCTCCCTATCCGTGACCAGCAGCGGGTACACTACGAACTTTTCATCGTAGGCGTAGACATTGATGGAGATCCCAGACCTCTTCTCAAATAACTTGACGTGGTCGAGGCTGATGGGGAATGTGATGCCTTGAAGGAATTGGTCAAAGGCGTGCTCATAGGGTAGATAGTGTTGAACCCGATGAGGTTGGTCTTTTCGGTGAATAGGGTGAAGTGCGGCTAGCACAGACCACAGGAAACACTTGTTGTCGTTGTTATTGATATTGAGCACGGCGTGTTTAGCTGCAATTTTCTTTGGTAGTTCACAGTATGTTGATCCACGAAGAGGCTTGTAGTTGTTGATTCTCAGTTCCAGGGAGATGATCTTGCTGAGGGTCCACCCGGATCCCTTGGCGTAGAACTCGTCCATTTCCTTTAGAAGCTTCCCCTCGGCGTCCTCCAGATAGTTCACAATGTTAGTGGTGGGAAGGATGATGGCGTTCTTAGTCTTGAAGTTCATCTCCTTCCTCTCATCGTTATCGCCTACTGGCTTCTTATACTCGGCGATGAAAACTAATTGCGTCTTGATGTTCTCTGCATGCAAGTTTTCTGCAATCTTCGCCATGATTAGCTCTCTGGCTTGTCGGAGGAATCCAGCTGGATCCTTAATACCGGGACGATTGACGACGGAGTAGGTCTTCATCCTGCCCCGGAACGCCTTCTCGATCTCTTCAATACGGAGCTGCTTTCCTCCAATCAGATGATCTACTGCTCCCTTAGCCGTATTGTATGCCGATACGATGGTTGAGCGGACGGTATCAATGATGGAAGTGCTGGTTGACGGTTGGGGGTCGTCCTCAAAACGAGCAACCTTGGAAGTGGAGGGGGCTGGCTCGTCGGCTTTCCTCTTCAGGTGAGCAGGGCTACACTTCTTGAGGTGGCGTCTGTGGTGGGAGATAGTTATCATGACTCCGCAAGCCGGACAGGAACGTTGAGGCTCCTGGTTTGTTGTAGGCCCGGTGCAGCTCTTGAGGTGGCGAGCTATGTTTGCCTTAGACATAGTCTTGCTGCATCTAGGGCATGCAATCTGGTTGGGGTTCATGATGATGATCTGCAAATGAATTTATAGGTTATGTACGTTGTAAATAGCGGAGCTGCTAGATGTGTCTCGTTCAAAAGTCTGAGACTGAATGAGGATTGTCCTGAAATCTTCGTAATATATATGCCCCGGATCCAAGATGGCGGCCCCCAGTCCTGCCAACCTGTTGGAAATTTTCCCTCCCAAAAATTCCCAAATTTCCCTCAAATTCCCTTTTGTACTATATAAAATACACTATTAGCCTTGTTATACTATATAAAATGCACTTTTAGCTTAGCTATATTGTATTGCATGCGTATCTGTACACGTGTACCAAATTTGAGCGAAATCGAACGGTAAATAACGAAACTAGATCCGGAGTGGTGGGGGTAAAGATAAGTCCAGAGACGACATATACATAATACAAACGGTTTATATTGTATGGCATGCGTATCTGTACACGTGTACCAAATTTGAGCGAAATCAGACCGTAAATAACGAAACTAGATCCAAAGTGGTGGGGGAAAAGATAAGTTCAAAGGTGTTATTTTTGGAAAAATTTTGTTATAGGTAGGTCGGAAATGGTGTACGCAGGTGGGTCCTACGACTTTCGGGGGTCGAAAAAATGTCCAAGGCTCTAGGACGCACCGTTTTCGAGATATAAGCAAAAAACCACTTTTTACGGGAAATGTATTGACTGTTTCGGAGAATACCTAAAGACCAGAAAGTGGCTCAGTGTTAGACACATCGGTGTTCTAACACGGCACTGGGGAGGGTAAAAGCAAGCTAAGGGAACCTAGTGACGACTCCTAACGGCAGTTGCCTTATGAGGAAAAGCCAGTGCGTCACACGCTGGCCCCACCCGGGTATCCGCTGCCAAGTCGAAGTTGGCCGAGAGTGCGTCCCACCACTCTCACGGAATCCCCCGCGAGTCCTTTAGCAAACTTTAGCCTTGCAAAGTTTGCTAAAGGACTGATCGGTGTTTAAAACTGGCCGAATCACAAGGACTCAAGGCCTGTCTCTAACACCGACCGTATATTTTCTAAATACTCACCAACCGAGAAGTTCTGCGCAGGCAGGAATCAGAGAGTCAGGAGAGAACAGTACTTGCCACTCGAAGGCTCGTCGACAACTGATCGCTGACCGGTCTGCTTACACAGGACCTCAACGATTGCCGAAGGTTCCCGACAATCTCCGGAAACCCCCGAAGGTATTCTCCGAAACAATCAATACATTTCCCGTTAAAGCGGTTTTTTGCTTATATCTCGAAAACGGTGCGTCCTAGAGCCTTGGAAATTTTTTCGACCCCCGAAAGTCTTTAGGCCCACCTGCGTACACCATTTCCGACCTACCTATAACAAAATTTTTCCAAAAATAACAACTTTGAACTTATCTTTTCCCCCACCACTTTGGATCTAGTTTCGTTATTTATCGTTCGATTTCGCTCAAATTTGGTACACGTGTACAAATACGCATGCAATACAATATAGCTAGGCTAAAAGTGCATTTTATTTAGTATAACAAGGCTAATTGTGTATTTTATATAGTACAAAAGGGAATTTGAGGGAAATTTGGGAATTTTTGGGAGGGAAAATTCCCAACAGGTTGGCAGGAATGGGGGCAGCCATCTTGGATCCGGGGCCGCCATCTTGGATCCGGTCACGTGACCTTCCCCCACCACCGAATCATCATTTGGTAAAAACTCATCATCGGGCGTTGCAAAAGGAACATATCCCTTCTACTATTGTACTGAGACAGCTTATTTCCATTATTGTCTAGGATGCCGATATGCCAGCCCAAATTGCCTTGCGGATAGAGCAATGGAAATTGAAATGGTTCCATCAGAGGATCAAACAGATCGATAGAAGATGGCCGTGCAGAACCCTTCTTCCAAACAGTCAACTTCCGGGGATCATTGACGGAATCCTCAGTACTGAGAACAGCGTGCACTTCCACACCTGTTTGCCTAATACCAAGAACTGGGCCGTGGGTAGATCTATTTATAATTTCAAACTGTAAATGAGCGTTGATAGATGGCTCATTGCTCAAACGGCGAAACTCATTAATGAAAGGATTTGAAGAAGTGAGATAAGAATTGAAAGATTCAATCAAATTGGCATTGAGAGATCTACCCATGGCAATATTCTTGCGCTCCTCACCATCGTCGATGTAAAGACGGCATCGGTTGACAAACTGAACGTCCCCACCCCTAGGCGCGAACCTTTGACCAGCGGCGTCCAGATTGTAAACTTGGTGGTACATTCTTCCTTCGATTTTGAAGAAGGAGAGTCCACTAGGATGACGGTACCCATGTAACAGGTCCGCCAAATTGAAGAGTAAATTAATTAAATAAAATAAATATTAAATAGTTTTATTAAAAAAGAAATATATTTAATTAAAGTAATTAATGAATGTTCAAATTATATTCGAGAATCGATGTAAGTAAATAACCAGCCAGATAGAAAAGCAAGCAGAAATATCTGTCCCAAACAGACGCTTGAAGCCATAAATAATGTTCCTTCATTGTTATCAGCTCAGACATGGGCTGGCCTATTCCAGGAAAAGATTGCAGTACACAAGTGCTGGACGGGTCTAGGAGGCACCGGTTGACAAAGCAAGAGACACGTTCAAATTATACTGTTAGTGCAAAAAAGGATCGTGGGGCGCAGCACATGACAGTGAACGAAAACATATTGAAAACGAATAGCAGACGACATTTTTGTGAACTCTCGAAAAAAAACGTTTGGTGGTAAGGGAGGGGAGACCCAAGCACGACGGTTGAGAGATATACCTCGCCCCATTTGAAGACCCTCAGCCTTAGAAGGAAGACGGACAAGATGCCTTCATCGGCCGAACTACTGAGACCGCGTGGTCATAACTATGCTAAACAATAAACTCTTTAACATTTAAATTCAGTTTGGTGCTTTAAAGAAAGTTCTTTTCTTCTAAATATCTAATGTGCGTGTGGTTTTGAGTATTTAATTAAAGAAGAATCGATAACTATAGAAATTTGTACTGACCGACACCCATAACAAAGTTGCATCATCAGATAAGTTATAGCAATAAGCCATGTATCAAACTATAATTTCCAAAATAAATTTGTAAATAAAATTAAGTCATTTCAAATTTTATTGTCATATTATTTAAATGAAATAGAGAAAATAATTTTTAAAAACAATGTTAATAAACTAATTTTATAAATTAAATCTTGATTTATTGTATTCCGTAAATTAAATAAATAATTTAAATCAATGTAACAACCTCTTAAAGGGATGACCGTTACACCCACCAGACACCTCGAGTGCACAGAAGGCAAACAGGTCGTTGTATGCTCTGGCTCGTTCTAGGAAATGACGATTAGTATAAAACGGCGGGTCCAAAGGAGGTAGATTAAGAATATTATATGCTCCCTCACCACAGCACCACTTTTTTCTGTCTTTCTCTTCCTCAAACAGCCGAGCATGACAGTACGAACACTTGTAAATGTCATCTTCCCAAAGACACACTTTACGGAGTTTAAATAAATTAATGCCATTTAAATCGTAGTCTCTCCAGTACGCCATCGGGCCTTGTTCACCAATCTTTCGAGCAAGGAGAGCAGGAACGTGTCTCATGTTGGAAAATGAGGGATTCTTCAATCGAAAAGCCTCTACTCTCTGGCAGGAAGCTCCCGGGGTTCGATCGTTTTTTTTAAATCGGACAGCTCTCTTTTTGGGGTTAAAAACCCCCAACTTAAATATACCCCCCTTTAAACCCCCCTTAAAAAACACAAACCTTATCCCAATACTAACCCCCTTATCACTAAACAAAATTTTAACATTTAAATTCTTTGGGTTTTAAAAAAATTTTTTTTTAAAATTTTAAAATTTTTTTTTTAAAAAAAAAAAAAAAAAAAAAAAAAACCCCCCAACAAAAAAAACAAAAAAAAAAAAAAAAAACAAAAACCAAAAAAAATTTAAAAAAAAAACAAAAAAAAAAAAAAAAAAAAAAAAAAAAAAAAAATTTTTAAACAAAAAAAAACAAATCCTAAATTAAAAAAATAAAAACAAAAAAACCCAAAAAACCACACCCAAACCCCCCTAAACAAACCAAAAATCATTTTTTTTCCCCAAAAACAAAAAAACCTCCAAAAAAATTAAAAAAACCCCCCCCAACCACTTTTTTTTCCCTTCCTAAAAACCCCCCCAAAAAATACAAAACAAAACCAAACACCCCCAAAAACTTTTCATTAAAAAAATTTAAAACCAAAAAAGTGCCCAAACCCCCCTTTTCCAATTTTCCCAAAAAAACAAACTTTTTTAAAAAATTTTTAAATCAAAACCTTATCCTTCGGAACCCCTTTCATCTTAAACTCAATTCTCATTTTTTTCCTTATGGGGCCCCCTTAAAAAAATTCCCTTAACATCACCCTTTCTATTATTTTCTCTTAAACCCATTTTGGTTGACTCAATTTCTCTCTTAACCACAGTTTTTTTCCCCCACTTTTTAAATAAAACCTTCTCTATCTCACCTTCCCCCGGGAATTTCCAATCTTTCCCTTAAACACCTTCCTTACCATTCCTCTAACTCCGCCTTTTTTACTCATCGGGCAAATTTAAAAACCCTCTTTTTTATTTATTTTTAGATCTTTTTTTCTCTGAAATTTTTTAAAATATTGTAAATTTTACCCTTTTAAATTTTTTTTTAGGTTGCCGGGCTTTTTTAAAAATCCTTCAAAACATTTTTAAAAAAAAAACCACAGGATAAAATTTTAAACTTAACTCAAAAAACCTTTCTAAAAATTTTTTTTTAAAAATGGTTTACCCATTCCATTCCCCAAAATTTTTTGGGGTTTTTCCCAAATAGGATTTATTAACCCCTCCCCCAAAACTCTTCACAACCCCGGCCAAAAAGTGCGTTCCAAAAAATTTTCCCAATTATTACCACTTAACAAAAAGGCCCTTTCGGGTGTAAAAAAAAAGGGTTCTTTACCCTCCAAAAAAACGTAATGTTTCCCCCCTTAAAACCCCTTTTTTTGTTTCCCCAAATGTCTTTAATTTTCATAAGTACAAACTTCTCCAATCATCTTCGGGGGGAAAAAGTCTTAAAAAATGTGTCTTTGTACAAAAACTATGATTCAAAAAAACATTAATTTTTAAAAACAATCCCCCAAACATAAAATTTTCCCCAAGGGTGTTTTGAAATCTTTCCCCCAAAAAAATTAAATTTGGGGGTTTAAAAACCCCCAAACTTATAAAGGGCCCAAATTCCCCCCCAAAACCCCCCCCCCTTCCTTTAACTTTTCCCAAAAACCCCCCCAAAAAAAAAAACTTTTTTAAAACCCTTAAATATAAAAAAAATTAAAAATTAAAAAAAAGAAAAAAAAAAATAAAAAAGTCTAAAAAAAAAAAATTTTCTTTGTTTTTAAAAAAAAAAAAGTTTAAATAAAAAGGGGAAAAAAATAAGTTTTTTTGAAAAATATATAAAAATTTTTCCCCCAAAAGTAAAAAAATTTTAGCTTCCCAAAACCCAAACTTTTTAACATTAACAATAATTAGCTTAGACCGGGGGTTAAACAATAGCGGGGAAACTACCCTTTATCCTCGGTATTTTTTTTTCTCCAACCCCTAAAACCTTCTAAAAACTTTCTCGCAACCGCCATCCAATCACAAACCCTTAAAATTTCTAAAATTTTCCCAGGGGGAGGGGAAAAAACAAAAATCCAAATAAACTAAAAATTTGATGGCCGGGAACCAAAAAAAAAACAAACTTTTTATAAAAATTTTAATGTCTTTTTTAAAACCAATGAAATAATTGTGGCATATTTTTAAAAAAATTTACCACTTTTTGTAAAAAATTTGTTTTGTTTTGTGGGTTTTAATTTAAATTTTATTAGATATTTAAAACTTTTCAGTTCAGTTAAAAAATTAAACCTGAAAAGGCGGGTTTTCCCACCATTTTTTTTTAATTCCCCCCTTCGCTTTAATTTTTAAAAATAAAAAGAAATATTTACTTTATTCAAATTTTTTATACCCACCCCAAAAAGGCCCCTCCCCAGTTTTAAAAAAAGAAAAGCCCATTTGTTTAGGTTAAATTATTTACCAAAAATTTTCGTTTTTTAAAATTTTAAAATAAAAAACAAAAGGGTTCATCTTCCCATCTGAATGTGTGTTTGTGTATAGGTTACGGGTAAAGTTTCTGTTCTAACGGGGTGGGGCCGTTTTAAAGAAGTGCTCCCCTTTGCCTTTCCACCCCCTTTTTTTAAAAAACAAATTTTTTTTTAAACCAAAAATATTTTAAAAAATTTTTAAAATGCTGTTTAATAAAATTTTAAACTTTTTAACCTTTTTTTTTTACCCCTCCCCCAAAAACCCCCTCCCCCTTTTATGGGTAAAACCCCCCCCAAAACGAAAAAAAAAAAAAAAAGAATTTTTAAAAGAAAAGTGAAATTTGATGATTTTTGCATATTAATATCAAAAATCAAAAAATTACTTCTTAAAAAAATTTGTAAAATTTAATTCCCCACCCCCCCCCCCCCCCCCCCCCCCCCCCCCCCCCCCCTTTTGGGGGGGGGGGATTCCTTAGAAATTAGATTCCAATAGAAATCTAAGATGATCATAAGAAATTACCTTAGTTTTTTTATTGGATACTATCTAAGTTGATAACGGAGGCACAAATTCAAATTTATAAACTTTTTGTGAGGAAAGTTAGAGTATGTACCTTTTGTGGTACATAGATTTTTGTATGTACATTAAATTTTTTGTACAGCACCTATTTTTTAGGTTGAAAATTTAATTAGATGCTATCTAAACTAAATGTTACAGCTTCAGTAAAACAAAAACTTCAAGTCTGCAAACAGTACAGCAATTTCACGTAAGCCATTTTGAAATTTTTTTAGGTTATAAAAAGTGAAAAATCAAAGTTTATAGCAGTTTGATAGCAAAGTTCTATACGTAAATAACGTGTAGGGTTTTAAGGTTTTAGCTCCTTTAAATCATGCTTAAATGGAAGGAACTATTCCAAAAAAATCACGTGTTTTCGAAAGCACACAAGTTTACCTACCTTTTCTGAGGAAACTATTGTAGTCTATATAGCACAAAAACACACAGGACACTTTTTGTGCAGAATTTTACTGTCAATTTGAATATATAATTTGAATCTAATTTTTAGGTTGAAAATTTCATTAGATGCTATCTAAACTAAATGTTACAGCTTCAGTAAAACAAAAACTTCAAGTCTGCAAACAGTACAGCAATTTCACGTAAGCCATTTTGATATTTTTTTTAGGTTATAAAAAGTGAAAAATCAAAGTTTATAGCAGTTTTATTGCAAATTTCTATACGTAAATAACGTGTAGGGTTTTGAGTTTTTAGCTCCTTTAAATCATGCTTAAATGGGAGGAACTATTCCAAAAAATCACGTGTTTTCGAAAGAACTCAAGTTTACCGACTTTTTCTGAGGAAACTATTGTTTATAACACAAAAACATATAGGAAACTTTTGTGCAGAATTTTATTGTCAATTTGAATATATCATTTGGTGTTAAGTAAACTAAAAATTAAAGTTTCAGTAAAACAAAAACCTCAACTCTGCAAAAAGATAAACGTTTTCACGTCAGCCATTTTGGATTTTTCTAGGTTATGGAGAGTGAAAAATCGAATGTAATAGTAGTTTTGATAACAAATTAGTAAAATTAAGTAGTGTGTAGGGGTTTAAGTTCTTAAATTATCGTTATAATGCAGTAAAATACGAAAAACAAAACAAAAATAACATTTTTGAACGAAATGTGAAAATTAACGATTTTTTGCGTAGTTATTATCAAAAATACAAAAAAATGTTAAATGACCAAAATTGTAGGAAATTTAATTGCAAATCTGAAGTATGCTGTCAGATTTGTTCTACAACCAACGGTTTGCCCACAATTAAGCCGTTAGTAAAACTCTGCACAGAATTCAAAATTCCCGTCCGCCATTTTGATTTTTTTGGAGGGTTAAAAATTATAAATTTTTAATTTTTCGGAATTTTCCCGTCGGTTGCTTGGCAAAAGCTACAAGTGTGCCAAATTTCAAGTTTCTAGCTCATCTGGAAGTGGGTTAGAATTTGTATACGTGAGTCAGTGAGTGAGTGAGTGAGTTACACGTGCGGCTATATAGATATTAGATTATATACACCTACAATAGATAAACCATCTAATATACAAAGTGATAAAAAAACTAGTTAATAGATGTAATAGATATATATTCTGATCTCAATTTAAAAATGTATTGTTTGCACACTTCACTGAAACTCGATAAATACCAATTTTAATTTAATGAAAGAGAATTGTTTAAATTATATAGACATGATTTGTACCCACTAAGATATTAATAATTTACATGAAAAGTTACTGCTACCTAGTGGCAATATTGCGAACCACCAGAAGGAATGCTAACGCTACCTGTGGTTACTACAGAGTACTCAATACATTCTATTCTGTTAGTTTTCATTTCACACAGGTAGCGCGTGTGACAATCATTCATTGATTGTCTCTCTAGCGGTCATACAACATTACCACTAGAGAGCAGTAGTATCACACATTTATATTTGTAAAAGAATTATATTAATGCATATAATATTAGTAATTATCTTAATTTGTTTAAATTAGGTGTAATATAAATATGAAATACTTGTTTTCCTTGCACATATATAACAATTTAGTATTTATAATGTAAATAGTAAATATGTATTATTATTAATAATTAACCGTCTCGGTATGATATTACACAAATAAATTTATTTAATAGGTTTGTGAAAAATATCGTTTGCTGATTCTTTTATCAAATTTGTATTAATTGAATTTTTGAAAGCCAAATGATGAAGATGGGGTGTCTTGTACATCCCAAATTCATCAGGAGGCTCAAAAAACTTCAGAGAGGTGTCAGAGTCAGTCTGCTACCTTTGTTGAAACAGTTGTTACACGGCCTGTGGCAGAACAGGCCGGGCTGAAAGTGTTTGACTGCATATATGAATCGTTGCTCAGAACTTAACACCCTTGATTATATACGCACCTAACCTAGATAAGCAACCAGGAACGGCTTTGAGTTATCAGCCAGCGCTAGTGATCGTGTTGGGACTATGGCAGAATTGTTCAATGCGCAGTGCTGCTTCGAGTAGACAACAGCTGAAATTGGCCGTACTCGGGCTCAATACCGACCGCGATGGCTCTGCGCCTGTCGTTCTTTCATCTACGTAAATATAGGGTCGTACTTTTTGTTATTTAGTTTTACTGTCGACTTTCTTATTTGTATATAGTGTAAACTATTGTATTATAATTATTACTTTGTACATAATTGATAAAGTAGCAATATTGGTTATCTGTAATTAAGTTTTGCTAATCTATGTATATTTTCGGTTTTTATTTTAAGCAACGTTAAAGTAGTGTACGTAATAATTACGTTCGAACGCAAATGATAACGCATCGGTATTATTCCAAAATCTGATTTTATCATCTATCTCCATCTGTTGTATCGTGTAGAAGTAGAATATAGTTGACAACTTTTTTACATAGTTGATTGTAATAGGTTTATATTTTTCTGTAATTAACGTTTTTTTCCATCTTGGTATCTTTCAGCTTGCATTTGAAGTAAAAATATTCTGTTACTATTACTTTTTTAGATACACCTTAAGCCGCGTCTCCACCGGCCGAACTAGTTCGACGAACACTGTTCGCTGAACAACTGTCATGTTCGCCGGACATAGTTCGGTGTTGGGTTGGTGTGGACGCCTTCTCAAACAATCTGGGCGCTATGGTGGGGGTATTGGCGGGAAACTGTTGTTGGCTGACAAAGTTCGCTCTCAGACCGAACATTTCTGCCAGTTCAGTAATCTCACGTCATACAACCTGTCACCGTATTCGTTATTTGCGTGGCTTTTAGCAGAGTGAGTGGTTATTTTTTAGTACGTGAAGGTTTGGTTTCTATTTTCTAGTGTCGTGAATGATGAGTGATTCAGCAAACAGTGAGAACATGGATAAACAGTTGTGGTCAACCGAAAAAACTATCAGTTTGTTTCAAGCATACGAAATGCATCCTCTACTCTGGAATCCTAGGGAAAAACTTTACAAAAATAAATACAAATGAAATGACGCAATTACGGAAATTGCTTCACATGTAGGGTGTAGTGTACTTGAGGTTAAGAAGAAGTTAGAGAGTGTTTTAGCTCAATATCGAAGGGAGAAGAAGAATGTAACGAAGTCTGGAATGGCTACTAGTGACAGAAAAAAACCGTGGTGGGGACTGAAGTATCTTCGGTTCTTAGATGTTAAGTATGCACCTAACCACACCATCTCAAGCACTGACATTTGCGAGTCCACTGAAGTAGACAACACGGGGAAAGAACTATCGCAACAAGAAGTAACAGGAGATCGAGAAGACGGTGGTCCAATCAACGAACCATCGACTTCATCTCATAGTCATATTTTTAAGCTGCCACCTAACAAAAGATCTCGAAAAGAAAAACAAGAAGAAGCGTATAATATAATGAAGGAATGCTATCAGAAAATCAACGGCACTGACAATGACAGAGACGAATTCTCTATTTATGGGGAAGCTGTTGCGGCCAGAATCAGGAAACTAACGAACCCTGTTGCTATATGCATTTTGAAAAACAAAATTGATAATGCAATTTTTGAAGCTGAACTTGAGGAATACCAGAAACAAGGATCTTGTTCAAATTCTGTGCGTTCTTCATCTCAGAATTCACATTCTGTGCTATCATCATCAGAGGAACCCATATCTGGAGAGGATAGCCATACTTCTATTTTGAATGTGAATGAAGCAGACAACAACTTGGAAGAGGATGCTCTATCTTTTGTTAATCTATTTTGAAATTTGGTCATACCATCAAACTACTGTAATATTAAGTGGTTTAAATTGTTGCACTTCTTGGATTAAGAAATAAAAGGTAATGTAATATTTTGAATACCGTATTTATTATTTCCCTTTCCCTTGATACAAACTATAATTTTTATTCTATTATTTCTAATTATTACGTATCAAGTAACAAATTATCGACAACACATATGTCAAAAAACAACTACAAAAATTATTTTTTGTGAGGTTTAACACTGTTTAACAGATACGTTGTAATATCTTCTAAATTCTAAAATTGTCTACTACATATAAATATAATTAATATGTGAGGTTTTGCCGCAAGACTTTTAGTCATAGTCATGTTGCCATGGTACACTCCCCTCATCCGAAATGAAAAATGAAGCATACTCATCCCTAATAGCATTAGTATAGTCACTACCTCTTCTGCCAATACGAGTTAAAGGATATAATGTTTCATTTCTATCAGAGTCTCCATTGCGCCAATCTCCTGGTACAATTGTTCCATCAGGCAACACGTAGTCGACTGACCCAGGAGGAGAGTAGTAGTTAGCAGACTTGTTAGCACGTAAAAAGTTATGTAAGTACACACATGCACAGGTAATAGTTGTTGCTTTGTGAGGCTCGAGAAGCATGGGCTTTCTTAATACTCTAAATACAGAGCTCATTATTCCAAAAGCATTTTCAGAACATCGCCTAGCTCTTGAAACGCGGTAGTTAAACACTCGTTTCTTGCTACCTTTTTCTTGATGACCAGGATATGGTTTTATTATGTGTTTGTGAAGTGCAAACGCGTCGTCTGCAACAATAACATGTGGTACTGCAAACACACGGCCAGGTAATGGTTTGTCAGCAGGCAAGTTGGCACTGTCTTTTAAGGTTGTATTCCACAAATCACAGTTTGTAAATACACCCCCATCTGAAATGCGGCCTTTGCACCCAACATCTACGTACAAAAATGAATAGTTTGAATCCACTAGAGCCATCAATACTATACTATAATGTCCTTTGTAGTTGAAATATTCAGTTCCACTATTACTAGGGCATTGTACAACTACATGCTTGCCGTCGAGGGCCCCTAGGCAATTATCAAATTGCCATTTATTTTTAAATCCAATAGAAACAAATTTCCATTCTTGACTATTATTAGGCGTTTTCACATATTCAGACAATGCATTGACAAGTGCTTCACACACGCTCGGCACAATTCTAGAAATGCTTTGTTTTGAAATTTTAAAAAGATACATCAAAGATGTATAGGAATCACCCGTTGCCAAAAATCTCAAAGTAACAGCCAAACAATCATTTACACTTACAGCATTCCGATAATTGGTGTCTTGTTTAGAAATGGTTGGCCCAATAAGCATGATTAGTAACTCAAAATCTTCATTACATACCCTTGTAAAATTTGTAAACAAGCAACTTGCTGTCAGATCAGCACGAAATTGTTCACTGCACTCATCTCTTCCTCTAAACAGTTGTCTTTGCCACCATCGTGGAGGCCGACGAAAGGACATGATCAAATAAGCTGCTGCAATACACGCCAAACGACGACGACGTTGAGTAGATACACTCATCACTGTAACTGCCGCTTTAACGCAGCGAACACTGATTTGTTGGTTCGCGGTCTTTAAAAAATGTTCGACGAACAAGTTTGGTGTACTAAATTTTAAATGTTCGTCAGTTTTTGTGTTGGCCAACAGTGTTCGACGAAAAAGTTCGCTCGGTGGAGACGCGGCTTTAGAGTAATGTTCCTCTTTGTCATTTAATTATAATCATCTATATGTATATTTTTTGTATATGTTGATTAGTATTGTAAAAAGTGTGCAGTATTATTATTACATTTTATTATCATATTGTTTTGACTCTTTATGTATTCTAGTTAATTTTCTGTGAATAATGTAAAAACATTGCGTTACAATTACGTTTGTAAAAATCGGTAAATCATAATTTTTCTGCTGTATATATTTTTTTATTTAATCAACAGTTCTTTGTTTTGTGAAAAAATCACTGTATTGTAATTACGTTCATACAATTGTTATTTAGCATTATATTTCTTAAAACATTTATTTTTACCATCATATACTAAGTCAAATGTTTTATGTAGGCCTAATGTGTGGTGTATTTACTAATAATATGTGTGCGTTTCGCGCTAGTTGTAAGCATCAATTCGATATTTTTTAAAATATTTTAAATTCAACCAAATTATAAATGGTTCATTTAATTGATCTTCTTCTCGTTAGGTTTACATTATTCTTTCTAGTTAATTTTGTAATTTATGTTTACAGTATCATTAGAATTTGACCCCGTACACGTAGTGTGTAGAAAAAGTATTGTCTTCCTATTTTTCTTTCATTTATTTGTAATATATCTACTACGGGTTTCTATGGTTTTCAAGCAAACATTAAAAACTTAGGACAATACTGTTAAGTTGTAATAGTAGTTTTAAAAAATGTCGAGAGTTTCACATATCAATGCCTACCATACTTAAATTTTCCGCCTGATTCATTTTAAGGATGACCAGTTCAATTCACATTATTACCTAAAACCCCTAAAAATGTTTATGCCCTTATGTATTTTTTGTAAAATTAAACTTTTATGTTAATTAAATTTGGACCAAAAATATATTTTCCATTTTTTAACAAATAAATGTATTGTTTACTTTCACAATTAATTGTATTGTGTTTAAACCAAGACACAGCGTGTAAGACTTACTCGATGGAAATGTTACAAAGTCACAGGCAATAAGCAATGAGATAAATTATTTACTGACAAATAAAATACATATATTACTAGCCTTATGTTTGTTGTAACTACTTTCTTCACATACCTTCATCATAATATAATCAAAGCTACAACCTTGTTCGTATATTTCATAATCTCTTATAAAATTAGTAGTCTTCATTACAACGTACATTTACAAACTACTTATTTATACCAGGTTATGACAACGATTTTATCCAGTACACATAACAATTACTTTTGAACACAGCTGACTTTTTAGTACTACCATTGATTTTACTATACATTGATTTTTTATATAGTAAAATCAATGGTACTACTAACAAAAATATCAGCTTACTTTTATTTACTAGTTTTTATATTTTGTGCACTTTTTAAAGTGAAATAAATGTTAGTGATAAACCTATTTAGTGATAAAAAAGGTAATTTTTTACGAATTTTGTGATGATTTATTAAAATTTGCTGTCTTAGAGCTTTAGAAGGTTAAGTTTAAAATCTATCAATTTAAATTGAACCTTATTGGAGTTAAGGCAAATTAAATTACTAAACAAGTAATTTATATTCATTCGAAATACATAATGGGTGCACAAATTGCACATACTGAGGCCCTTAGATATTTAATTTAATGTGACAAATAATTAGGTTTACAAAGTGGAGAAAAGCTTGGCAAAGTTTACAAAGCTTGGCGCATCTGCTACATTGAAGCAACTGATGCAATGTAGCTGATGCTGTTACATTTGGCCATCCCTAGCTCAGTCACTCTGGTAAGTACCGTAATAAGTATCAATGCTAAATATACTAGTAGTAGTATTTGATATACACTATACTACAATACATCCAAGAAGCACTTTCACTTAGTTATCAGGGAGAAGCATTGTTAGTTATTGGACCCAGATGCATTACTAATTATCAGAGGAATTATTAGTTATCTTAGAAAGAAGAAGTATTGATATTTATATGTCAAATAACAAATAACGACCTAAAAATAATATTGAGACAAATCTATCAGCAAACGATGTATCGAAAATTGTAAATGGTAGCCTATATTTGTTTAAACTTATATACTAACTCTTATGTAATAAAAAAAGTCATGTTTTACTGCCTACAAATGTTTGTAAAACAATAATAATGAAATTTAAAAAGTGCAAATGTTATAATCAGAACTATTTTAAAACTGACTATTGTAAATAAATAAAATAAAAGCATCATGCAAAAAACATTTTGGAGAACTTGGCATATTAGTTTGTGAATTGTATACGAGTATATCTGAAACTGTTTTTATAGTCAAACAAAATGTGTGTTGTATGATGATAGAAAAAAGAACTCCCCAAGAAAGAAAAATGTATATAAAACTACTCATTGTAATTATATTGGAGAAGATATTTATCTAAAATTACCACTTATCATAGAACATTATGAAAATCAAATTAGAGGTAAAATATGATATTTTGAAAAAAGCTCTCTACTCAGTTGAAGAATATATTGAACAGATAAAAAATACATCGTATGATTCTCTGTGTACATTAAAATAATTATATATTATGTATTATTATTATTATTATATATATATATATATATATATATATATATATATATATATATACTTAGGATATATAATATATATAATACATATATAATATATATTACTTAGGATATATTGTAGGGTATAGGGTAGTTGTTACATAATTAATGAAATAAAATAAATACATTAACCTACACCAAATAAGATGTGGTCTATGTGGTTGAATAAAAAAATTGGAAATAAAAATAATTTTACTTTTAATTATTATAATTATTATGTAATTTATCAGAAAGAAATCTAATAACATGATTATTACATTTTTTAATGTATAAAATAACCATAAAGCTATTTATACAAACTAAAAATTGAACAAATTAATTCAATAGTGACCAGAAACGACATGTGGTTTTCTACGACGAGGCATCCTTGAGTCCTCACTGGTCGTACAATCAAGTAGTTTGTTGATGTCACTTAAAAAACTGAATAAAATTACTTTATTATTTCAAGTTCATGTTTTGTAAGCATAAAAGGAAATAAAAATCATGGTGATTTAGAGCAGCGAGAATAACGACAATACTTAAGTGATATGATATGTCGGACAAAAGTATCGATATTGTTGATAATATCGAATGAAGTTTTCGATACTAATACATCGATATATTGATAATATTAAAACAATTTTGTTTATTTGTTGAAGCAATATTTTAAAAATTTATTAACTCAATACAATAAAAGTCAACTACTGAGACGTGTTCTAAAATTCTAGATGTAGTGGCGAATATAAAATAATGGTAACATTATATCACTAAATATATAACTTTGTTTTTTCTCTATATTATGTTTTACATTACAATAATTGCATCTTAACAACATTTAATTTTTTAGTTTCATTCATTAATAACTAAAATAATAATACATAATTATTTCATTCACTTAATTACATTTAAACTTCAGTTCCCATACAATTGGCAACAGTCGGTCAGTTATAATGAAAATATTTTATTTTTCATCCAGTTTTATTATGCCAGTGGCATGTTAACGGTTTTTACGTTGTTATGGGACAACAGTCCAAACACATAAAATATATGGCTAAATATTTTTGTTGGATATCCCCAAATTCGGAACCGTGTACCCCTGCATAGATATTAGTAGTGTTACACATTAGGTTAGTAAGAGTGAAAAGGGGGGATGGCACCCCTGGTTTATGATATCTTATTACAGAATCTAGAGGAAGATATAAATAAGTAACCATTTTATAACACTCAATCTACAAATAGAAAATTTATTCTGGAATATCCCCAAAAACATTCTTAGTATGTCTAATTGTTCATTACGTGTTTGTTCATGATCATGACTAATGGCTTATGCAAACATGTCGCACACGTAAAGCCATTATTATTTGAGGATGATGTGAATCTATTTCACTACACAACAGACTACCATTGAGAGCCTTGATAGCAATTATAAATGAAGGAAGACTATAAAATGAAATTTAATCTATCTGAATGCCATACCATGACCTCCAGTCGATCAGAAAATTGTGTTAAATGCAACTACTATTTTAAATGGACAGTTGATTTCCAGAGTAGAATCAACTAAAGATCTGGGGTTAAATATGGATTGCAATTTGTTTTTTGATCTCCACATAAGTAATTGTATAATATCCGCAAGCAGAATGATGGGGTTAATTTTTAGGCAAGGTGCCAATTTTCAAAATCTAACAACGCTAATATATAATATTATAGTGTTGATATTTCTTTATAAGTAAACTTTAACAATTAAAACTGATAATTTTGTTCTCATGTGGATGCTCCTTTTTGAGAGGTTTTGTTTATTGTGTGTTTAAATCTTGGAAAGTTAAAGTATTGGAAATTTATATTATGGCTTAAATCCCACTACATATTAATATGTTTAACTCCTTTAATGTAATTGGGTTTACACCTGGATTAAAGCATGTAAATGAATAAATAAATAAACTACAAAACTTCCAGATTCTACAAGTTTTTGTCCTAACCTGTCATCATTTCCATGTTAAAAAATTAAATTTAAACTGAATATTATAACACAACCAGTTTAAGCTTCAATTATGATTGTTTAATATTTTATCTAAATTAACAATACAAGTGCTGTCATTTGCAAACAATATGTTTAATTTATAGTCTTTAAATCAGCAATATACCCCTGGAAATGCACCGAGACATGTAAAAATTAACAAAGACTAAAATAAGAACACTTTGCCAGTTTTTCATCACCCTCCATACACACATTCCTATAGGCAAGCTCCTCTGCCCATTCTACTACTCTTGGTCTTCATTTCTGCTCTCAGTCCTTCTTTCAGTAACGTCAAAAGACTACCTGAATAGTTTGGCAACAATCTTTTTCACCACAAACCTCAAAGCAATTATTGATTACCAAGCATTGTCCTAATGGATCCAGGTATAAATAAGAAAATAATAAAACATTGCTTAATTTCTTCATATAAAAATGTATTTATTAAAAAATATTATCTTAAATCTAAATAAACTGGTAACAGGTTTAAGAGAACACTTATTATTTATACACAAATAGCATATGATTTTATGAAATTTTTATAACTAATTCAGTTACGTTTCTAAGGCAAATTATGACATAGTAGCAATGATCCCTGGCTAAAGTAATCATTGGGTATTTTAAGTTACTGCATACAAAATTAAACAATACAAAAATATATAAAACATTATTTAACAAATCAACAGCACCGTACAAAAAATATGCATTGCATCTTTGGGCTAGGATAACCTAATTAAATATGGTGGGAAATGTAATATTTAAACAAGCATTCTAAAAATGAGATTTAAAAACCTGACTTTTACTAATTTTGCACATTAATAGTAAGATAAATCAAGAAATTTACTTTATCATAGTTTGCATTGAATTACAGACAGATTACATTCAGAAACACATTAAAATAAAACATTGAATTGAACATTTAGTACTAAGGACTTAATTAGTGGCTAAATCGAGCGTGTATCATATTAATAACTATAACAATATTTTAAATAATGTTTAAAGAAAATTAGTATAAATACTATTTTGCACATCCCTGTTTCAAATGTTAAAAAATACATATTGAGCAAGTTATTGTTTATTAAAATGTTAATAAACATTACTAAATAAAAAATATTTGTATCGAACTGTTTTTTTCTTTAAAATGTTACAGAATTAAAGACTAACTAACCATAATTTAATTATAAAAATGTTATTTTAGTTAAAATACAAAATTAAAAATCTAAAAGCACCCTGTATGTATCAGTTTACTTAATACAATGTCGACAATCTCTACAGCTAATTACAAATATGCTACTGAGGGTCAGATCACTGGACGTAACATCACTGGACGTAACATCACTAGACGTAACAACACTGGACGTAACATCACTGGACGTAACATCACTGGACCAGTGGTACAAACAGTTGACAACATAAGCTAGCAATTAATTGTTTATCAGTCTTTACTAAATATCTCTAACAATAACTGGCTATAATTTAATTTAAAAAAACCTACTTATTACATTGACAAACATCTCTTGCAATGAATAAATCTTAACACCATCACAAGAATTTTCAGGAAACATATTTTGTATGACATAAATAATAAACTCAATGTTCTAAAAAAAATAGCAAGGTTAATAATGTAGTGAAACTGACTGAAGAACATGTACTCGAAATATATTACTGACTTGTACAATCTAATTAGACAAAACATAAAATGACAAACTTAACAAGACTAAATCAGTACTAGATGGGTTGATAAGTTCGATATCACAGCATTTGCAATGTTGGTGCCCTCTGAGTAGCTACAAGCAGAACGTCTCAGGCATCACAAGTTGAGGGGGAGTTGGAGGAAAATAACTTCCAAGGCAGAGAAGAATGTCTTTTCTTCGGTGTCTTGTCCTTCTTGGACTTGCCTGGTGTTGCACTGTTGATCTTGTTTTCTTCCTAAACAAAATATTACAGTATTATTAATATCAAAATCATTTTATGGCTTATAAGAGTGATTATAATATGTTATTTAGTTTTTCAAATAAAAAGTTATGATATTTTGGGTTTTGGATTTGATTTAGAGGTAAAAAATATACAATTCATTTTCGATTTAGAAGTAATTTTTTTTGTTTATTCATTGTTGAAGCCTCTTGAGCTGATATATATATATATATATATATATATATATATATATATATATATATATATATATATATGACAAATAATAAGGTTAACATACCTTTGTCATTTTCAGCTTCAAAATCGTATTTATTGGATTACCAGTTTTTGAACAAGAACTCCATGGTCACATCCACTGTACGTTGTCAAACACTTAAAACAGTCACATTAAAAACATTTATACAAAAATTTACATGTTAAAAAAAAAAAATAAAACACATGATAACACGGCCAGCTCCGGTCAGATCCGGATTGAGCGTGCAGCTGGAACGATGTTATCCAATGCCTACTTGACTTTGAACAATCTTATCTCTATCTGATTTGTTATGATTTTACACCAATCATAACATTAAGGACATTAACACCAACCTAGATATTCTCCATAAATGTAATAAAGGTGCAACAACGAATAAACTTATGAAATATATAAAACCATAAAGAGCAACCCAACTACTGTACTTAATGAAAAATTAAAATTCTCCACAAATATTTTGTTTGAACGGATTACAAGTTTGAGTCAACCGATGAAAGAAGACAGACGGCCAGATAGAGATAAGATTTTTCAAAGTCAAGTAGGCATTGGATAACATTGTTCCAGCTGCTCAATCAGGATCTGATCATCATACCAGCTGGCCGTGTTATGATGTGTTTTATTTATTTATTTTTTTTAAAATATGTAAATCTATATATATATAAAAGGCAAAGCCCTCACTGACTCACTCACTCATCACTAATTCTCCAACTTCCCATGTAGGTAGAGAGCTGAAATTTTGTATACTGTGTCTTTAGGTCTTAAATAGGACAACTAAAGTATTTTCATCTTGATAAAGTACTCCTAAGGGGTAGAAACCACCCTTAAAAGATTTCTCCATAAGGATAACATTGAGTTGATTTTAGTAAATTAATAACAGCTGGTTTGTAAATAAATAAACATGTCTATTTTGAATGTTTGACATTATAAAGCAATTAGTGTCAGTAAGATACTGTAACTAATTTTAATATTGTGATTTTACGTTATATAGTTAATCTCCTATTTTTTGCATTGAATAGTTACATGCTGAGGCCGAAGGCCGAGGTGTATTGATTGCAGCGAGCATCGGGGTTGGCATGCGAAGCGTGCAGGGGTGTCCCCTAGTTTTTGTATAAATGTTTTTAATGTGACTGTTTTAAGTGTTCGACAACGTACAGTGGATGTGACCATGGAATTCTTGCTCCAAAACCGGTAATCCAATAAATAGGATTTTGAAGTTGAATACAACAAAGGTACGTTAACCTTATTATTTGTAATTTTTTTTATTCTTATAACATTCCACTTTTAACCATCTATTTACTGGTTGGATAAATGTTGCATAAATTTATGACAAATTTAATGATCAAATTGTTAGATACCAATGTATAGTAGGCTAATGTACAAGAGACCAGGTTACATTTCAATAAATGTATAATGGAAATTTATTTCCAAGCCTTATACTAATATATTTAAATATACAATGTACTTATTTTTCTCTGAAAAATTTATTATTTACTTTACGATCATTTTTTTCAACCAATTGATAACTGTTTGATTGAAATATATTTTTCAGATTGAAATTTTAAATAGGCTACATTCATACAAATTAATATAAAAGTGTAACATTGTGACATAGGGAATACAATCTTTCAAAGCCTGTGAAATACATAAAGACAATAGTTGCGTTCATTCAAGTTTTACGGCACACTACATTTTGTTCCTTAGGGATAGATTTGTAGTGTTATTCAGGTGGATAGTACATGGGTCCTAATCTGGGCTGATTTGAGGAATATTAGCAGACATAGCATAGCTTTAGGAGCAAGCAATGACATATTCTATTTAAACAGGAATTATATCAGTGCTAGTTGCATAATGCTTTAACCCAACTTCTTTCGTCAAGTGTTGTGAAGATATTGGGCAATATCTCCACAACACTTATAACTCCAATAAGTTATTATTTCAATCATCTGATTGCCATTAGTGTGTTAAATAGTTAACCCTCCCCTGATCATAAGTTACAAATCAGTGCTCGGAGCAGCAATTGCCTATATCAATGTTTTGCTTATAGGCAAAAAAAAAAACCTGATACTTTTTTACGTATCAGGATGTCCAGTAAACCTCCTTAAACAAATTCCTTGATTTTTCCCTGACTTTTCCAGGTTTTTACCTATTTTCCCTGTTGCTGGACACCCTGTGTATGTAAAAAGCCACAGATCACTACGCTATATGCTGCCACACATCGACTGCAAATGGATCTACAGTAGAGTCTCGGTTATCCGACCTTCGGTTATCCGACCATCTGAGTTATCCGACCTTCCGGGCACTATGTCATGTAACATGATTTTACGCAATATGTCGCGCGAGGCAGCCCCTTTCATCAGACCCGACTGTATGTAGCAGACTCCCGCGTGAGGCAGCCCCTTTCCTTTACCCGACTGTACGCATTGTATTCGCGCGACAGACGACAGGTTGGTGACCTCACTTTCTCTTTGTTTTGGCGCGCTGTAGTCCTCAGTGCTTACGTAGCTCTTTTGCTGAGAGGTCGTCTTGTGCATCGTTTTCTTGTTTTGTTTCTGCCGTTTTGTTAGACTGTAAGTTAGTTGTGTTTTCATTTTGGCGCGTCTAAAAGTTGTGGTGATGGCTTCAAAACGTAAAAAAGTGGTTGTGTCAATGGAAGAAAAACTGAAAGCCTTGAAGAGATTAGACAATGGTGAAACTTTATTAAAAGTGGCGCAAGATTATAACGTGGGAAAAACAACAGTCGGAGATTGGAAGAGGAATCGCAATGACATTGAAAAATGGTGTTCTCAGCGAGTCACGGCACTCATTTTGGAAAATCGGAAGACTATGAAAAAATGTGAGTACGAAAAAGTAAGCGAAGCTTTGTATCTGTGGTTTACTGAACACAGAGATAAAGGCGTACCGATATCAGGACCAATCTTACAACAAAAAGCCTTAAAATTTCGAAATGAACTTAACGAAGGTGAACCTGATTTCACAGCTAGTGTAGGTTGGCTGGATAGATGGAAGAAAAGATACGGAATTCGGCAGCTTAATATCTGTGGCGAGAAGCTTTCAGCAAACTGTGAAGCCGTTCAATCGTTTAGGGACAAACTTCATTTTATTTATTTATTTATTCATAAGACGCCGATCGTCAAGATATGGGCGAATATGGATTTCGAATGAGTGTGATGAGTGTAGATGAGCGAATGTAGTCATTGTTACAAACTAAGGCCGACTATTCCTTAGAAAGTGTCATTAATTAATAGCCCAATGACAAATGAACAGCCGGTGATTTTCAGCTGATCCTTCTCAAAATGTATTGACTCTGAATGAGATTGAACTGACAACCTTTAGCACATAAAGCTGGAATTGAACCAACTACGCTACCAACCAATCTTTTGGACTTCATTTGCTATTGGACAATGAAAGCCTATGAGGGGATCAAATTTTCAACTGTGATGAGACTGGACTCAATTACAAATTGTTACTGGCAAAAACACTAGCGTTAAAGGCCGAAGCGGCAGCGCCCGGTTACAAACGTAGCAAAGAAAGAGTGACCATTGTTGCATGCAGTAATGCCACGGCAATTACGAAAATGAAACTGGCTATGATAGGCAAGTCAAAAAATCCGAGAGCGTTTAAGAATATTTCTAAAAATGCTTTGCCAGTGAAATATTACAATCAGAAAAATGCTTGGATGAGCTCAGATATTTTTAAAGACTGGTTCTTTAAAGAATTTGTGCCACAAACGGAACAATTTTTGAAATCCAAAAATTTTCCACAAAAAGCAATATTGTTGCTTGACAATGCTACGTGCCATCCTGACGAAGACGAACTTAAAGATAAGGAAATAAAGGTTATGTTTCTGCCTCCAAATGTGACTTCTTTATGTCAGCCTATGGATCAAGGAACCTTAAAGGCAATGAAGAGAAATTATCGAAGAAACCTGCTATCTTCTTTAATTGACACTATGGACCAGGGAGAAGACATGGTGAACAAATTGCGTCATCTTAATTTGAAAGACGTTTCTTACTACGTGGCCGAATCATGAGAGAGTGTTGGAGCAAACACCATTGCTATATCTTGGAAAGTTTTGCTCAAAGAGAATGAAGATTCTCCGTGTGGTGAAAATGTACAGAAGCAGACAGAGCCAGACAACACTAGCCTACTTCCTTTGTTACAACAAGTGCCAGGTTGCGAAAACGCAACAGAAGAGGACGTGAATGAGTGGATTGGCCAAGATGAACAATATGAAGTAGTAACTGATGAAGAAATAGTGAACATGACAAACGGAAAAGGAGAAGAAGACGATGAAGAGGATAAGGTGTTGGAGGACAGTGCACAGAAAGTTTCACACAGCGAAGGGCACAAAGCTTTAGAAATGGCGTTAAAGTATGCAGAGCAGCTGGAGGAAACATCGTCTATCGAGGTTTTACTTCTAAGGAGACTGCGAGATTTGGCGGCCAGAAAACGACAAACAGCAGGAAAACAAAAGACAATCACGAACTTTTTTACTCAAGCTTGAGTTTAGTTTCGTTGTTTATTGCACTGTATGTGAGTATGTATTTACTGTAAACCATGTTTTATAACTTTGCCTTAAGTGCATTTTCATGTGCAAATAAAATTAAAATCCTCCATACACGATCCGATTAATCCGCGGACACGTCTATTGAGGCGTCCAACTCCGGGTCTGTCGTTCCTACACACTGTCCGCAGTCAGACAGATCGGGCAGTGAGTGGGAACGACGGACCCGGAATAGGACGCGTCGGCAGACGTGTTCGCAGATTGGTCGGATTGTGTATGGGGTCCTTTTCACAATTTCAACGTCGTTTATATAATTTTCCGTGTTATCCGACATTTTCGCTTATCCGACCTTGCCACGGCCGGTTTAGGTCGGATAATCGAGACTCTACTGTATTACACTTTGGACTGTATCAGTAAGATGCTGCTACTCATCGGATATAAAAGAAACTACTATGCTTTCTCGTGCTTCAGGAGACCTATTTCTTATTAGCGTACCATTTAGATTGAATTACTGGTTATTATTGTTAAATTGGTTTAGCAGTGAAAATGAATATGTTCGGGTGTTAGATTTTATTTGTTTAGTAGTTATTTTTAGTATTATAAAATGTTTTAGCATTAAAATTAAACCTAATTATTACAACACAGAAAAGATGCATCAACGAGCGTGCATCATAACGCAGTCGTCATGAAATAAATCTCGTTCTGCCGTGAGCATGACATTAATATGACCGGGAGAGGGTTAATATGGATATGGACATTTCTAGAGAAATTTGGGTTATCCATACTGGATGGTGGCCAGCTGACAGACTTTGACAAAAGTAGAAAACTGAGCATCAGGCTAAAATAATACTAATACCTCTTAGTTTGGATGAGTTGTAGATCTGATGTATGTATGGCATCACCATAGATAGTTGTCATAACTATTAATAAATGACCTTTTCTAGGGATCGATTTCAGTTAGTAACCAGAGTCATCCAAACTCGTACTACACTCACGTAATCATTTATATTCATTTTAAAATACCCAACAAGCTGTGTCAGCATCCCAAATCTGAATCTGAGTGGTTTCTACAAGTAGGTCTATCAATCTGTTAGACTGGTATGAAAGGTTTCAAACTCAAAGGTTTAATGAGCTACAATAGACTTATGAGGAAGAAATGGTATTATGGCTTATACAAGCTGATATGGAACATAACTCATGGTGAAACCTGTGAGCACATAAAGGGTGTAGGCAAGCAGGAGGTACCAGGTGCCTACTGCCAGATAACATCAGCCTTAGAGGAAGACTCAGCTATAGGTGTGGCATCAAGGGTGTAGGCAAGCAGCAGGTACCAGGTGACTACTGCCAGATAACATCAGCCTTAGAGGAAGACTCAGCTATAGGTGTGGCATGAAGGGTGTAGGCAAGCAGCAGGTACCAGGTGACTACTGCCAGATAACATCAGCCTTAGAGGAAGACTCAGCTATAGGTGTGGCATGAAGGGTGTAGGCAAGCAGCAGGTACCAGGTGACTACTGCCAGATAACATCAGCCTTAGAGGAAGACTCAGCTATAGGTGTGGCATCAAGGGTGTAGGCAAGCAGCAGGTACCAGGTGACTACTGCCAGATAACATCAGCCTTAGAGAAAGACTCAGCTATAGGTGTGGCATCAAGGGTGTAGGCAAGCAGCAGGTACCAGGTGACTACTGCCAGATAACATCAGCCTTAGAGGAAGACTCAGCTATAGGTGTGGCATGAAGGGTGTAGGCAAGCAGCAGGTACCAGGTGACTACTGCCAGATAACATCAGCCTTAGAGGAAGACTCAGCTATAGGTGTGGCATGAAGGGTGTAGGCAAGCAGCAGGTACCAGGTGACTACTGCCAGATAACATCAGCCTTAGAGGAAGACTCAGCTATAGGTGTGGCATCAAGGGTGTAGGCAAGCAGCAGGTACCTAGGTGACTACTGCCAGATAACATCAGCCTTAGAGGAAGACTCAGCTATAGGTGTGGCATGAAGGGTGTAGGCAAGCAGCAGGTACCAGGTGACTACTGCCAGATAACATCAGCCTTAGAGGAAGACTCAGCTATAGGTGTGGCATGAAGGGTGTAGGCAAGCAGCAGGTACCAGGTGACTACTGCCAGATAACATCAGCCTTAGAGGAAGACTCAGCTATAGGTGTGGCATCAAGGGGAGGATTCATCAAATAAAGTAGTTTTTAAAATTACTGTATCATGAAAAATATGCATAAAAATTTCAAGAACAATTGGTTTAAGAAGCGATCTTAGAAAACTAAATTCATAGACATCCAAGCCATAATGCTGAAGTATAAAAATCTACTTTACTACTAAAGCTTAGTATTAATTTGCCGTAATATTCTTTAAATAAAACTAGCTTACCCTTTCTTTGGCATCAGTTTGTAGGATCTGCGAGAGGGCTTCGATTTGTTCTGCTTGTTCATTCGTTCGAACTCCTTCATTGCACTCATGAACCAACTATGAACAAAGATAATTAGTATTACACTAATGTGTCTCTACTATCTTATGAAAGTTCCAGAGGTTCTGAAAATTTCTGTTATGTCTTGTTAATACATAAATTTGTTTTCTTATGGTTTGTATTATTGGACTTATGTTCTCAGGTTAAGTTTGCTAATGCCCTATCTCTCTTATTATACTAACTAATCTGTTCTAAAAAAAACCTCAAAACTTTAATGTTATAGTAATATGGCAGTTTTCTCAGTGATGGCTCATCCATAAGAGCTAACAGACACAGCCTAACCAGTCAGCCAAAAAACAACCTCAAAACTTTAATGTTAAAGTAATATGGCAGTTTTCTCAGTGATGGCTCATCCATAAGAGCTAACAGACACAGCCTAACCAGTCAGCCAAAAAACAACCTCAAAACTTTAATGTTATAGTAATATGGCAGTTTTCTCAGTGATGGCTCATCCATAAGAGCTAACAGACACAGCCTAACCAGTCAGCCAAAAAACAACCTCAAAACTTTAATGTTATAGTAATGACACATCAGCCAAAAAACAAACTCTATTTTGGCTAGTTTATAAATTTTAGGAATCACAAATAGTATTTCACCATCATAATAAATAATAAATAATCATCTTTTATTTTGTGAACAATCATTACCAATATACAATCGACAATATTAATGTAGTTAACGTATATATTAAACATGGGAAATGAACAATTACAATTCAATATTGAAAATATCATTCACTCACACACTCATGCAACAATTTGTGAGGCACAAAATCATTTCACTAAAATCATTGCTTAGAAGAAAAACAGATTCGAAACTGCTTTACCAATTTAAGGATACTACCACTGAAATATTTATTCATATACAAGGTTGTTAAAATGTTCTTTAAGAAAAGCGGAAATAACAGAAATGATAACATTTACCAAAGAACGAGACGCGATGTAATGGGAATGATTGTGAGGTAGGTGAACAAGTCAATCTTCAAAAAAGTCTTTTCTTTTTTGGAACCAAAACTTTTTAATTATTTGCCTTTATAAATAAAAAGTTCTAATAGCAATAAAGTGTTTTGTAATAAAGTAAAGAATTGGCTATTTAATGTAGATGATATCGATCAGTTATTTGTAGTTTTAGTATAGGCTTAACATATTGTAAGAACATCAAAGTGGAGTTGAACAGAATCTTATCTAGTGGTTTGCAGTAATGTTGAACTTCGGAACGTCATACTGCAGTGGACCATTCTGATTGTTTTAATCTGTCAATTTTCGACTGTTAACTGTAATTATCATGATCTTTTAATTTGAACTAGTCACGCTTACTAGAAAATGTGGTTAGTGGTTCCTAGTAATTTACATTTAAAAATGTGTCACTTTTTACTTGAATAAATAAATAAAAAAAATTATCTCACTCACTCTTTACACCCAAACTATATTACATAACGAATTACACCAGAACTAGAGGATTACTGTCAGTCAATCAATACAGACAGACAATAACAACATTGAAAATTAATGGGAGTTACGTCAGATGTATTCTGCATGGGCTGAGCGGGTGTTGTTTGGAATAGTGCTAATGTATTACATTACTTAATATGAGAGAACTGTCAATGCTAAGTCATAGTAAAATATCTTTATTTATCTTGTATGCACACAAGGTACAGCAAATACCGTAAGTAATAACTAGTATGAACTAAAATGTTATGTTTTACGTTCATATAATATAAATTCTATTAGTATAAAATTCATGTTTCTGTCAATAAAACTTTAATTCCTAGTATGCCCAAATTACTCGCTTACAATGCAGTATTTTTATCTTTCTAGCCTAAAGGCTACTTGAAAGATGAACTGTTTTTAACAAGTTTTTACATAAATTGTTGATTATTAATACTTGATTTCTAATTACAGCTTGTTTTGACAAAGAGTAGTGTATATGCTATTTACTATTTTAAATTAACCCTAAAAAATGTTTATGTATTGAAAATAAATAATTAAGTTGATTGATGGGACCTAATTTTAACATCATAGATTATATATATAATTAACATTATAAATTAAAACACATAACACAATGAAGTTTATAACAATAGTTAAGTTCTGTAGTATGCAGTTGTATGGGATAAAAATTAAAAGCATAATTCATTTATATAAAAATTAAATAATGGATATATATATATTTATATATATATATATATATATATATATATATATATATATATATATATATATATATATATATATATATATATATATATATATGCAACAAAAAATGAACAAATATGAAATGAAAAAATAACAACAGATATATACTCTACAACAATGAAAAGTCCATAAGGGCTCTAACAAAAAAAAAAAAAAAAAAAAAAAACAACAAAAAACAAACTCAACAGCAATACCAAAGAAATTAACAATCTACAAAGAATTATAATACTTTTTAAAACAAAGTTACTCTTTAGATTTTGCAATAAGTTGGCAGCAATGCTTATAGTAATTAAATTTATCACAAACTAAAACCACTCTTGTCTAATTTTTGAGCCAATTTTTTACTGGCTTCTTTATACAAAAGATTTAATAGAATAAGTTGTGAATAAACAAAATGTAAATGCCCCATGTTCATATATACATATTTTATTTCTTTAATTAATGTAATACTATCTGAACACACCTATAAAAAACATACCTGATTGACAGCAGTTAGGGCTGTTCTACAAGTGGCAAACTCTGGAGTGCCCACAGGCACTCGTCTTTGGATGGCTTGGATAAGCAGTGGTAACCGAGTGACCCTCTGGACTGGTAACATCAGGAAAGACTGCAGGGAGTAGCCTTGACATGCCGATAGCGCCTCAAGGACACAGAGCACCGGCATGAACTTTTCTCCATCCAACCTGCGAGTATAATTAAATATTTCAATATATGGGAACCAGCATCAATTCCATTTGAGGTTTTATTTCAAACTAAAAAAAATGGAGTGAAAATAAAGAGGGATAGAGAGAATTAAGGTACATGGGAACAGTGCAAGAAATATCGCATGCAAGTTCTTTTTCGATAAAATCCAATTCACATTCACACAACTGGAATTGGTAAGTGGATTTACACAAACTATGTAAGTGGATTCGGTTATAACAGTACTTAACGTTCATGACATTGTACTCACATGAGCCTCTGTAGGGTGCGGTGGAAGCGGACTTGGTTACTGCAGTACTCAATGTAAACCCTGAAAGTGCCTTGAGCATGTTTATTTATCACAGAGCACACGTCTGGCAGCATGAAGTCCTCCTCCCACTGCCCTGCCAGATCAAACAGGAATATCTCTGACGCCTTCCGCACTGGAAACAAACTCTAGTTTTAAATACATCAGACTTTTATTCACAAATTGTTTTAGACAAAATCTGACTAAACTGAAAATTTATTTTTAGTCAAGTTGATAACATTATATAGATATAATTTTTGAAATATTACGTAAGAAAATTTCTAAAAATATAATATTTGTTCATTATATTTCTATTCCTGAGAAATGGACCCAAATTTTTTAGTTTTAAACATTAAATTTTGTTATAGATAAATAAAGCAATAACTACAGAGAAAACTAATGAAACCCTAAAAGAAAGGAAAAGTCTTCTTAGCAATAGAGCAATAAAACTGTTCAAAGCTACACTGCACCTTCAAAACTGGGACAATCTATACCTAAAATAAGGCATTAACAACATATTGTCCGAGTGCTGCATTTTCGTGTTTCATAATTTTTCACAATTTAGAAACAACAAAACATTTTAAAAATCTAAAATAAAAAAAAATTATTTAAATTGTAATTAATTATATTTATTAACACATGCTATTGAGGATACATGCACATAAAATATCAATGAAATTCTAAAATTGGAAAAATCCAATCACACTTTTTGTTATTACCGTGATCAAAAATATTAAATAGTAACAATTAATTAACCTTGAATTCAGAAGAACCATGTATTCAGAATCAATGCTATCCAGGTCAGTTTCCTGCCACATTTATATGGATACTCATGAGTCCACTGTTATAAAAATGTGACCAAATGATTTTAATTTTACTTATTAACAAGTTTTAGTTGAGATGATCATAGTTTTTATTATTTTATAAGTAATAACTAACCTTCCAGAATGTTGCTGAAGAGGTTCCGCCTGTCCTCACATGCAAGAACATCCTTCAGTTCCACTGATTCCACAAACAGAGTTATAAGAATATTCAAAGACTTAAGGTACGACACTTCAGAAGTTAAAATTTCAAATTTTGACTCTTGGAGCGCAATCTGCGAAGGTGTTAATTTATCTGAAAAAGACATACGAAACCTTTATAAAAAATAAATAGTTAATCTGTTATTGCACTAAATAGAATTAAAAAAAAATATTGATGGCTTTATATCTAACATCCTTCTACTCAAAAATTGATTTTAACATTTTATAGTGATTCTAAGCCGATAAATTAAAACAACTCTCATTTTGTACATGTTGCTGATTTTTGTTGCCTCATTTTTCAATAGTTTGTTTAAAGGTGATTGTTTGGCTTCACAAAGAACGCTAAAACATGTCTTTATATTTTAAGGATTCGGTCCATAATAATGATATAATGATCGTATTGCAATACTTGAAGAGTCATTTGATAAGGGAAGAATTGTTGAAGTGAATCATAAGTTGGTTTTATAAAAACATTGAGTATTTTTATAGAGCCCATTGATATATTTGTAATGCTCAGCAAATATGTTGGACCAGTCATTTGAAAAAAAAATATATATATCATAAGAAACAGTCAAGGATTCACACTTTATTTTCACCAAGTAGTTCATATTAATACATACTCACTTTATACATTTTAAAATAAATGTTCTTAGAAATTACAATAAGTAATGTTTTATTTGGTCAGGTCTTTTGTTATTGAATAATTGGTCGGTAGCGTAGTTGGTTCAATCCCAGCTTCATAAGCTAAAAGGTTCTCAGTTCGATCCCAATCAGAGTCAATACATTTTGAGAAGGATCAGCTGATAACCACCGGCTGTTCATTTGTCGTTGGGCTATTAATTAATGACACTTTCTAAGGAATAGTCGGCCTTAGTTTGTAACAATGACTACATTCGCTCATCTACACTCATCACACTCATTCGAAATCCATATTTGCCCATATCTTGACGATCGGCGTCTTAAGAATAAATGAATAAATAAATATAACATCATCAGACTAAACAGAATTACAATTTTGAAGAAAATGTATTTAAAATTGTAAATTTCAAATAAGAAAACCTTCTTGAAGATGATTAACCTCTTTATATATTCAAATATTTCATTGTTTGTAAAATAGGGGGTGATAACAAGCATTTTTTAATGAATCTTCATGTCCTTTCTATGCCCCTATATACTTGGACACGACTACCATTTAGTGATGCGTGATTGATAGCAAGATGTTTTAACAATCAAAATTTTCTTTTGTAGATAGTTTTGATTCCTTAATGAGATATTTCTCTCGCTTCTTGCATTTTTTACGTCGACATTCAAATTAGTAACCTACTGCACATGCGTTTGCAAATTATAACTTGTCTTTAATCCCATACTTATAGTTCCCACCATTTCCAGGAACTTAAGTAAACTACAGTGTTTTGAGAATACTTTTATCTATTATTGTACACGATACTATGGCCCAATAACCCAAATTACACATTATCTATTCAAATTGTTTAGTTTCTTTCCTTCTCCCAAATGAATTATATATCTGAGTGCATAATATACTTAATTTAAATGCAGCGTTATTAATACTTATTGAGTATAACATTTTAGGTATAGTATACTCATTTTTTTACTTATTGAACATAATTTTAACTTTCAATGTTTAAATTTAATCACTAAACCGTCGCGAGTAAAACATAATTAAGGCCTACTGGCTACTTGGCTATTCATTCTTACATATTTAGGACTAGTTTTAATTAATAATCTACATAATTTTCATTATCATTGCATAAAATAAAATTATTATATTACTTTAATTTTATAATTACTTAGTATAGTTATAGTTTAGAACTTTTTATTGTTTAAATATTTAAGAAATCAAATCCAAATAGACAACTAAAGCTAACAATTATTTCATTAAAACCATCCTGAATGTGAAAAATACAGTCTTTTAGGCCTACAGCATACAGAACAAGGATATCTCGTTAACAACATTTCAAATAGTCATAATTTTTTTGCTAGGAATTCCGTTACGAGATGTGTTTAACGAATAGCAATCTAAAATTTCCGGTGTGGTGTTTCAGTGGTTAAGGATTCGAGGGCAATGTCCAAGGTTCAAATTCCCACTGAGCCAATGGTCAGTACTTCACTAGTTGAATAAAGTTCACGCACAGGCTGCAAGCCCCTGCGAACTGCAAGTGAAGTTAAAAAAATTAATTAACACATGGAGCCGAATAAACAAACATTTTGTTAACACGTTGACTGCGGACTACTTCTTTATACGTAGTGGTGGCGCTGCCCGCGTAGCGGACTACTTCTAAAGAAGTACCCCTCCCGCTTCAACGATATTGGTTCAGGGTGAGGCTAGCCATTGCCCGGGAACCTTGTGCCACTTACCGCTTGTTGTGCCGTTCTTTGTGTGCATTTTGGTGCCGACAATTTAGAAATAGTCCACTACGCGCGCAGCGCCACCACTACGTATAAAGAAGTAGTCCGCAGTCAATGTGTTAAGAAGATCTAGACTGTGAAAAATACAGTCAAAACAAATTGAGAATTTTTACTAATTGAAAAAATCTATAAGAACATCTCACAATCGCGCATCACTACTACCATTTGCCTTCTTACTCATAGAAACACAGACACATTATGCTTAGTGAAACTAAGTCAAACTGGTTAAACTTTAAGATTTATTAATGATGTTTCAAAAAAAAAAAAAAAAAAAAAAAAATAGCTTTAAAGTGATGATTGCAAATCATCAGTTTAATAAATATTATCATGACCTTTATAAACTATCACAAATTGTGAAAAATAACTTGAAACAAGAAAAGTGACTAGTTTGACTTGTGATTTCAGTAATTTTATGTTACAAAATCTGCAGGATCAAGAGACCAATATTGTCACCAATAACGTAATAACATGATTAAAAACAGGTCCTGCTCTGGCAAAGAAATAAAAATGTATATGATGGTAATTTACTATATTTTGTACATAGCAAAACCATTTCTACTATACGTGTATGGGTGGGTGGGCCATTATCACTGTATGTGTATGGGTGGGTGGAAGGGCTATTAGTATTGTAAAAAATAAGACATCATTACTTCAGTTGGAGTGGCTCCCGCTTTTAGGTAAAATGGTGTGGCCCTTATTACACCACTGTTCGTGTAGGAATTGGTGGGTGAGTCAATCCTAGATGCCACGTTGAGGAGTTTCAAGGCACATTAACAAGAGAGGATTGATGTTTCTTTTTCAATAACGATTACCGAGTCAGTGCTGTAATTAGTTTTGCCAACATTTTATTTTGACAGAGCAGGACAATCCATGTATAATTTCCTTACATTTCAAAAATGTAAGTTTTTGAAACATGTTTAGTTTCCTATTGAATGCATAGCTACCAACACTAATCCAAAATAAAGAATATACTCATATTAACAATATTGGTCATTCCAAATTTTTATAACCAGTTAACTTTTCCACTCCACTCAGGCAAATACCACAATGCACAATGCAGGCAAATACCCGCCCATACAAGTACAGTGGTATTCACCCACCCGCCCGCCCATACACGTACAGTGGTATTCAATACAATGTACAATACCAATGTATGTGTATGGGTGGGCGGGTGGGTCAATACCAATGTATGTGTATGGGTGGGTGGGTGGGTCAATACCAATGTATGTGTATGGGTGGGTCAATACCAATGTATGTGTATGGGTGGGTGGGTGGGTCAATACCACTGTTGGTGTATGATACCAATGTATGTGTATGGGTGGGTGGGTGGGTCAGTACCAATGTATGTGTATGGGTGGGTCGATACCCTATAAACCTATATTTACAGTATTTTCAATAAATAATTCCTGTCACTATACGGAAATGCATTGTTTGACTTTTTATCATAAAATATATAAAACTATCGCATCAAGATATATATCTTCCCAAATTCCATTTTCCACACTTTCATATATCAAAAAAGCATTGTCTCATAAATATTGAGATTTATCCAACACCGTACTCTCCATTTTAGTAAGCAATCTTGCGTTCCACGAGACAATATGTAAAGGTCTAACTCTCACCTAACACTCCACTTCTGACCACTTCATCAGTCTCACACCAAAGGGTGCGCAGAGGTTGTAGGGGATTGTTCTTGACACTTTCAGCCAGGTCTTCATATACATTATCCGCTAAATCAAGGTAAGCGTAGAATATTGATTTCGACTGGATTTGTGAATCTATCTCTGGAAGCGCTTTTGTAACCTAAAACAAACAAACAATAAAGAGATAAAGTAAGTTTAATAAACTGCACAGCACCAAAAAACCTTTAAAAACAGTTTTCTTTTCTAGACAAAAATTTTATTTTAGACATTTCTACATCAACTCAATATACAGTACACACGAAACAAGGAATTCAGTCTAAAAACACAACATTCCATAGGATAATATGTACACACACCTAACACTCACCCAAAGTGTTTGTCTATATTCCACGTATTATATATAACTAGCGGACACCCCTGCACGCTTCGATTGTTACCGTTCCTGCACAAATCTAGTCCTGTTTACAATTTTTAAGAAATTCATGAAATTGAGATATTCTTAGTTTATATGTAGCAAATCACGAATCAATACAAATGTTTGTCTTTTTCCATTTTAAAACACTTCCATAAACAGTTTTATTTTATTATTTAAGCGATGGAATTTATTATACCTACCTTAAAACAACTAGCAAAATTGTGTATATGTAAGCACTTGACTAAAATATAAAACTATTGTAATAATATACTAATACATAGTAAATATAGTAATAATAATAACAATTCCTCACACAAAAAAAGGACCAAGAAAAAGGGAAGAAAGACAAGAGAGAGTTGAATACCTCCATGGATTACCACTGACTGGTAGAGCAGATCCATTGTCTATCTGATAAGTGTGTTGACACAAACGGCATGCACAAGTGTTAGACAGAGGTTCATGGCTTATTACACTTCTGGAATGAGGGACATAAATACCTCCTAAGTCCTGACTTAAGAACAGAAATAGGTAATAACAGATTTATTTAAATTATTACACACATGTTAGCCCTCATTCTATGATTTTAAATAATATGCCTTGAAGCGACAGACCTCAAATTTAAAGGAAACAAAATACATCAGCTACTTTCAAAAAGAACATTTTTATAATATTTCTAGATACTGGTTCTATCCCAATTATTATTGAAAGAATACAAACATTTCACATGAAAAAATGTTCAAAAACATTTGTGCCATAATACAGCTCATTTTACTGTTTAACAATTTTATGTTCATTACATGCATTTTTAAATGATCAGTTATACAGAGTGGAAAAAAATATAGAGACGCTTCACAACTTTTGTATAACTTCACTTGTAAAAGTGAAATCTTGTACATGATCATAGTTACAAAGAACATACTTTTTGACTATTTTACAAAGAACATACCATTAGCGACATTACCAAAACCCACAAGTAGGGCATAGGGTGGGCCCTACACCACTATGCCACAGACCAGTGCCTTATTACAGTTGCACAGAAAAAAGTTACTATCCACAACTGGATTCCAACTTACGATCTTTGGCTTTGTACCTGGCCACAAACCGCTCATCCAATCAACAACATTTGTGACTCATTGTTTTTGCATTAAAAGACCATGATGACTATTTTTGCAATGTTACGCTGAAGTGTTAAGTTCAAGAACTATCAAACATAATACTCAAGTAATTCTTGAATATATGTTAGGTTATAATCACAAAAGCTAGAAATACAAATAAATATTGTTCATTAACTAAACAAATTTTTTTTGGAAAATGCGTACTTAAAAACCAAAAAATAAAATTCAATCATTAAAAAGCAAAATTTGATGCTTTGTTTTTTCAATAAACGCATTTCTTATAATCAGTTGGCTGTGAGTCATTTAATAGTCGTTTCCTACTAACATCTTTTTATCACTTCCTAGATTTCTCGTAACCTACAGTGACTGTTGTTATCAATTAATGGCTTGCTTGCTGAGTCATCCTTACAATGTTAGTTACAATTCTAAGAGAGTTATTATTTTTTTTTTTAATGTCTAAGTTAGGTTGGTATCTAAATTTACTGCCTGTCCCTAAAATAAATAAAAACAAAATTTAAGAATACAGTTATATTTTTCAGAAGCATACAAGTATATGTTTTTTCGTGAAGTGGTCCAGCACACATTAACACATTTAGGACCATACTAAAACATTTGAGGTAAAAAAACAAAATATACATAAAAAATTTGCACAGCTGATTCAATAAAGTTTGCCCGATGATGTTGATAAATTATTAATATTTTCTTCTGAACCAAATTACAACTTTAACCCTCCAAATTAAAAATATAAAATGAAAAGTGACAGGGCTTCTGGAGCATTCTGTAAGCATTTAATAAAAAAACTGGTAAAAAATATAAATATTACAATGGTATGATATGTTATATCCTTGATTATATACACCTACAATAGATAAACCATCTAATAGGAATATTTGTGCCTGTAATTTGATTAGTTAGTGAAGCTCGCACAGCTGGTTTAAACTGCATTACATTTACATGGGACTACACTAGCGCTCCACAATGGACCACTAAAACAACTGATATTTTGAGACTCAAAATTTAACATTGGATGGGAGATCTATTTTTATATAAAATCAACTGAAATCAGAAAAGAACGCAAGTTAAATGTATGTTAACAAAACAATACTATCTTAATTAATCAAATTTCCTTACATCCTTGAATATAATTAATTTTTATCCATAAAAACTTTAAAGGTAAAAATGTAAAGTTTGAACTATCGTCACAAAAATTACATTAAACCCATAAAAAATTTCAAAATATACAATTACTATATAGCAAATTTCATGTGCACAAAAAATAATAAAAGCTATTCAATTATTGTAAGAATAAAAAAAATTGTAGCAATAATTGTATGTAATGTGACCTAATTGTATATACTGTTTATATGTTTAGTTATATGGAAGCGTTTTCAACTTTTCTTTCACTAACACGATTGAGTTTTTCTAATTTTTCTTACAAAATCGGTTTTAATCCTTTGTGCAATTATGTGTTTAGTTTCAAAAATTATTATGACATATTAAGCAATAACAACTGACAAAATAAAAACAAAACAACTGTTTAAATGTTGCTACGAAACTAATGGCAATACCAGCTCAGTCCAGACAATGAAAACACTAATGTTTGCTGGCTGTTAATTTCATTCTTACTGACAGGATGGAGTAAAGTGAGGAATTTTTTTCTGTGCAACTGTAATAAGGCACTGGTCTGTGGCATAGTGGTGTAGGGCCCACCCTATGCCCTACTTGTGGGTTTTGGTAATGTCGCTAATGGTATGTTCTTTGTAAAATAGTCAAAAAGTATGTTCTTTGTAACTATGATCATGTACAAGATTTCACTTTTACAAGTGAAGTTATACAAAAGTTGTGAAGCGTCTCTATATTTTTTTCCACTCTGTATAACTGATCATTTAAAAATGCATGTAATGAACATAAAATTGTTAAACAGTAAAATGAGCTGTATTATGGCACAAATGTTTTTGAACATTTTTTCATGTGAAATGTTTGTATTCTTTCAATAATAATTGGGATAGAACCAGTATCTAGAAATATTATAAAAATGTTCTTTTTGAAAGTAGCTGATGTATTTTGTTTCCTTTAAATTTGAGGTCTGTCGCTTCAAGGCATATTATTTAAAATCATAGAATGAGGGCTAACATGTGTGTAATAATTTAAATAAATCTGTTATTACCTATTTAAGCCTATTGATTCATATTGACAAACATTAAAATCACTAATGCATTCTAAAACCGATATTTACTGTTAATTTAACTCTGCAAAAAGGTTAGTACATTGTATTTTATCACTTAAGCGGCTGAAAAAAGAGCAATGCATCAACCTTCATCTCCTAGAGGGTTAAAAAGATACTTTAGTATGAATGCAATATTGGTAAATAGGTTTTCTGCAATTTGAGTTAGTCATCAGGTGAAGAAAACCAAACCAAATCATTGTGAAGACTTTTTTTGTTTTGACTATATTGATGATCAATGTCTAAAAAATTATAGAATTATTGTACATTTTTGTAAATCATTTTCTGAGATTAATCCAAGGTAATCATTTAAGCAAAGATACAGTAGTTAGGTTTTCAAAGGAGTGCCTTTAAATTGACATTAGGATTACTTGACAATAATCAAAACATGTTTAGACTTATTTGTCTATTTTTTTTTATTTATAAAATACCAAGAAATAGCAAATATGGGTGAGAAATGATGACTGTAGATGAAAGTAATAAAATATCTAAAATTTAGTGTGGAATACGAACCACGAAGCAAATTTCGGCAAATTGACAAGCCTTATAGTCAGTGAACACCCTGGATTCTGGCAATCATCCCATATCTAGTCTTGTCTAGTATTGTTGGTAAGTGGAAAGCAGGAGAAGCGAACCAAACATTACAATCTCACAACACTTGTCCTTCGAGTAGCATTACGCTACAATGCCAGCTAATGATAAGAGTTGAGCGATTTTTAGAGCTTGTAAATCAGCATTATTTGAACACATTTTTTTCAAAAGCTTATTTAATTTACTAAATTATTTAACGAGTCTACGAACTTATTTTTTTAACCTATCCAAATTTATTTACTTTTTGTTTTAAAACTTTATTCGTTGAGATTTCTATTTCTCTTACTGGTTATTCATTAATGGAAGTTTTGTAAGTGTATAATTTTAGAATTAGGATTATGATCAATAATTGAACTGTCTTAAATTGTGCACAATAGTTTAAATGACAATACAGATTTTAATACCATTGTTTAATATATTATATTCATAATTTTTTATAAGCTAAGAACATATCTAAAGAGTATTTTGTAATTCTAACTATCTTTTTTGAATGATATTTGAATTTTTTTGACACGCTAACTAGTATCTAAAATCTCAGATTTTTTCTTGAATTATTTCTACATTATTAAATGTTGCTCCAATAAAAGACCCTACTTGTTCATTATTCCACATAACCGGATATTTATTAAAGTACTGTACACCCTAATTTAAAACTCTAAAGAGACATACCTCTTTCTTGACGCTAACCTCTTGGACTGCACGTTTAACCATTCTTAACAACAACAGAGAATAGGAGGACTGATTTAGTCTGTTCATCTGTGACACCCACTACTGTATCACTTTCTCTTGGCTATCTGGGCATTGTCACTTGAGATTAAATACATTCATGGTCAATCATTGTTTGCAGTGTCAGAAACACAATATTACCAAGTGACTATTTACTTTGGCACCAAATGACTTCAGTTCCAATAAAAAAATGTTTCAGAGGGGATTAAGAGAATTCGTTCTTTGTTTGGATAGTCCATAAATGGTCCAGGAAAAAACTACTAACAAATCAAACTGCAAATTATTTTTTTTAATTCAATGGGCTAACTTTTGTATAACATTCCTAAACAAAAATGTATTTACTATAATAGTTTTTTGGTTATAATTTTGTTCAAAAAGCAGAAGAGAACACGTTAATATTTAATATACTAATCTTAATATAAATATTTGGGGAGACAATTTTTGTAACTTCTCCTTAAAAAATCAAAAAAAAAAAAGACCTGAAAGGTACATGAAAAATGATTGTATTTTTTGTTGTTTAAATGTTATTTGATGGAATTTATTTTCAATTTAATGTAAATAGATTAAACGTTTGAGGTAACCAACATATACCAAATATCTTGTAGTTTATAAAATATACAATTTCTTATAAATTATAGTAAAACCTCATTATAACAGACCTCTATTTAGAGACTTCGCTTGTAACGGACAGCACACTAAGTTACTCACACTGATTGTTCAAGTTCATTGTCCAGTGACAGAATTGTTGTAGCAATATAACTCATTGTATATGAATTGCAGCTTGACAATTTTTGTAATTTATAAATACTGGATCCACTTCTATGGATTAATTTATTAATCTTTATTTTATATATAATATATACTGTATAATAATATCTAAGAGCTAGGATTGTACTTTGTATTAGTGTTAAGCATGTGGAATTACACTCCTAGGAGAATTATTTGAGATAAAAAAGGCTGTTATTACAACGGACAACCTTGAGCCCTATATATTTCATTTTAGGAGGTACAAATGTATGAAATGTATGATGAATAGACGCTGAACATAAGCTGCAAACAGTATTGCACACTCATTATTTTTTGTTAAACATTCGCCAAAGAGATAGTTGTTATAGCAACCAAAAAAAGTACAATGGGATTCAGCATATCATTTTACATGTGATTTCTATAGTTAATGAATCACAAGCAACAACAACGACTGATGGTTATTAAGGGAAAAACAGTTCACGAAACACAACATTAAAATTGTTATATTAATCCTAAAAAAATCACCTCTCAGTCGTCAACATGGGATTGGAATTTCATTTTATTTGCTTTGAATATGAATCACCAGTTTTAATAAGCAAGAAGCGTAATACTGATTTATGATATTTTTGTTTCTAAGTGTTTACATCCAACACTTGTCCCAGTCGAGGAAGTCATGATATTGGCTTGTTACATTGGTGGTGTTAAAATACAGTAATAATAGGAATATAGATAGATCCTTTACTTAAAAATCAATTAAAAGAATTGCAATTTTATTTCGTTGTATGCAGCTCTCTTGGATTGTTCACTTTATGTCATTGTTTGTTATTTGTTTTTCCAAGTTTTATTAAGAATGTTAATTTATTTTATATTTAACATTAACTATTAAGCTTGTTTATTCTACTATTCAAATAAAATAATTGCTATTTTAATGAGAACTGACTGCTATCAATTTATTTAACAGTGAGCTTCTGGAAATAAGATTTGTCTTGCAGAGAGATTTTCCAAAAAACATATACTGGATGTACAGGGTAGACGTTACTGGTCAGTCTGAGCAATAGAATATTTAATTTGTTACAATCTGTACGTTCTACTTGCGTAAATATATTTTGTGTATCTTGTATTATTACACTGCTTTGTGTTGGGATACATTTATTTGTTAATTTTGCATGATTGTGCTTTTAGGAAAATAATTTTTTTGTAATAAATATGATGGGTTTTACTCTACCTATAATATGTCTTTAGAGTTAGGCCTGGGTATATCTTTAATGTGCCTTTTCAGGTAGAGATGAGTGCATCTTCTTTTAATTTGAGTCTTTGAAAGACCAAACTGTTTAAAAGAAAGGCTATCTAATGAAGTGTTCACCATAAATTGTAGTAACAACAACAAAAACAAATTAATTTTAGCTCTTCAAGTAATAAAATATGATTTGTTGAGTGTTTAACACTTTATTTTCTTTAAAGAGTGGCCGATCTCCTTACTCTGCCCATTCTTCATAGACTATTGATCAGTGTGAGAAACTTATTCAGACAGAGTAACTTATTTTCTCTTATACTTTAATACTAGGGGAAACCCCTGAACTATCTTTTTGTACACCTTCGACCTTGGCATGTTACTTTTGACTACAAATAATAGTAGATTAACTGTATAACGAAAATCACAATAATAAATATATTTACAGTATCTCACTCACACTTATGTTGTTACCTATTTATTAGTATAAATAATGGTATTACTTAGACTATTTTTAATGTGTTCATTTCATTTGTTTTTTATTAACAGCTGAAGATTAAACTCTTAATCCTTCAATAGGACAATGTTAAACATACAAAATAAGCATGTTTCTTTATTTACAAAACAGCTGTTATTAATTTACTAAAATCAATCCAATGTTATCCTTACAGAAAAAAAATTTGAGGGGCTTTTTGTACCCTTCAGGAATGTAATTTTGAAAAGTCCTTTCTTAGTGGTTCCCTTCGATACTAAAGCTAACTTCCTTTAAAATTTCATTTAAATCCGTTTGATAATTTTTGAGATTTCGTGATGAGTCAGTCAGTTGTATTTGGCTTTTATATAGTACTAGGGGGCACCCCTGCACGCTTCGCGTGCCAACCCCGTCGTCACTCGCTACGCTCGTGAGGTATGCTCGGCCTGCGGCCTCACCAAGACACTCTGCTACGGTCCCATTTTTGGATCTTGGCATGTCGCCTCGTGAGGAAGATCGATCTACGACCTTACCAGGACTCTTAAGCAGTATTCTATGAACTATAAATAAAAAAAAATACCTTTTTAGGAGGCATGTCATAAAAAGTAAACTGCAAAACAAATAATTATTTATTTTTTATTTTCACGTTTCACCACATGTTTTAATTACCGATGAAAAAAGGTTAACACGAAATACAGATCACCTGATCAAGTAAAAGTAGTGTGTGCTACACTCTCAAGGTGAAATGTAGAACTACAATAAATCAAAACATATACAGTACTGTTGTTGTGAGAACTTCAACCTGCTTATGGCATGTGAAACTACATTAAACCACACAGTCATATGTTTTTTGTAAACAATTCAGATTCTCCATTTGAATAACATGGGATCTTTAGGAGCCCGTGGGGCGGGACCCTGTGGACGAATCTGCATCAAACTTCACAGAAACCATCTCGGGAGTATACAGGACAACATCCTAAAGTTTCATGGCAATCGGTAGGATGGTTTGGCAGCGCATAAACTTCAAACATATATATATATATATATATATATAAACATCCTCTTTTATAAATATAGATATACTAGAATCTACAGTTTTCGGTGACAACCGCGTCAAGGTACTATCTACAATATTTACAAGATGACCAATAAAGTAGTGTGTGCTACACTCTCAAGTTGAAATGTAGAACTACAATAAATCAAAACATATACAGTACTGTTGTTGTGAGAACTTCAATCTGCTTATGGCATGTGAAACTACATTAAACCACACAGTCATATGTTTTTTGTAAACAATTCAGATTCTCCATTTGAATAACATGGGATCTTTAGGAGCCCGTGGGGCGGGACCCTGTGGACGGATCTGCATCAAACTTCACAGAAACCATTTCGGGAGTATACAGGACAACATCCTAAAGTTTCATGGCGATCGGTTGGATGGTTTGGCAGCGCATAAACTTCAAACATATATATATACATATATACAAACATCCTCTTTTATAAATATAGATACAGGGTGGCTGAAAAGTAACTTGCACCTCTCTCTAACTTTTTTAATTCTAAAAATATTTTATTTCAATTTGCGGCAACCTTCTTGGGTATGAGGTGCTACATTAATGAAAGCATTTTAAAATGTTCTTCCTTGAAGGGAGTTGTGGGAATCAACTCAAAATGTTTAAATAGCAACCCCTACCGTGTGACCCCTCTGATAAAAGAACTTTGTGAGACGAGAAAGTTAACATAAAGTAAAGTGAAATCAGAACACCCAAAACAAGTAAATGAAATGAAATGGTGGCCAAGTAAATGAAATGGCTGAAAAGTAACTTGCACCCCCTCTAACATTTTTAATACTGAAAATATTTTATTTCAGTTTACCTTCTTGGGTATGAGGGGCTACATTAATTAATGAAAGCAGTTTAAAATGTCCCCTCCTGAAGGAGAGTGGGAAGAGATTATTTAATTTAATGTAATATACTCATTGAAAACATTATTTCTAATCAATTGTGATGTATTTGTTCTACGAAAACCTTCCATTTGGTCTAATAAAAATAACTGAATCCATTTTTTTAAGTCCTGTACATTTGTTTCTGTTTGTTTTCGTTGAAAATTGCTATTTTAATATGGATATATTTAATCCATTTTTACTTTATGAAAGAATATTTCAGTTATTTACACTTCAAGTTGTCTAAGGGCATCCAAAAAGTTTTAGTGAGCGTTTTTCTCTAGTATAACCTAGACCTTTAAAATAAGGTATTGCGTAATAATGTTTATAAAACTGTAGCCATGGGATGACCCTACCCCACTTCTTCAAAAAGACTTGAAATGCATAATTATTGAGTAAAGGTAGCTTTGGCCACAAAACATCTACAAACATTGCCTCAGACATAAATTTCATATTTTTTAAATCAAAAACATCACAGAGGGTTAATTTTAAGCCACTTCCCTTTATTGCCGCCATTTCAACAAGCTCACGTATCAGAGGGGTCACATGGTAGGAGTTGCTATTTCATAATTTTGAGTTGCCCCCCCTTCGTCCCCTTCAGGGGGAATATTTTAAAATGCTTTTATTAATGTAGCCTTCATACCCAAAAAGGTTGCCACAAACTGAAATAAAATATTTTCAGTATTAAAGAAGTTAGAGGGGGTGCAAGTTACTTTTCAGCCATTCTATTTACTTGGCCGTTATTTTGTTTTTAATGATCCAATTTAACTTTAGTTTATATTTACTTTCTCGTCCTACCAAGCTCTTTTATCAGAGGGGTCACACGGTACGGGTTGATATATCATAATTTTGAGTTACCCGACTGCCTTCAGGGGGAGACATTTTTAAATGCTTTCATTATTGTAGCCCCTCATACTCAAGAAGGTTGCCGCAAACTGAAATAAAATATTTTTAGTATTAAAATAGTTATAAGGGGGTGCAAGTTACTTTTCAGCAATTTTATTTACTTGGCCACCATTTTGTTCTGGATTGTCTGATTTCACTTTTCTTTATGTTATCTTTCTTGTCTTACCAAACTCTTTTATCAGAGGGGTCACACGGTAAGGGTTGCTATTTAACAATTTTGAGTTACCCCCCCCCCCTCCTTCAAGGAGGAACATTTTACAATGCTGTCATTAATGTAGCCCCTCAAACCTAAGAAGGTTGCCGCAAACATAAATAAAATATTTTTAGTATTAAAACAGTTAGAGCGGGGTGCAACTTACTTTTCAGCCACCCTGTGTATATATAGATTAGATCTACAATAATGTGCATATGCACCATTGGAACATTCAGCATCAATTTAATGCAATCATAATTTATTTGTCTAGTTAATATATCTATTGTTAATTCATGTACTAATAAACAATACCAGGCATAAAATCATACTGTCTAAAATTTCAGATTTCAATATTATTTAGCAAATTTTAAAGTATTTATCTTGTGCTCTATTTTCATATAGGTTAGGATTATTTAGCTAACTAAAAGAATATGTAGCTATTTTTACTATTATTAATTAAATAACAGTAAAATTAATAATATAATAAAATTTACCCATGCTATCATTACCACTGTAGGTGCATGGGTGGGCTGGTTGGTCAATACCAATATACATGTATGGGAGGCCGAATGGGTTAATGTACGAGTATGGGTAGGAGAGTGAGACAATATCACTACACATAAATTGGTGAGTGGGTTAATATTACTATACGTGTATGGGTGCTTGGGTAAATATCACCCTAAATACATGGGTGGATGGGTGAATACCAGAATCACATCATAATTTTGGGGTTAAGTGGGAAAGAGGACCTTATAGTCCTAAATTCGGCCTTAGTAAAGATGACTTTTAGTTCATTTAATTAAAAAAAAATTATCTGTTTTGAGCCTTTTCAAATAAAGTGCAAGTTAAATAGTATAGAAAAAAAGAAGACATATTTTCAAAACTTGGTAAGAATTTGTAGGAATACATGGATAAATGTTACAAGACAATACCTACCACCTTTGGCCATTCACAAATATAGACATATAAGTTTGATATAAGGCTTTCAACATGTTATGAATATAAATATGCACTGGAGAGGTCAGCTGATGATGTCAGAAGGGATGGCATATTTACAGGTTGACCCTTATGTCAATAAAGGTTATTTAGTTAATACATTCTTGGTTTCCCTCTAAATAATACATTTAATCGTTGGTTTGTTGGTTAGGGAAATCCACATCTTCCTTAACTCGAGTAAACATTTACAAAAATGAACTCTGTTTACAGTTCTGTGACTTATTATCGTGTATCAAGATAGTTATTGTTTGCTAACATAAAATTAGACTATTAAATCATAAGACACATTAAAAATAGCATTGATTAGCTCAAATTTTCTTAATTATGCACTTTTGTTTTAAATAGTTTATGGAATATAGCACGCATTCTTGATAGGAAAATTAAAATTGTTGAGTAAAAAATAAAATCATAAAGTGATAATTTATCATGACATGTATTAAATTTACTATATAGTAATTTATATAAATTACGTGTTAATAGAGAATAACAAATATTCTGGTGTATTAGCATTTTCAAATCCACATTTAAATTTGTTTGCATTTTATTTTACCAACCCTGAGTAAACTGGATAGTTAATAATATTTTTAAATAAATTACAACCGCTTACCTAAAATATCATAGTTATTTTTTTACATCATCTATTCCCTCAGATCTATAATTACCTTTTCCCTATAATTAAAATGTTGTTAAAGTATTAAATAAAAGAAGTGAAGAATTGCAAAACACGAGACAAATTTTTAATGACATCTCCAATAGAGTGTGTAAAATTGGTCAGGTGTCCTGTGAGAAAGATTTTTGGTATCTAACCAGTCAAAGACTGGTGCAATAATTTTACCATGGGCATGCAGTTATTTACCATCTTGAACTCTTATTATTCAGAAATTTACTTTTTATCAACAATACTAGCAAGAATAACAACAATAATAACCGTATTCAACTCATATTCAAAATACCGTTTGCGTATATTCTTTATCTTTACTTTATTATTTTCATATTTATAAACAAATCAAATTGTTTCTCAAAGAAATGTAGTAAATCCTATATTCAATAATATGTGTTTAAATATTCTGAATATATAATATTTCTATGGGTATAATTAGAGTAAATACATCTTTCCCACCATTAAACATTTTCTTATTTTTCACAACATTAAACAAAAAACATATATGAACATAAAAAACTGCTTTGTCTTGCAGCAGCAAGTCATAATTATAAAACCATATTTATTAATTTAACAAAATTCACTGGATATATATGAGAAAGAACCACTTATACAAGGTGGAAAAAATATGGAAACGCTTTCACAACTTTTCTATGACTTCATTGGTAAAAGTGAAATCTTGTACATTATTGTTACAAAGAACACACTTTTTGACACCATTAACGAAATTTCTATGTCTACTTCATTATGAATTAACTTTTCATGTGAACTAGAAAAGTAGTTTTGGCAAAAAATAAAGGTTAAAATAAAAAATCAAATCTAAATCAAGCTTTTGAAGGAATTCAAAGTTGTGACCACCAACTTTTTTCTTTTTTCTATTTTTATGAGTATGATTGATTCTGGTGTACAGTATTAAACCATGCCATTACAAGTGGTCAATAATTTGTATGTTCTTGAGTATGGACAGTTATTTACAGATGATTCACTGGTGGAAGTGTGTGATTCTGATTCATATGCTTGAGTCTGGCCGATTGTTCAGATATTCAGCTGACCTGTGTCACCAAGTCCACGCTGTTGCAGCTGACCTCTATTACGCACCAATGACAACACAAGCATATTTCCCAACGATATTCTGTTTAAGACCTACCAATAACCTCCAACCACACTGAACAGACATTACTAATAACTTAAAACAATCAATGAAAATTCCAATAATAATTATAATCATTCATCTATAAAAAAATCCTGATAAACTTTTATTTAAACACAACACGGTCATATATTTTCTAAGTAGTAAATACCTATTTTTTTTATTTATAAGTTCTAATTTCAACAGTTTCTTACAAAGAAAATTGAAAAAACAAATGGAGTGTGGTACCAATGTAAAAATTATTTAGAATAAAAAAAAATGGTATATTATGCAAAAAATACATATTCGTACAATAATTCCCAGTTATTTCCTTATCAAACTATAAAAATAATTTTGTATGGAAAAGTTTCTACACTTTATAAAGTTTATTTTAAAACTAGCTAATAACGCTAAAACATTATATAAAACAAATAGTCAACAATTAAATAGAAAGTATATTTTTTTCAACAGTGACTTATATAAATTATTTGAGAAATAAGTACCATAAAAAAATAAATAAGAGTGATATGAAATTCCTAGTAGCTCTTATCCTGTAGGAAGGATGTAGAGCATGTGTCTGGAGATAACAATGAAACACTCCAATTTAAAATATAGAGTTTATAATAGTTTTTTCAGACACAGTGTTTTATTTCGTTATCATTCGTTAAAAACAGATACAGTATATTTAATACATCTTTGCCTTGGCTGAATGTGGAGTAACCTGATTAGTAAAGCTAGAATCACTTTTTATAAACAGATTTATGTTTATATTATTTATAAGTAATTAAACTATCACTTTTATATAACATAATATTGTTATATTCAATATGTGATTTGTAAAACTTAACAACTTATATTAACTATGCATCTTTTGAGATGGACTCAAGTTATGAAATTTTCTCATAGTTATTATGTATAGTAAATTATGGAGTAATAAAGTAAATTGTATCCGTAGTATGGCACAGTATTTGATGGATGATTGGTAAAAAGACAATATTTTAAGCACACACTATTTTGGCATTTTCAGTGTGCCAAAAAAAATCATGCAAAAAACCAACTTATTTCTTAAGCAAACTGTAATAATTTTTAATGGAAAAGTTAGTACACTTTATAAAGTTTACTTAATAAAAGAGCCAATAACTTTGAGAACATTAAACAAAGGTCATAAAATGTAAATTTTAAATATTAATAGTTAATTAAACGTGATTTAACTAAAAACTAATCAATGGTAATAACAATGTTGTCTTTGAGTAAGTAAGAATTTTTCAAGTTATTTTTGGTATTATTCTTGTTACATTATAAAACCTGTTTCATTTAAAATATTTAAAACGATTATTCTCATCATGATAAAAATGATGATAGAGTGTAATAAGATTTATTGTTTGATATATTTTTTATTTCACGCTTCAAAAATATTATATCAATTTTTTTTCGGTTTCTAAATTAAAATTCATGATTTTTAGGTTACTTCTCAATTATATTTAAAAGTATTTGTTGTATTATTTTAAAGGCTTTATATTTTATAGGTCTTCTTAATACCACGGATGTTTAAAGATTGTCTTATTTTACCAGGCGAAGTTAGGGCTAAGTAGCCCTCTCTAACACTTAACCTGGAGACCAACGGCTTTACGTGACTTCCGAACCACGGAAAATCTCTTTCTTAAATAACATTCTAAATCTATTAAAATGTTATTTAAGAGATTTAGAAAACATTTGGAAGTAATCTGTTGAAATTAAAAGGGAGTTGCATGTACAATAAGCGATAATAAGTTGTAATATTTTACATACTGTTAAATTACATTTAAATTCTAAAGTAGTATTTTATTCATTATAACCAGAAGATAACCAGACTACAGGAGCTGTTCAAAAATGTTAGCCATCATTTTCGATGATTTTCAATTTAGAAAAAAAAAAAAAAAATATGGATAAAATTGCTTCAACATTAGCATGTACTGTGTTAAAAAAATATAACCTATTAATTATTAATGATTTAATCTTAACAATTTTCTACTGTTTTTAAGGAAGTCAAAATTTTCAGTTTTTGTATATCTTATAGTTGGGGGAAAAATGTTTACTTTTTAAGATATTAAGCATTGAAAACTAAAAATATCCACCATTTTGAAATTGTATAAAGTAAAAACTCTATGATGAATTAGGTCGAATTATTCCTCATACATGTACTGGGTTTGAAGATAGTATCTTGAAGGGTACTATCTATGATAAATTATATAAAAACACATTCAGGCAGACTGACGGAAAACTAAGCATTTTAGGACATGTTTAAACACTTTTTTTCATAGTTTTCGTGTAAGTACCCAAATTCCAAAATCTTGAAGGGTTTTTGTGAACACCCTGCATGCATTATAAGTACAAAAATATATCAAAAAAGATAATTGTATTTAATTTTATTCACTAACTCATGGAGTAAAGGGAATAAAATTTTTAAATATTCGGGAACATAATAAATGATTTAATTAGTGAAATAGAATTATTAATTTGATTTTACATTATATTACACATTCTAAGACTCACTTCTCTAGGCATCAGACAAACAACTAGGCAAATCCACCCTCTATTTCTAGTGTCACATTTTCTAGTAAATGTGTATTTTTTCTTACATGACAAACACCACTGAACACACATTCTGACTCCAGGACTTAGATCAGTGTCTGACTAGTCTGTGGTTCACAATCAGTTGATATGACAGGTACTGTGGGTGGCGGGAGGGGAGTGAATGCACACTTGGCACAAACAGAAGCCATGGAATGCAAACACATTTGTGTGTAATTATGCATATCCACATCCACAAACGGAGCAAGGCATATGGAGACTATCATTAACATTAAAGTTCAGACAGATAAATGTTTGATTGTGAAAATAGGCATTTTATGTAATTTTCTTCAAAAAAACTATTATGAAATATGACATATATAAGTAAAAACATTCTGACGTAATGGGCATTATTAAAAAAGAAAGTATACTAATATCTAACTAGAGATTCAAAATAATAAATCAAATTGTTCTGGTATTACAAGTGTTGTCATTGTAATAAATGATATTACTTTGTTTATAAATAATGCCTTCCAAATAATTTTTTTTACAATTTCATAAAGCTTCTTTGATTTTATTCGTTATGTTTGATAAGTCTTGTTAATATATATATTTTAATAAGTACTATATATATATATATATATATATATATATATATATATATATATATATATATATATATAGTACTGTTTTTTTGTTTATTGTTGAACAGACATAGAGGTTCAGATGAGAAGTATATGTTATAAAAGATACAAAAATGAGGTACTTTACAATGAGTTTCAGGTGTATTATACAGTAAAAAAATGTATTTTCAAAACTTAGTTGATACATATGTTAACTCTTTTAGGACCGACAAAAAAAGTGTGAACTTTTATTTATAAAATTTATATTTATTTATAAAATCTGTTCTTATAAAATGTTAAGATACAAGGGTACTTCTTTGGCAGAATGTTTGTAATTGAGTACATTATCAGAATAAATGTCCAAAAAGTCATCTCATAATTTTAAAATATTTATACTTTGTCCATAAAAAGTGTATTTTGTTTAAACATTTTTGTTTTGTTTTGTACGCTTACAGCTCGTAAACTAAAAATATTTTACTGGTAGGAAACTGTTTTATTGAAGTCTAAACTTAATCACCTACAGTCACAAAAAAAATTATAACAATCGGATTGAAAATAAAAAAATATAACATGAAACATATTGTCAATACTGTCAAATTTGTCTGTTAAAATTAACTCTCTGTCTATTATTGTCAGTCGTTTCATAGATGTTAAATTCCAACAGCTGGCTCCAGACGTTAAAAACAGCATTCTCGAACGTCTGCGTATCATCCCAAAGACGTACAAGCTATTGTAAGCAGTAAATTTGATTATATATGTAACAAACTTCCAATTATGGGATATCGTCATTTGGTCCTCAACGTGAATTTTAGTCATGACCATATTTCGTCATTTCGGCCATCAAGGGAAAAAACGTAAATGATGAAATATAGTCATTTGGTCCCAAAAGGTTAAAAAACCCTAGTATAAATAAATGTATTTTACTCCCTGCCACACAAAAAATATTCAGTGTGTTTTCTCTATCCCTTTGAGATCTTTCCTGTACTCATATGTTAATATTATGTTAACAACCAAGAACCAATAGTTTGCATCCATAAAAGTGATTAGGAGAATGTAGTCTTATTGTCTTATATTTTAACCTCTAGAGTTGCAGTATTTATGTACTGTCTAAACTTAGCCATCAAATACTCTTTTTCTGCAGTGATTTTTCTGTTTGACAATGCATAGTTAGATATTCAGTAACAAATAATGAGTCTGAACCTGCATTTAATATTAATGTTTTATAGAAATTAATATTGCTAATTTTCATTTTATGCATGAATAGAATTGATGCATTTGTTGCTACAAGAAAGGTTGAATTTGGACTTACTTAGGCTTCCTTTGAAAGCATCATTCACAAATGAATAGTATTGGTAATAACTATAAACATAAATGGTACCAGGTAACTAACACAAACTTTCTACTTTTCTGTTTGTTATGTCAGATTGGTTTTAAGTTCGGCTCCAGTCCCTACTTGGTGGGGTAGTAACTAAAATATGTTAATTGTAATTTGCATCTTTACTGAAAATTAAATCAAACTAGTTACAATAAAACTTGAAAAATTGCACTTTTTAATGTTTCTGACATTAACAAATGTTATAACTCAAGCACTATTATAGTTAAACTAGGAACATTCAATTTTACTAAGATATTTTAAATTATAATTCATATCTTTCCTAAAAACTTAATCAAAATTGTTTGAGCAGTTTTTGAGGAAATTCTATTTGTATGCCCATAAAAATAAAAAATATACTGTAATTTCAAAAAAGTGCAAAAAGAGTCTGGATATATTGACTAAATACACCTATATAACAAATTTCATAAAATCTATACAATTGTTTTGATACAAATGTTCATACAACATTTAAAGAGATAATTTATTACATAAATTAAAATTGCAAAAATTATTTAGATTTTTACCTCTGACCTTAGAAGAACAAAACGTTTTCTCTTGAAAAACTTCATGGTGAATTAACCAACACATTAATATCAAATAAACTACTAACATAAACTGAAAGCAAAACATTGAGGTAGCAATATATACCAAAAATCTTATCAGCTGATCAGCAGTTTGACCGCAATGAATGCATCTGTAATGGTGTAATACATCAAAGAATGTTCAGTGGATGGAAGATGTCATTTAAAATTTTTCTATTTGAAAGTGTCACAACTGATAAGCTCTGAACAAGTAGCCACTGAATGTAAACAAAGACATTTATTATGTAAATTCATGTTAAACATTAATTTAATTTCCTTCTAAAACTGTTGATTGGTTAATGTTAGTCTGATTAGCACAATACATTACCAGAAAGGTCATTCCTTTCTGGACATCATCGTCTGTAGAATATTAATTATCGAAAGGATGCAAAATAATAAAACCCAGTGGAGGATTTTTAATTAACATATAAAATATGCTAGGCCTACATTCTATGTATTGCTTATCTGATGGTGAAAATATGAACTTCTTTGTCTTATAATTTTAGTTCACTAATGTAACAGTTAAGATATTGTAAAAAACTAATATTAGTTAGTTATTTTACTTAAGGATATAAGTAAAGTGGTAATGAATTACACAAACGTTAATATAGCCCTCACCCACCCATACACGTAAAGTGGTATTATGTATAAAATATATCTGATGAGGAACTTAAGGAAAGTTTTTGTAAAAAAGAGTCTATAAAGACGTCACCTCAGCTCTGTAAGAGAAAGACAAAACTCTCATGATGGCTCAAGCTATAAAGAAATAAACAAAATTTGAGTCTTCATTTATTACCGTGATTAATTCATAACGATTAACACTAGAGTAATAAGAGTTACGTAAACAGGAATTACAAGTTGATTTGTGTTTATTTAAAAAAATAACCACCCATTTGTTTGTCAATGTGTGAACTGGATTCCCTTGATAAGAGGAGACGTGTGGCCTTGCTGGTATGTCTGCACAGGCTGGTAGGCGGTGTGATAGACAGCGGAACTCTCTTGACCAAACTACATTTCTATGTGCCTAGACACAGCTCTCGTTGTTGTTTCCTTTTCTCCCAACCCCCCCACTACTCTTGAACGAATCTTGGAGTGAACTCCCCTATAAATTCCATGTCAAGAATTTATAATTCTGTAGGGATGCATTTAATACTTGCATTTCTTTTGCTTTAACGTTTTCCTGTCTTCAATATAATTCCATGTTACGTCTGATATCCATGGTGTTTTAGACTTTGGTAAAAGGTTTTTTATTTATGCAGAATCAAAGAACTTGTAATTTGAGGTACCTTATTCCCACACAAACTGTGCCATAAAGTTACGTGACTTTCTCCAGCAGGCACAGTTGAAAACCAAATCGACCATTTTGCAATCAGCAAAAATTGGAGAATGTCTCTCTTGGACACAAGAAACGGAGAGAAGCTGATTATGGTAGTGACCATCATTTGGTAACAGCAGATATTAGGCTTAAAGTAGCATCCCAAAAACAGCAAGTGGAAAAAAGACAACAAAACTTCAATGTAGAAGAACTAAAACAGGAAGAGGTAAACAGTAGGTTCAACATTGAATTAAGAAATAGGTTCAAGGAATCTGAATTAAGTTTGAACAGAGAAGGAATTGAGGAGACTTGGTGTAAAGCAAGATCATCTTCATAGAAACCAGCAAAAAGGTACTGGGATTCAAGAAAAAGTCTAAAATACCATGAAAGGACGTAACATGAAATTATATTTAAGAGAGGAAAAAGTTAAAGAAAAAAAATCAAGCAACGGACGAAGCGGAGAAGAGAAGAGCAAATGAAGATTACTACAAAAAAGATAGAGAAGTCAAAAGAAGCTATAGGAGAGACAGAAGAAGGTGGGATAGTTTAGCTCTGCACACATAACAGGCAGCTGAAAGAGGAGTCACTAAGGAGCTGTATAACTCTGTTAAGAAGCTAGCAAACAAGAAATTTAAGGGAAGTAAACCTGTAAAAGACAAGGAGGGCAAGCTTATTGTGGATGGAAAATTGCAGCTAGAGAGGTGGAAGGAATTCTTTTCAGAATTGCTTAAATCTGAAACGGGAGAAAACAACGAGCAGGACGAAAATGAAGACTAAGTGATTGGGGAAGAAGACAACCTTATTAGCACAGCTCCACCATCGAGAGTGGAAATTGTTAAAGCCATAAAAGAACTGAAGGGTGGAAAGTCACCAGGCTTTGATTACATACCACCAGAGGTGCTGAAGGCAAACCAGAGACAACAGCAGGAATTCTTCATGTATTGCTGACACAAGTCTGGGATGAGGAAGCTGTTCCTAAAGAATGGAAGAGAGGCTTGCTAGTAAAAATTTCCAAGAAAGGTGATCTAACTATATGTAACAACTGGAGAAGAATTGCACTTTTGTCAGTTCCCAGTAAAGTGCTGGCGAGAATCGTACTGAACAGAATTAAAGGAGTAATCAACACCAAGTTGAAAAGAGAACAAGCAGGGCTTAGAAAAGACTGCTCATGCCTGGACATGATCACTACATTACGTATAATAATAGAACAAAGCTCTGAATATCAGTCGCCCTTGTATTTGTCATTTGTAGACTTGAAAAAGCCTTTTGATTCAATTAGTAGAAAATCTATACGGAATTAGTAGAAAATCACTGAGAGAATTCGGACTACCACAAAAAGTAATAAATATCATCAAGGCAACTTATGAAGGATATAAATGTCAAGTTATTAACGAAGGCAAGCTTACTGACACATTTGAGGTCAAGATGGTAGTTAGACAGGGATGTCTGTTCTCACCCATAATTTTCCTGATTGTGTTAGACAAAATTGGAAAACGTAAATAGAAGGCCAAGAGGATTACAGTGGGGACTGATAGAAAGACTAGAAGATATTGATTACGCAGATGACCTATGCCTTTTGTGTCATAAGTTAAATGACATGAAAGATAAACTAAATGAATTAAGAATAGAGGGGCGCAAGGTCGGACTGAAAATAAAAAGAAACAAAACCAAAGAAATGCGTATCATCCACAGAAGTCAAGATGAACTCTTTGTTTGGAACGAGAGAATTGAACAGGTTCAGGAGTTCCAGTATTTGGGAAGTGTCGTCTCTGATACAGGAGGAACTGAAGAAGACGTGGAACTAAGAATATGAAAGGCAAAAGGTATCTTTGCACAACTCCAGCCAACCTGGCATACACAACAAATAAGAAGAAAAACAAAACTTAACATTTTTAGTAGTAATGTGAAATCTGTTCTTTTACACGGACGCCAAACCTGGAAAATTACAAAGCCCATAGTTAATAAATTACAAGTTTTTATCATTAAATGTTTAAGAAGACTTCTAAAAATTTACTCTCCTCACATTATTTCAAACGCTTAGTTGTGGCATAGATGTAACCAAGATCCTGTTGGGGAGACGATAAAGAAAATAATATATGGCTGGATAGGGCACTCCCTGAGGAGAACTATTAACACCATAAATGGACAAGTGCTAGATTGGAACCCGCAAGGAAAAAAGAAGAGAGGAAAACCTAGACAAACATGGCGAAGGACAGTGGAAAGAGAAATTCAAGAAGAAGGGAGGACCTGAGGAGAGATACAACCAAGCAAAACTTGGACAGAATTTTAATCCTGCAAAAGAAAGCTATCAGAACACTTGCACATCTCACACCAACAGAGAGCTGCAGAGAATCTTTCAAAACTTTAGGAATCCTAACAGTGATCTGTCTATACATACACACTGTGATTATCTACACATACCAACAGGATTACAACCGAGCAGAAAATGTTCACCGTTATAATACAAGACGAGCCAAAGACTACATCCTTCCAATTCACCACTCCACACAATACAGCAAGAAGCCATCATACATGGGACGCAAACTATATAATGCACTACCTGAATCCATGAAGAACCTCAGCTCTACGAAACTTAAGAAACAACTGCATGACTGGCTGATGGAACGACCACTTAACACACTGGAAGAATTCTTCACTACAACGAAAAACTCATAAGCAATGTAAAGCAAGACCAAGAAAAATACCTACTATGTAATTTTGACACCATTACATTTCTTAATGAAATTGTAAATAAAGAATTTTTGACTTTGACTTTGAGATAAAGTGTTTGGCACATAACAGAGTCCGGTGGAGGTCCTTCGTTGCAGCCCTACGCCCCCCCCCCTTGGGATTAAAGGAAATAAGTGTCAAGTAAGTCTGTGCACTATTTTCGTAATTTTTTGATGAATATTTTGTGAATTAAAATTAAAAAAAAATGTGTTTATTAATAGCATATCTATTCCTTACCGACTTTGTTACCTACAATCAATTGTAGAGTTGAATTGGTCTTTTCAGTGTGTTTTGTTTTTGTTGTTGTATCTTTATGTAGCGTATTAATTACTATTTGTTTTATTTATTAATTGTCTATAGTAAAATACAGTATATCCTCTAAGATGTTTTCTATTTGCATATTTAATATTTATATAATTTGTTGTCAATTTATATTTATTTATTATTAGTACTTTTATAACTCTTGTTGCACAAAGAAAAAGGAAAAGGATTGGCACGAAATTCTCTATTATAAATATAAAATTAATTTTAATGCTGCATTGTAACTTGGTAAAAAGCCTGTTATGTAGTATTAAAAGATAAATACAAGGGCCGTTCGGAAAGTAACCCCCGGTGTGCTTTAAATAAAATTCAGACATAATTAAAAATATGTTATATATACATCCTAAAACTACATCTTTCAGCTATATTTCAATATAATTTCCAAAAACATTCAAACACTTATCATATCTTTGCACTAACTTACAAATCCCTTCAGAATAAAAATCGGCTGTCTGTGCCTTGAGCCAACCAGAGACTGCATTCTGCACTCATCGTCCTCAAACCTCTGAGAGCCCAGCCATTTCTTCAAGTGCATGAACAGATGAACGTAACTGGGAGCTAAATCTGGGCTGTATGGTGCATGGCTAAAAACATCCCATTGAATTTGTTCAAGAAGGTCTTTGGTTTTTCGAGCACTGTGGGGTCGGGCGTTGTCATGAAGGAAAATGATGCCAGACGACAATAAACCAGTTTGTTCTGAATTGTCCTTCGTAGGTTTTTTAAAGTTTCAACGTACGAATTTGCATTGATTGTTGCCCTACGTTCCATAAACTCCACAAGAAGAATTCCTTTTGCATCCCAAAAAAACAGTTGCCATTAACTTCCTGCCGGGCTTTCGTTCGTTTGTGTAGCGAGTATGTATGACCCCACACCTTTGATTGTTCTTTGGTCTCCGGATTCACGTATTTAACCCATGTTTCATCGCCCGTTACAATTCGGTTCAGAAAAGAATGACCATCTTGATCATAGTACATAAGAAAGTAAATAGCAGAGTCCATTCGCTGATTTTGTGGTTTTCTGAAACAATTTTCTGGACCCATCGAGCACAGAATTTCTTGTAGCCTAACCTTTCTATCACTATCTCGTACAAAACAGTCCTAGAAATCTGTTGAAATTCATCCCAAGGCTCTGAGATAGTGAACCGTCGATTGTCACGAATCCTCTCGTTGATTTTCTCGACAAGTACATCGATAACCACAGATGGTCTGCCCCTCCTCTCTTCATCATGGACGTTAGTTCGCCCGTTTTTGAAATGTCTGACCCATTCCCGAACAACTCCTTCACTCATTACTGCCGGTCCATACACAGTGCATAGTTCTCTATGAATGGCTGCCGCTGAATACTGCTTGACTGTAAAAAATCGAATGAATGACAGATCGCACCTCACATTTGGCGGGACTTTCTATAACAGACGCCATTTTCACAGGCTACAGAAAACGAACTAGCGCTCGGACGACCTTCACAGTACCACGGCTGGATGCCGACTGACGAGACCTGCGCGTCAACGCTACTATGGCGGCACTATCCCCTCCACTTCCTATTCTATGAGCAACCGGAGGATACTTTCCGAACAGCCCTCGTAAATAAATGTACTTGTCCTTATCTTTTTAGTTAGTAAAAATGTATTTTTACCTTAATTTTTTTTAGTATACATTCTGTGTAAATTAGTATGACAAATGTAAATGATTTTTAAACAATAAGGATTATGGACTTAAACAGCAAACAAACATTGGTAATCATGCACTTTCCAGATAGTAACAGACACTTTTGAATGATCCGGCAGTGGGCGGGGCTAAAGCCGCCATCTTGGTGTTAAAATACTCTGGTGTTCAGTACGCATCGAGCTGTAGTCGCACACGGTCTGTACCTCTTTTACTTGTCTCACTTTGATTAATTAAAATGTGTGCTGCACTTGAAAATACTGCCACTTTTGAAGTGCGTTCAGTGATAAGCTTTTTGTTGGCAAAAAACCATAAACCAATTGAAATCTATCACCAGCTGTGTGAAGTTTATGGAAATGGAATAATGAGTGAAAGCAGAGTAAGGCAGTGGTGCATTGACTTTAAAAATGACTGCACTAATGTTCATGAGGATAATCGTAGCGGTTTGCCTAGCCTAGTGACTGAAGATCTATTGTAGAAAATCAATGACAAAGTTAGTGAAAATGCCGTTTCACAATTACTGAACTCTCAAAAAATTTTCCTCAAATTTCACAAAGTTATCTTCATCAAATTGTTGTAGGAGAGCTTGGATACCACAAATGTTGTTCCAGGTGTGTTCCAAAAATCCTTAAGGAAGATCACAAAAAACAAAGACTTGCTGCATCGTTAACTTTCCTTGATGAATACAACAATCATGGTAGCGAACTTCTCGATCGTATCGTTACTGGTGATGAAATATAGTTGAAGCATGTCAATTGTGAAACAAAAATGCAGTCTACGGAATGGGGGCACGCACATTCTCCAAAACAAAAAAAGTCCCCTCTGTCAGTGAGAAAGATTATGGCAACTGTTTTTTGGGATGCTAAGGGTGTGATTCTGGCTTGATGATTGAACGATGATCAATAATCAATGCAGCAAGGTACTGTGAAACATTGTAGAAACTACTGCAAGTGATACAAAACAAGCGTGTGGAAAAATTGAGCTCAACAGTTTTGTTTTTCCACGACAATGCATGTCCCCATACAGCCAATCATACACGACAAGTCATGGATGATTTTTATTGGGAAGTGTTTGATCATCTGCCTTACAGCCTGAATCTGGCACCAAGCGACTACCACCTCTTTCCAGCGATGAAGACCTAGCTCTCAACGCAGCGCTTTGATAGATACTTAACCGCTAAACTTCACGCTGGCGTTAATCAGTGGTTAAGTAAGATCTCAGACGGCAGATTTTTACAAAGCTGGAATCAAAAAAACTTTTGTCACGTTATGATAAATATCTCTATTTGAACGGGGATTACATTGAAAAATAGCCTAAGAGTTTAGATTTTAAATGTATATAATAAAATGTTCCCATTTTAGTTATTTAATTTTTTATTTCAAAACGCCTGTTACTTTCTGGATAGCCCTCGTAAATACATACAAAAAGATTTTATATATATATATATCCTAATAAGATACTCAAAGAAGAACACTCAATAAGATAGGTTTTTGGCCAAGCACTCCACATTCAACTCACTAGAGGCAAAAAAAAGTCTACTCGTTCTGAGACCTTAAAGAGAGACTGGGTCAAGTTGTATATTAAATTATAGATCTTTACAAGGAGAACACAATACTACAAATCCGACCATAAAAGCTCCATTCTACATATGATAACAATAGTAGTAAAAAAGTTAGCTGACTGAACATTTTCTTATTTTTACTTTTTTTCTACGATACCAAAATATTGGGAACCTATCCTGGATATAAATAAAGGTTTTCCAATTAGAGAGTAACTAATTAGAACATATTTATCCATTGGGAACATATTATAAGAACTACAACAGAATTTTTTTAAAAAAGCTTGATTTCAATAAATTTTAAGCAGGATATACCTTATTTAGTCAGAGTTGTAAAATTGTGCATAAAGATCTTTAATTTTATATACAACTTGACCCACTCTCTCTTCAAGATATTTTTCTGACTACTTGGGAACCATCCCCCTGATGTGATAAACCATTGAGATTTGGTTTAAAGACGTACATCTTAAAATCGGGTGCTTGGCTTCTGAGTCTGGCTCCTGTAGAAAAATATACAAATTCATGTTTCCTATTTAGTCCTTACCTTCTGGTTACCATTATGGCTGCCGAATTCGACACAAAAGTTGTTTTTCCGCAATATCTGGAGTAACGATTGTTACAAACCGAAATTGTTTTCTAATTTATATTTACCATAAAAACACAAATAAATGTTGGAAAAAATATGCTATAAATAATGGAAGCATAACTAAACATAAGATTTGCTAAAATGTAGATCTTTAAATTTTTTTCATTACAATGAGTTTTCTGTGGAAAAACTATGTAGATCTGATTCTATCAACTAATTATAAAAATGTCATAACAAAGACCTTGGTTACGAGCTTGGCAACACAAATTATACTGTAGACAAATTAAAGCACAGATGTATCCAAGAAGTATCCAGAAAAATCTATACTAGTTCATAAGGTGCGGGAGAATTAAAGCCTAGAACACTCTTGAAAAATTGCACCATTCTGAGAGGACAAACAACAAAATCCCATATGTCCAGTGGTGAGACCTACACGTCTCAGTTAACTCAGTTAAACAAGTATTGTGTTAGTGTGAACGATTGCCATGAAATTGGAGGTCTAGAGTCGAAACTGTCAGTAATTCATAATGTACATAACCAATAGACAAGGTCAAACCCAGAAGAAAGCAAACTTTTAGGAGATCTGTTGACAAATGTGTAAATTGCAAAATGTTTTCTCAAATTTAATATAAATTGTACTGAAATATACGAATAATAATTTGTTTCTTAAATTTATGTTCTATATTTAGATTTAACATTGTTGATTTTGATGAAAACAAAAAGCTAAAAAAACATATATATAGGAATAAATGGCATGCATGTAGTTTTTCAATCTGAATTACAGTGGAACCGTAATAGCAAGAACCTCAATAGCAAGAACCTCAATAGCAAGAAATCTATTATAGCACACATTTTTTTAAATCCCCTTGAACCTCTCATAACACTTAATGCTAAAAGTACCTTTACAACACAACTTTTATAGACTAACTAACTTATTGCAATAACACAAACTTTCGTAAATTTTAAAGACGAGAAACTTTCATAGCATGAATATCAAGAGCCAAACACCTCTATAGCACAAATTTGACCTTTATAAGACAAGTTTCTGCAGTCAAAACATCAGTAAGATGGATTTATATTTCCAATTCATTCATGTCAAAACAGAAAAACTTAATTTCCATTTGTCACTTGGAATAGCAGGTGGCATTAGGCAGTTGATATTTAGTTCAGTTTAGTTTGTTTTTATTGTGTTTTTGTACCATTCAGATTGACAATATGGCTAGCGTTTTCTCAAGGAAACATGAAAAGAAGTTTACTACTTTAAGAGGAAAAAGTTGAATTAAAGAGGAATGTAATTGCAGCTGTTGAAGAAAATCCGATTAATAGAAAGTTAAGATAGCTAAGGAATTTAAGCAGCGATACAATATCATATTTAATTTTTTTGTCATAACAGTTAACTAATATTTTACTTGATCATCAAAGGTTTTTTTACTTTTTTATGTATTTGTTTAATTTGTGCTCATTATCACACCATCATAAATAATGCATTATCATACAGTAAAGAGCTTGAGCCAGTTCAATGTAGAAATTAAATTAAATTAACTAATTACAATTATTTTTAAACGATTTGTTCCAGTACAGTATATAAGAATACTTCGAATTTTGCCCGTTTTAACCTCACTACAACGAACCTCGTTAACACGAATATCTTTATAACATTGAGGTTCCACTGTATTTTGAAGATGTTTTATCTCAGAATTTACATTATTTTTTTAACTTAATTTATTTATTAACTTCCTTTAATTTTTAAATTAACATAATTTATTTTTCTTCATTGAACTTACTATAAATGGTTAAAATTTTATAATTAGTTCAATTCAAACAATAAATTTTGGGATATTTTAAAATAATAGCAAAGCCTGAGAAGTTACTTATTAATTTTGTAGGTCGAGTAAACATGTGCCCAACAGTAATCACTTCAATAAAAATACCAAAGCTATCATGAGATAAACTCATATTATTCATAACAAATGTAAACAAAAACATAAACAGGTCTAATTGTATGCGGAAGTATTCCTCAATTATAGTCTATTGAAATTCTTGGCTGATAAATTATAAAGATAATGCAACTAACCTAATCTTTGACAGCAAACATTCTTTACTCTTTTACTAGTTTTGAAAAAATAACTATTATAAAGAATTATTGGAGTAGAAAAATAATAAATTATTTACTTTTTAGTACATTTTATGAATATTCTAATGTATCTTATAAAAACCACTGCCCTGCAATATCTTCTCGTGGAATAAAATACAGCGCTGTGTGGCAATTTTATATTTTATTCTTTATAGTGTTTTCAGTATTAACCTAATTTTTACATGAAACTTGTATAGTTCAGCAAACATTTATCCTAATTTTAATATTAAAATTAATCGTCAATATTAAAAATATGTCATGATGTACTGTATTCAAACAGGTATTCAAAGTATTGATTTTTTTAATCACAGGGTGAATGTTGAAATGTTGCATTTGAAAATTTATATTCAGCTATGTAAATTTTCATTAATTATATTCTTGTTCAAAAGTGAAAATCAGACACGTGCTTTGAGTCAAGAAATTTAGGGTAAGCAGTGATGTTAATTTAGCAGTCAAGATATTTACTTTTCATTTGTGAATTAAAACAAATAACTTTAATATATAAATAGGTCTACTGAATAGCTTGTAAATATCATTTTGGTCATTATTTTCTCAGTGACTTTACAGCAGCCAACAATATGTTACTTCGTATCATGAATATAATTACTTTTATGGGTCATTAAAATTATCATAGAACTGAAATTATAAACAAATACTGACTCACTTGTTTCCTTTTATTGCTTACAATAAACCAATGTTTCCCAGTCCACGGCATAGCAAGCCACTACACTGCTCGGGAACAGCTGTGACCTCTACTCTGTAACTATTGATTATCCACGGCCTTTACCATTCATAACACGAGCTTCACAAAAACTATTGTAGTCACACATGCTACACTTTAATTGCTCTTAGATACTGTACTGAACAAATTAGAATGAAAACATTAATGAATCAATTTTATTACTAAGAAACTTTTTTCCAAGAAAACAACAGTTTAAACTTTACTTTTTAGTTTTCTTCCTAATCACTCCATGAAGAGCTTAGTCTAGCAAAAATATTAAGTTGAGTTTGCAGTAATAGCATTGAAAAACATAACAGTAATTTTGAAAGTAAAACAGAATATATGTAGATTTTAATAACTGTACATTTAGCACACAGATGTAATTAAAAAGTGTTATTAAAGAATAAAAATTGAAAAATAATGTGAAATTAAATCATACATAAAAAAGTAAAAAAATTACCTAAAATATAATAAATAAAAACAACAGTTCATAATTTTTACACAAAAAAATTTTTTAATTATTTACCTGAATAAAAATGTTTGCATAACCTCTGTTTAAAGCTATAAACACCCCAGAAATGCATAAAAAAATAAAATACATTAATAATGAAATAATTTCAAATGTGTCTCAAAACTAATTTATCAATGAAAATGTTCAGATTTTGATTGAAATTTTGTCTAAAATAATTTATCTATATAAAATTCGAAAATATATGATATTTAATAACTTTTGAGCGACAAATACAGTTTAAATGGATATATACAGTTTGAGCGACTTATGTTTTGAATGGATTTGGATTTGTTTGTGTAGAGAAAAATCAATGAATTAAAACAACTTTGCTGTATCTTTAGACTAGCTATAAAAGTAATAGGAGAAATGAGAGGAAAATCATTTAAATCACTGTATAAGTATTCTCTGAAATTAACCAATCTGTTTTATTTACATGGCAACACATTTCTCAAACAATATTGTTGTAAAAGAAATGAACAGAATAAAACCCTTCTAAAAGTGATATTACTGGAATACTTGTTATAGCTTTGACTAGGATTTCCATCCATAGAAAACACTTTGATCTTACAAAGGGAAGGGTAAGCTTGTCAGTGCCAGTTCTCTGGTTCTGCTTCACTCTGACTTAGCCCCAACTTTAAAAAAAGCATTCAAAATTCAAAGCCGCATATCTTTGGAGAAATTCTTTTTATTAGTAAACAAATCAATGTTGTTTTATAACTATCAGAATTTTTGTAATTCTCATTATATCAACACAGTGAAGTATTTCATGCATTGAGAATCAACTGTTAGTGAACACCGACTTTTTTATACATATTTACATTTAAAAAAACATTTGTCAGCAAAGTTAATTCTAATTTTTGGCCATTCAAATAAACAATCCAGTTAGTTCAAACAAAAAATTACAGTTTTAAAGTTAAAGAAGGATAGTAACATAAGAATCTAAACTAAATCTATGTAATAGTAAACATGAATCTGAAGCAAACCATAAACAATGGTGATTGATATGTTTTAAACAATTAGCATGCTTTTTTGTTGGAAGAGTAAACTGGTGAAAACTATTTTATAATAAATATGCAGTTTACCTGGTTTGGCATTCTAAATTTACAACGAAAAGAGAAAATATATACTAATACAATACGAGGGTACAAAGGCTTTCAAAGTTAATGAAGCACATTACGGTGCATTTGAGGGTAGAGGTAGAAGGCTGGTCATACCTGATTGTACGCTTGATACAGCGGTTGTTCCTCAAAGGATTTTTGAAGCAGCTGCCCATCTCCTGACCACCGCCGCTTCGGCATCTCCTTCAACTCAATCAACTCATACTCAGCTCCTGATGAACTAAGACCAGAACTACTTGAAGGGCCACTGTCCGACGAGGAGGCAGAGTCCACTTTTGTTTCAATAAGAAGGTTTTCCACCGATTTTAAGTCAATCAGTTCGAACGAGCCATTCATGTGCCTTACTTCTGTTACATTTTCTCTGTTGTCTGTCTTAGATTTGCAATTAGGCATAGTCGAGTAGTCACTTCCATTTTGTTCATTGCAGTCAATTTCCTGAGGTAACGGAAGTGGAGGCCTGTTACTGATGTCACAGCTTTCCCTCTTCTGCCGCTTAAGGCGTAATGTAGACAGTTTGTTACTGAAATCCAGCATGTTGTCGATGTCTGCGAGATAGCTAGAGCCATGGAGAGATGTAAGGACCTTGTAGCACAAGTCTATAATCTGAAGAAAAGCGGACTGATTAGCTTTTATAAAGATGTTATATGCAGTTTTATACTAACTTCAATATTAAAGTAAAATATTTGAATTATTTACAATGTTGAAAAAACAAACTACGAATTAGTTTGTTCATAGATAATTATTCTTTAACCAAATAAAAATAAAACCTAAGAATGGTCTTGATACCACTGACATTCATACCACTTAGGTAAGGCCAAGAAGTGTTTTCTATTATATCTTTCAAAAGTATAACAAATTTAGGGTAAAAAAAATGTGCCTTGAATGTTAACATATCTTCACTGTGAAGTTTGTTGACCTTCCAGCATTCAAATCTACCATATGTTACCCAAGTATACTTGTATGAAAAATATCACCAGCATGACATAAAATCAACTTATTTAGTACGTTCGTGGTAGATGACTAAAAATGAAACATGTCTGATATATAGGTTCATGAGCCCTGAGTCTTGAGGTTTAACATGAAATAAAAATTATACTAAGATATACCAACAAATGCAATGGTCAGGAACAAGTACTCAACAGATTTATGTACGAGAGTGCCTAATCTACTAATAAAAAAAATCCTCCCCCAGTTAATTCGTAGGTACCCGATTTTTAACAAACATTGCACAATAATCACTGGGCAAAAATAAATAAATAAATAAATAAATAAATCAAAACCATATAAATAAAAAACATCAAAATTTCTCTTATTTATTAATACATTAACCTATGTAGCCTTACAATTTTTATCACCTTTTAATTTTTAAAAATTTTTGTTGCACACAAAATAATTAATTAATGTTAGTCTTGTTTTATAAAATATAGAAACTGCTTTTAGTCATGATATTTTTAAGTTATCAAATTAGTTATTTAAAACTTAGGATTGGATGAAAGACACTTTCAACACATCAAAATATGCCAACTAGTTCTTTCTGAAATAGATTTTAAAAGAGTAAGATATGCTAGCTTATACGGAATTTTCTATTTATAGGAATTGAACTCATGGAGTTAACGAAACTTTTGCTATATTAAACTTTAACTTATCTAAATTAAATTTATATCTGGACTGTAGATACACTAATTAAATCTATTAAGTCTATACACTCTTTACAACGACTTCATTTGTATGTATTTACTGACCCCTGATACTGTGACATACAGCTGCTGACATTGCAGTAAGTGCTGAGTACTGTCTGCAGCAGGCAAGACTTTACGTATCCCCTCCAGTGCAGTACGCAGCTGATTCAACCTCTGGATGGGCAGTAGGGCACACTCGATATGGCACCTGGCACTCACTACACTGCTCATCAAACTACTGTCCCTCTGCCTGTCCAGGAAAACAAGGATTTCATTAGGAGAGCTACACTTATAATTTATGAATGTAAGGAGTTGGAATACAATGCATTTTTTGCATCTTTTAAATAATATATAAACTGCTCTAAAAACGATTACGGCTAGAAAGTAACTAGACTTGTATTTTTGAATTGAGTAGACGAATAAACATACGTAGCTTGGATATAAATGACATACATACATGAACATAACAAACGTACTCAAATGCATATATTACTATTGTACCACAACAATACCACTGAATGTATACAGGTGGGTCAATAGTACTGTATGTGTATGGGCAGGTGGGAGGGTCAATTGTCACAGGTTATGGACCACTTTTTAAATTCAACCGATGCCAATGCTTCAACTTGCAACTACCACCTGGTATTTTTGTATGAAATACAAGAGCAGATTCAAAATGCATATTTCTAAACGGTCCAACAAAACTTGACTGCATTCCATAGAGAGCATTTATGAAAGTAAGTATTTTATTTACTATAATTATAAATAAGATTATTGAGTATAACTTGATTAAGTATAAGTGTTCTATTAGTTTTTGATATGCCCTCGTATTGGGTTACCAAGCAACATTAGTAACATCGTCTAGATACACAAATTTTGTCTGCGTCATGGGAATGTCAGCAGTATGGACATTGAATAAAAGAAAAGCAAGAACAGGGTTTTTGGTAGTTTCTCAGTGAGGTGCCTAAAGCTTCTCTATGACTTGGGCATCTCATTTTTTAGGAAAACTGAAATTCAGAAGTCATAACAATTAATTGAGGGCCCGGAATCAGATTGTAAAATTTTGTTAATTGGCTCTTTCTTCAAACTGTTATAAAGGCTGCTGAAAGAACTATTAATATAATTGATTTATGTTTTTTTAACCCATTCTTTATGAAACACCTTGAAAAAAGTCGTCACAACAATGAGGATCACATCTAAACCGAGTTTCTTAAGAAGGATGCTGTCATTGAGAATATTCTGTTATAAATAATCCTCTGCAGCAACTTAAAACAAACAACTTTGGGGCAGTAAGTTTCAACTTGTTTTGGTTCTTTAACTAGCTTCAAAACAGCTATTATTTTTAATCTTTCAGAAGCTTTAGGGATTTTGCCAATTGACAATTTGGCAAATTTTGTTAATTGGCTCTTTCTTCAAACTGTTATAAAGGCTGCTGAAAGAACTATTAATATAATTGATTTATGTTTTTTTTAACCCATTCTTTATGAAACACCTTGAAAAAAGTCGTCACAACAATGAGGATCACATCTAAACCGAGTTTCTTAAGAAGGATGCTGTCATTGAGAATATTCTGTTATAAATAATCCTCTGCAGCAACTTAAAACAAACAACTTTGGGGCAGTAAGTTTCAACTTGTTTTGGTTCTTTAACTAGCTTCAAAACAGCTATTATTTTTAATCTTTCAGAAGCTTTAGGGATTTTGCCAATTGACAATTTGGCAAATTTTGTTAATTGGCTCTTTCTTCAAACTGTTATAAAGGCTGCTGAAAGAACTATTAATATAATTGATTTATGTTTTTTTTAACCCATTCTTTATGAAACACCTTGAAAAAAGTCGTCACAACAATGAGGATCACATCTAAACCGAGTTTCTTAAGAAGGATGCTGTCATTGAGAATATTCTGTTATAAATAATCCTCTGCAGCAACTTAAAACAAACAACTTTGGGGCAGTAAGTTTCAACTTGTTTTGGTTCTTTAACTAGCTTCAAAACAGCTATTATTTTTAATCTTTCAGAAGCTTTAGGGATTTTGCCAATTGACAATTTGGCAAATTTTGTTAATTGGCTCTTTCTTCAAACTGTTATAAAGGCTGCTGAAAGAACTATTAATATAATTGATTTATGTTTTTTTTAACCCATTCTTTATGAAACACCTTGAAAAAAGTCGTCACAACAATGAGGATCACATCTAAACCGAGTTTCTTAAGAAGGATGCTGTCATTGAGAATATTCTGTTATAAATAATCCTCTGCAGCAACTTAAAACAAACAACTTTGGGGCAGTAAGTTTCAACTTGTTTTGGTTCTTTAACTAGCTTCAAAACAGCTATTATTTTTAATCTTTCAGAAGCTTTAGGGATTTTGCCAATTGACAATTTGGTATTAAATACTCATTAATTCTGTATTAGTTTAGAACCAGAAATGATACTATTCATTCCGATCGTCTTCCCAAATTACAGATCTGCGTCATTTAACTCATTTCATCTTGAAGATCTTGAAACTTTGAAAGGTGCCAATCTGCTAATCTTGATTTTGTTCAGCCTTTTTGTCAGAGGATTGGTGGTGATTTGGATAAGCTGTCAAAGCGTTTTGTTGTGGCCATGAGTCTTGAATGAAGCTCAGCACAGTCATCAGAACACACAGAGTAAAGACAAAGCTTATCGAATTCTCGGGTAAAATTTAAGATTTCTATTGTGTTTTCTCATTTCTCTTTCCTAGCATTATCGAGAGAGTGTAGCAAGCGAATTTTCAGTGATCTTAAACAGTGTATAGATCCTCACATGTTCTGATTAATCCTGGTATCTATTCTTTTTTGAAGCCCCTTTATTTATAAGCCTTATCAGTGGATATGACAAGGATTGGAAAACAATCATAATTCCTTATTAAGGGAATGAACCTGATGGTTTTATCAAGACTTTTTGGCATTCGAGAGTTGTGTGGAAACTTGGCTGTGGAACGAGTTGCTGTCAAACTCATTATCTTCCTTCTACTAAAATTTTATTCTACTCCCTCCCTCAGTTCAAGCTTACCAGATCATTGCCTAAAAGTATCTTACAACTAAGTATTAGAAAAAGTAATTATTCAGTTTTCAGTTTAGTTGTTAACAGTTTTCAAATTAGTAGTAAACACAGTGTTCAGTTCAGAAAACACACACTTTGTGTTTACTAAATTTCTTTTCAAATTTGAACAATCTTCAACTGATACATTTTAATGTTATAAAAAGCAGAAAAAGGTGTAATTTCCAGTACATCATATTTGCTCCAAATTTAGCATAATCTTGGATTATAGGTTATTGCAAATAGCTTCACTCTAAATAATTTCTAATAATATTTATTTTCTCTATATCACTTTCGTGTGGGCACAATTATAGTCTCTGGTTTTGAGTTATGAAAACAAAATTGAAACATGTTGTTTCCATAAACCCGGACTAAGCTCTGAAAGTTTTGAAACCTTTGTATTTTTTAAATTTATATCATGTAAATATAAGAAATAAATTCTGTGATTCAGAATTAAATCTATCTTTTTAGCTCGCCATACAATGAATTTTTATTTAGTTTTATAATTTTTACAGTTGTTATAATATAATTTATAAGCCATTATGTTTTCAAATGCTAACATTCACTATGAATAAGAACATCACTTACGTTGCTCGCCTGAAAAGAGTTCTTGCATCATCAAGATTGTCACAATAGGCAACATAGGCCTGTGCCGTAGCTGCATCAAAGCTAGCTTCAAGGATGTGGAATGTGCGCCCGAGGTCTGTTGCAAGGGATTTGGGCTGAGACCATTCTTGTTCCAGTGAACGCACTAGTGCATCTGAGCACTTCTTGACTGTACAAAAATAAGTATCTATAAAGATTAATCTATAAATTAAAATCTATAAAGAAGCACTAATGACTCTTATGATTAAAATTGTTTGATTGTTTACCCTTTCATACAACTATATTTAAATAACTTAAATTTTGAAAACTTCAAATCTGATATTTCTACCTCGCAGAAAGTGAATCCACCCTTCTTAACACAAGCAACATTGGTATTGACAAAAGCTCAATATACTTAATTCAGTACAGTAATAAGAACTAGCTCAAGAAACTGAGTGTTCATCTGCAGTAAATACAAAACTGTACAGACAATGACATTCTTTGCATAAAAGCTTATAGCAAAGCATCATGTGTATCTCTGACCATGAAACACTCAACTATATGTAGAACATCTTATGGGTGTGCAACATTGAAACAGATAACGAGACATGAGATAATGTCTTCCCACCCAGTTTGAACCATCAAATATGTTCGTATGGAACTTGGATATTAATTACCTTTCAATACGCTGGCCCTACCTTGCACAGAGACCTCTTATGTTCATCCCACTCATTAGACATATCGAGAATCAATAGTTGCACATATCTTGATCATTTGAATTATAAATAAACTAGCTGTACCCGCCCGCTTCGCCGGTCATAATATATTGAGTTTGATTATATAATCGAAATGTACAGCATGTTTTCAGTTTACACAGTGTCCAATTTATATTCAGTTTAGAACAGCTGATGTTATATATGACTTACTACTGTACTCAATTATTTTTCATTTTAAAAGTTTAGCCTAACACAATTTTATTCAATTAGTTTTTATTTAACATCTGTTATTCAAATAAATAAATCTATTAATATGGCTCCATAAGAATAACAGCAGAATTTTAGAGGCCAGTGGGACGGAGTTCTGAGGTTGGAGAGGAAAATCCTTTCTTAGTGAGCCTCTAGGAGCCAAGATAAAACTATATACAAAATTTCAAGTCGATTGGACGAATATTTTTGGAGAAATAGTGATGAGTGGTAAATGGCTTTAAATATATTTATTATGGCTATATGCAAATTAATATTGTAATCTTGCTATTTCAATCAAACTTTTGTAAAATTTGACTATCTAAAGAAATCTGAAAGTCTACTTTTAGAGGCCGTAAAGTACGGAAATTGAATTTAAATCGAAGAAATGTCAGGGTTCTCGCCATCTTTAGCCAGGTCAAATGAACTGGCTAGATATGTGTTAAAATTAAATTTAAAATTTTCCAATTAAAATCAGTTTGTTTTCTTAGATAAAAAAGTTTCAGTCTACTTTTAGAGGGCAAAAATTACTGCAGTTGACTCTAAATCAGTTAAATATCGGGTTTATTGCTATATTTAGCCATGTCCTGTGAACTGGCAATGAATTTGGTCAAATTAAATTGTAAATGTCCCGATTAAAATTAGATTTTATCCAAGAACAACACAAAGTATTATATTTGACTCTGAATCAATAAAATATTGTGTTTCTCGCCATGATTAGCCATGTCTTATGATCTAGCTATGCATGCTTTAAAACTAAATTATTAATTTTCCGATTGAGAAGAGTTTGTTCTCCTAGATAACAAAGTTTCATAGTCTAGAAAAATCTGTAAGTCTACTTTTAGAGGGTGCAAAGTACGGTGGTTGACTCAGAATCAGTGAAATATCGTGTTTCTAGCCATGTTTAGCCATGTCCTATGACCTCACTATACATGTGTTCAGATTAAATTTTATATTTTCCCATTGAATACAGTATGTTCTCCTAGATAACAAAGTTTCACAGTCTAGACAAATCTTTAAGTTTACTCATAGAGGCTGTAAATTAAACAATTTGATTTACACACACAAATTGAAAATCTAGCTCTACCTAAAGCTAAAGGAGGTGAGATAGAGCAAAAAGTCATAGAGCCAAAGTTGTAGATCGTCTCAAATCAGGTACAGAAAATGGTGTTAGTTTTGCTGTAGTACCGTTCATTTAGCCGCTACAGTCCAATTAGAGAAACGCTGTTTTTGGCACTAAAAAGGCTGCCATTTTCGATTTACTAAGAATTTTCCAAAATCCCTTCTTATTGCACATCTACAATATAAGACCTTTGACTCTACAAAATTTCAGTCTCGTAGGTTTAGTACTTTTTAGTTACAGTGATGAGTGAGTGAGTCAGTGGTAATTGCCTTTTATAGGTATAGATAAAGAAAATACTATATTTAAAAGTAGCCTCCATTGTTTCTAGATATACTTTTTTATACTTTGAGTGACCTCCAAAGTAAAGTACTAAGGTTGGTAGTTACAAAAGTTCTAATGATTCAGAACAATAATATTTGTAGTATTCATTACTGTTATGGAATCATCTAAGTATTCATTATTTGAGGACAACCCTTAGTAATGAATACTTTGCGTGCTAACACCGCCATGACACCTCAGCCTTCATATATATGATATTTGACTAGAAATATAAGTAGATAAACTGCTTTAAGCAAAATCATATTATATAAATTTATATTAAGCAGCTAAATCACTGCATTTTAGGTGCAAGCTATTTATAGTATACAATATAAACACCCGATGTAATTTCTTAGCATATTTCTAAGGTTTTCATTTATTTCGATGAATACATACAGCCAGACAAAAATGCACTCCCTTTTTTATATCTATAGATAATTTGAATGAATCAATTAAATTCTCTCTCCCTCCCTCCCTCCCTCCCTCTCACTCCCTCTCTCTCTCCCTCCCTCCCTCCCTCCGTCTCCCTCCCTCTCCCTCCCTCTCCCTCCCTCCCCCTCCCCCTCCCTCCCCCTCCCTCTCCCTCCCTCCCCCTCCCTCTCCCTCCCTCTCCCTCCCTCTCTCCCTCCCTCTCTCCCCCTCTCTCCCCCTCTCCCTCCCTCTCCCTCCCTCTCCCTCCCTCCCCCTCCCTCCCTCTCCCTCCCTCTCCCTCCCTCTCCCTCCCTCTCCCTCTCTCTCCCTCTCCCTCTCTCTCCCTCTCTCCCCCTCTCTCTCCCTCTCCCTCTCCCTCTCCCTCTCTCTCTCTCTCTCTCTCCCTCTCTCTCTCTCTATCTATCTATCTATCTCTATCTCTCTCTCTCTCTCTCATAATTTGTTGCTATTTAAACTTCATAAACATCATTATTTACATTTGAACAACAGTTATTTTTTGACTAATTTAAATCTGTCTACATGTTATTATTATGGCCAAAAATCGTGCATTGAGAGCTTTCCGTGCAGTTTAGGGTAAAAATATGAAACAATGAAGACCTTATTGCAAAACTCCAAATAGGGATACATTTTTTGTGACACCACAATCATCATAACTGATCAAGAAATGAGGGAGAAGTTGTGTTAAAAAAAAAACACATTAACATTTTTTATATAAGGATTAGATTACTCAAACAAATACAAAGTAACTGGTTTTGTTCTGTCTGAACATCCCTCGTCAACAAGATCCAATCAAGGCCATTTAATCGATTGTCACTTCAAATTCTAAATAAAACAGTTGTCCTCTGAGCCTTTACTACAGATCCACTTTTATTTGTTATTGGCTATTCAGTAGCATAGTAACATTATTTTAAAAGACTTATATAGACAGTATATGAACAATTGTCTTGTTATATCTAAAATATATTAATGTTCAATCCTATATTTATTAAATTTAATTTAACTTTTCATTAATATGTTTTAAGTAATATGATAAAATTACTGAAATTGCAGTTAAACAGTGTAAGCAACTCAAAACAAAATGTGTGCGTTTGATTAGAGACGATCGACTTAGTAATTGTTGTGAAATTTTTGAGGGAGATCTGAAAGTATCTATGTATGCTACAATTATAAATTTCGATATGCTATATACTTATAAGCCTCGTCATATTGGAATTTAAAAATAATCACTTCTTGATATTAAATATAAACACAGACCTCTGAGAGAGCAACTAATGATGCTTCGTCGGTTGAAAATTGGTAAAGAGTCTTTCCAGCGAACTGAAGCTCGAGCCAGGTCTACCAACCGAGCGAGCTCTTGATTGTACACCACCTCGTTGACCACCAGGTTTAGCAACAGTTCATTGCTCTCCACTTCGTTTTCTGTCAGTCCATCTTGAAATAAAAAAGAATAAACTTCATATCACAACAACTGTAATTTTAGAAGTAAGTCTATGGATCTAAACCAAAATGTACATGAATAATGAATATATAGGATGTACAATGTAAAAATTTACTTTCGCTTTAGAGAAAGCTTAGAATCCACAGAGGATAATATAAGAAACCTTTTGGGATTATATAAATCCTGGGAAAAATAAATATCATAAGTCACTTTATTGAGCACCTTATTCAGTCACTTTTTATTCAGGACCTAAAAAAAGCAAAAGAGTGAAACTACCTGAACCACTATCACTTTGATTTCAAAATGTAAATTCAGCTTCTACAATTTAATTAAATGCTCTTTATGAGAAGGTTTTTTATAAATCACAAATAAAATCAATAGCAATTTATATAGTTTAAATACTTAAATTTTCGTTTGAAAGATATGTTCATTCTTTAGTTAAATTAGGTAAATATAATTCTGATAGTTTTAAGTCTTGTTTACAAATTTTGATTAAATAAATTTTTGGGTCTTGGGAAATTGAGCCATCTTCTTAATTGGAAAAACCGCATTACATAATGTTAGCTTTTCAAATTAAAGAAAAAATGATCTGGCCATGGACAAAGCGGTAATCGATAGATCTTCTCTCACAGATTTAAAACTGTGTCTCAACTATCTGTACTATCCAGAATAAATCTATGGGGATAATCCGTTTTCATGTCTAGCTTTTACATTGTTTCAGAATAACAATTTCAATATTTATGTATGTCAGGGGTAGAATTTAGTAAAATATAAAATATTTGGCTTATTCTGGTCTGCCAATCTGCTTGTTCCCATTTATGGTATTTTATATATATATATATATATATAATATTCTTCTGACGCTTAGTCCTGACTCGCCTTTTATGTTTAGTTGTTGTATCGAGGTTTTAAGTTAGTTTTACTAATTTAACTATGCATATAGTTTAAATGCAACATATTGGTGGCCAAAATAATGTACAGTATCACATTAGTGTCCAAATTTCAACTTTTTATAAATAGATGTGATGATTGATTATATTACATAAGTATTTAGCCTACTATAGTTAGGATGCACAAGCAACCAGAGTGTGATTTGTGAGCTAAATGAGGCAGATATTTTAATCATAACAAACTTGACCCAAACGATAGATAAAAGTGACTCATTTAGATAATAGATTAAGAAGGTCAAGTATTCAATGATTCAAAATTGTTAGTCATACTAGATGTGTAGTTATGATCAACTGATGCTACGGAAATTTGCATACAACATTAATTTAAATTTGAATCTTTAATACGAACCCACAGAGTGTATTTGAAAATTGAAGAAATTATTAATATGATTAAAGAAATAGTTCAAAAGGAAACCAAATTCACCGGCCAATACAAAACAAATACTGGTAAAGTATAAATTGAATATATAGTTGAAAATCTTTAATAATCCATAATTTTCATGAAGAATTTTTCTGTAATAGCTTCCCTTCTGCCATGATTAAACACCATGATTAAACTTCCCTGTTCCGAAACAGACCACTGCCTTTTTCCAACATAACATATCCTATCACTGCATCAGAATTTTCAATGCCTTACCTTCTGGCCTCAAGTAGAAATGCCTTTAACACGTTGAGTGCTGACGACCCGGTTCCGGGTCCCGAGTGGCCGAGCGCCGAGTGCGCGTGCCCCGGATCCGTGTCGCGCTGCAATGTTCTCTTATACTAGGCAGTGTGAGCTCAGCTCTTGTGGAGGGAGGACTGTATGTCGCCCGCTCCTTCAGTGCAACACGTGCTATATTTTTGTGTTCGTCGTTTCTGCCTAGCAATTTTTTGAGTTTTCTTATACACGTTATTTATTTTTATAGTATTTAGTGAGTAGTTGCTTATATTATATTTGTATATAGTTTATTTTTATTAGTGTTTTATATAGCTTATTATCATTTAGTGAAGTAATAGTGTTAATTTAAATAAAAATGGCTGATCGTAATGAAAGTGATGATGACCTTGGAAGTGACCGGAAACAGGAACAAATATTATTGGATGGCGTTGTAAATATTATAAATATATAACAATTAGTTTTTAGTGAAATATAAAGTGTTTGTGACATTGTTTGGGTGCATTTTGAAAATGTTGCCATACATTTGCCTTCTTGGCGCATCCCCAGGAGCTGACGACCCGGATCCGACCCATGGATTTTTACTGACAGGGAATGAACCATCCCACCGACTTCCTGATCTCAAATTAGCATCTGAAAACACTAATGCTGAGTAGTTTTTTTGTTTTTAACTTTCAGATATAGACGTGGTATAGGTCTAACATGTATAGCAGTCAACGTGTTAAATGAATTTAAAAAAGTATAAAAGAATACCTTACTGACAGGGTTTTTTTAGCATTCACTCTTTTATCCTTGAACACCCTTCAACACCAGTAGATGATTTTATAATTATTTTACAAATCTCATTATAGTATAAGATAGTTACTTTATAGTAAAGTTCTGTTCTTTATGTAAAGATAACACCAGTTGATTTTATAATTATTTTACAAATCTCATTAAAGTATTAGATATTTACTTTATAGTAAAGTTCTGTTCTTTATGTAAAGTAACACCAGTAGATGATTTTATAATTATTTTACAAATCTCATCATAGTATTAGATATTTACTTTATGGTAAAGGTCTGTTCTTTATGTAAAGTAACACCAGTAGATGATTTTATAATTATTTTACAAATCTCATTAAAGTATTAGATATTTACTTTATAGTAAAGGTCTGTTCTTTATGTAAAGTAACACCAGTAGATAATTTTATAACTATTTTACAAATCTCATCATAGTATTAGATATTTACTTTATAGTAAAGGTCTGTTCTTTATGTAAAGTAACACCAGTAGATAATTTTATAATTATTTTACAAATCTCATCATAGTATTAGATATTTACTTTATGGTAAAGGTATGTTCTTTATGTAAAGTAACACCAGTAGATGATTTTATAATTATTTTACAAATCTCATTAAAGTATTAGATATTTACTTTATAGTAAAGGTCTGTTCTTTATGTAAAGTAACACCAGTAGATAATTTTATAATTATTTTACAAATCTCATCATAGTATTAGATATTTACTTTATGGTAAAGGTATGTTCTTTATGTAAAGTAACACCAGTAGATGATTTTATAATTATTTTACAAATCTCATTAAAGTATTAGATATTTACTTTATGGTAAAGGTCTGTTCTTTATGTAAAGTAACACCAGTAGATAATTTTATAATTATTTTACAAATCTCATCAAAGTATTAGATATTTACTTTATGGTAAAGGTATGTTCTTTATGTAAAGTAACACCAGTAGATGATTTTATAATTATTTTACAAATCTCATTAAAGTATTAGATATTTACTTTATAGTAAAGGTCTGTTCTTTATGTAAAGTAACACCAGTAGATAATTTTATAATTATTTTACAAATCTCATCATAGTATTAGATATTTACTTTATGGTAAAGGTATGTTCTTTATGTAAAGTAACACCAGTAGATGATTTTATAATTATTTTACAAATCTCATTAAAGTATTAGATATTTACTTTATGGTAAAGGTATGTTCTTTATGTAAAGTAACACCAGTAGATGATTTTATAATTATTTTACAAATCTCATTAAAGTATTAGATATTTACTTTATAGTAAAGGTCTGTTCTTTATGTAAAGTAACACCAGTAGATAATTTTATAATTATTTTACAAATCTCATCATAGTATTAGATATTTACTTTATGGTAAAGGTATGTTCTTTATGTAAAGTAACACCAGTAGATGATTTTATAATTATTTTACAAATCTCATTAAAGTATTAGATATTTACTTTATAGTAAAGGTCTGTTCTTTATGTAAAGTAACACCAGTAGATAATTTTATAATTATTTTACAAATCTCATCATAGTATTAGATAGTTACTTTATAGTAAAGGTCTGTTCTTTATGTAAAGATAACACCAGTAGATGATTTTATAATTATTTTACAAATCTCATTACAGTATTAGATAGTTACTTTATAGTAAAGTTCTGTTCTTTATGTATAGATAACAACAGTAGATAATTTTATAATTATATTACAAATCTCATCACAGTATTAGATAGTTACTTTATAGTAAAGTTCTGTTCTTTACGTAAAGATGATGAAAAATATGATTTTTGTTTTTAGAGACATAATTCTTTTCATATATATGTTTTGTAAGGCAGTAGAGACAATTTTGGTTTGATTGATTTGAATTTGAAAGTGAGATTACAAAGATTATTACATAGCAAATCTTTGTAAGCTGACACATTTCAATGCTATATACCAACTATTCAAACATTGTAAGAGATCTTTTGATGATCAAGGAGTTTGTTTGAGTTGAATAAATTTCTATACAGTTGATTCTTGATAGTTCTTAACAGTCCGACTTGCTTGGTATTCTGTATGTCACATCATTGACATCATTAGCCTACACTAATATGAGACCTGTCCCGTCAGACGCTTCCCTCTCTTACCATCCACTTGACCCACAATTCAAAGTGCTATGAGCATACTCATATTTGCTTTTCTTTTTCTGCGTCGTTCCTGTGCTTGAATCCTGCTACTTCCATTGTTAAGTTGTTAATTGTTAAAAATCATAATCACTAGTAATTAAGCTATTTTAGCTACTAATACCTCAATAAGTTGGTGTGAGGAGAGAGAACTTGGACAACGAGAACATTTTAATGCTATAAAAAATATTCAAGAAAAAACCACAACAAACTGTTTACATATGAACTATATGAAACAAAAAAACTATATGAAATTTAGAATCAGTAAAACTAACTGTATATAAATATGTATATTAGAATCTTTAATATGAACCCACAGAGAGTACTACAAAATTGAAGAAATTATTAGTATTATTAAAGAAATAGTTCAAGAGGAATCCAAATCCACCGGCCAATACAAAACAAATACTAGCAAGATAAATTCAATATATAGTTGAAAATTCTTAATAATCCATAATTTTCATGAAGAATTTGTCTGTAGTAGCTTCCATTCTGCGTACTCTCTTAGACCATGATTAAACTTCCCTGTTCCAAAACACAAAGTAGAATTTATATGGTTGTACATTTTTTATTTCTTTTAAAGAATTAACAATTTTGTAAGCTACATACCTACAACTATTAATTAAATGATGTTGTGAGTTTAAAATAATATTTAATATTATTAACCCTTTTACCGCCGACGTCCGTACAGTACGGACGTTGGCATTTCTAGCGAAAACCGCCGACGTCCGTACTGTACGGACGCGTAGTATTTTACGTTTTAATTGCTTGATAATGAACTAAAACCACCAAAATTTTTGTCAATGACATTAGAAGACAATATTAAACATAATTATAGTCCATTGTATAACTCGCAATATTTTTTCGATAGTCTTTGGGAAAAAAACTTTAGTGGTTTACCAGACAGCTGATACTTATACCAGCTGATACTTATACCAGCTGATACTTATACTTATTTTTCAATTTTCAATTTTCAAAATTCAGCTGATACTTGAATTTTTCACCTTAGACTAACAAATATATGTAAAATCAGATAAACAAACACAAATGTATCTAAGATTTTTTGTCAACCACTTATATAGGTTCAAAGTGGATTTTTTTGTAATTTTGAACTCGTTTTTTAAAAAAAAAAAAAATTATTATAGAAATAAAACCACCAAAATTTTTGTTAATGACATTAGAAGACAATATTAAACATAATTATAGTCCATTGTATAACTCGCAATATTTTTTCGATAGTCTTTGGAAAAAAAACTTTAGTGGTTTACCAGACAGCTGATACTTATACCAGCTGATACTTATACTTATACAATTGATACCAGACACCCTTCTAATTATGGTGAGTCCATGAATTTTTCACCTTAGACTAACAAATATATGTAGAATCAAATAAACAAACACAAATGTATCTAAAATTTTTTTGTCAACCACTTATATAGGTTCAAATTGGATTTTTTGTTGTTGTAATTTTGAACTCGTATTTTTGAAAAAAAAATTATTATAGAAATAACAAAATATGATATGTTAAAACATTGCCAACAAGCCCATATAATGACAAGAAAAACAAAAAAAATCATTCTGATACCTCTAAAAATAAAAATTCTACAATAGTTCTAGTAAAAGCTCACGTTTTCTCAAAAAATCCCTTGGCGGTTCTCGCACGTCCCAACGCTAGGGGCGCCAGCGGTAAAAGGGTTAATAAAAAAAATACTAAATTTAGATCAAAACATTAATTTTGTTAACTTCAGTCAAAACAACGATACTATTATTTTCATTAGTGTAAATAGTGTTGTATTTCTTTGTTTACACTTAGTAGTGTTATCAGTCTCATGTTATAACAGCAGATAGCATGTAATTTCTGAGAATGGTATTTAGCTGCTACTGTAGTAGAACAGTTTTTCTGAGAAATGAAAGTTCTATATAGAAATCAACATTGGTAATCCAATTTTTTTATTAATCTGACACTCATTGGTCCTGCAGCTGTACAATTATCAAGAATCAACTGTAAGTTGACTCTTTTTCAAATCATTGTTGTGTTTCTGGTCCACAATATCATTACATTCTAGATCAGCTGACTAATCTATGTTCAATTTTATAAAAGGAGAGTTCATTTTAACAGTGAATATAACTTTTTGTTTTTATATTTTCTTATTTGTTTTGAAGTAGATATAAGACTTATCTCTAAATCATAGCATGACGATTTAGTCCCAAAAAGAAGAAAAAACAGAAATTTAAATAAACATTTACATAAGAAGGAAATGTAAAAGTAGCTGGGAGAGGAGGGGAGGAGTTGTAAAGGTTTATTAATAACGACTAAAATACAAATCTTGACTAAGAATACCGTATAAAGTGTATGAATAACACAAATTTCAAATAATCAAACCTTGAACTTACTCTACCTCTACAGGAGCATAGTGTAATAATGCTCTGCAATAAGAGGCTGGACTGTTGAAATAAGCCAATATTAATATGAATACAATATATATTTATTAGCTGTATAATATTACTATACGCAATGTCAAAATTGAAGCTTGGTACGAAATTTTAATATAGTAAAAAATTTCTTTAAAAAAAAGCTTATGTAAAATTAATAAACATTTTAATTTTACATAAAGCTGAGAATATTTAATAAACATTGTAGTAAAATAACCAGTCTCTGACAGTAAGAAAATTAGCAAATAGGTTACATAGCAACTGGGGGACATACTCTTATAATTAAAATTGAATTAGACAGTCATGGTACCACTACTGACAAATGGTTACGATGGATGAGTCTCACAATTTTTCGACCTTATCCAAAAGAAGTTTTATAGTCAAAACTCTAATAATTAATTAACCTAAAGTAATTGTTGTCAATTAAAAATTTGATGACATCTTCACCTAAAATAATTAATCTTATCATAGTTTAAGCTTCCCCAGATGTAAACACCAGCGTTCAGGCACGTAGCCAGGATTTGGTTTTGGGGGGGGCTAAGTTGATGGGGGGGGGGGGTCGGTTCTTCCACATAAGTAAAATCAATAATAGCCTATTCCATGAATAAATATCTACTTAATACTGTTATAAAAACAATAACTATGACTGGGAGAAATAAATAACATTAAATACTTTTACTTTTAGAATACATATATATAATTTAACAACATGTATGCAATTTTAATTAAGTAGAAATTGAACATACGATTTCCAGAAAGTTTATTACAACTCCTGCTTCATTTACTGCATTGTTGTTTAGTTCTATGAAATCACAGCAACAGTCTCCTTTTCTTCTCGCCTGCCATTTTATCAATTACATCAGGTTTTATATTTATGTCTTGGTGGGTGGCTACCATAGCCAGTGCACTCAACCTTTTGTCTGTCATTAAAGTTCTGTAAACACTTTTTACCCTTTTCATTGTTGAAAAAGTCCTTTCAACACTGCAAGTGGTCACTGGCATGGTAGCTAATACCGTCAGGAGGCAATGTATTGTCCGGTAGTACGTTTTGTCACATAGTTCGAGGACTTTCAAAACTTCAGTATCCTTTTTCAGTTCTCCTATTGTACTCGAACACCACAGTATATACTCAGCTTTTACAGCAGCTAAAGAAAGATTTTCCTCAAAATATGCAGTTAGATTTTCCAACAGATTTACTTTATCAGGACTTGCAAATCCCAGAAGGAGGATTTGAAAACTAGATAAAATGTCTTCATTTGTTAAAAATCTTTCTGTTAAATTTTGAATAAGTGAGTCAATACATGGTATGTAAATTGTTACCCTGAAATGATCTTCAACTGAACTAGTCTCCGGATTTGCCCGATGTGTCTGGCGTGAAGTTAGTCTGGGAATTGCCAATTGACAGTCAAACAATTTCTTACTTAATATTTCAGCTGAAGTGAACATGTCTCTAAAAGCATCATCGTTTCTCATAGAGTTCAAAGATTCCAACAATGTTCTTGCATGGTTAATAGCAGACACCATATCTATATGTTTTTCCTGAAGTGAAACAGACAGGGTCAAAGTAAGGCTAAAGAGTTTCTCACACACAAAGAGGCTCACAATGAATTCACTTTTTTCAACTGTAGCCAAGTAGCTTGCTGCTGAAGAAGATATTTTCTGTGGTGTCTGTGATATTTCTTCCAAGCTTACAACAATAGGATGGAAAAGCTCCACAAATGTTAACACACTGTCGTGTCTTTTAATGAAACGTGTCTCACATAGACGTGTTAGCCTTTTTTTCTTTGAATCAGGAGCATGAATGTTAATATTGTGTTGTAAAACATTGTTAGCATGTGTACTGTTTCTGAAAAAATTTGTGATTTCTTTTATTGCTCCTAAGCAATTTCTAACACAAGAGTTTGAAAAAGTGTCACTCAATGCAAGGTTTAATCTATGGCTGGCACAATGGAAGTACTTTGCTTTTCCAGACATAGTGGCAACTCCATCATACCCTTGTCCTACACACTTGTTTAAATCTAAATTCAAAATGTTACATTTCTCCAAAATTACTCTTGTAATATTCTCTGCAGTCTGACTGTATATTGGTACAAATCCAACAAAATCTTCTCGTATTACGGGTATTTCAATCTTGTAATCTACGTAACGGATACATATAGATAATTGTTCAGTTGCTGTGATATCCATAGTTTCATCGGCCAGGATTCACCTAGAATCCTTTTCTTCTAGAATCAAGAAGCAAAGCAATCCGACTTGATTGATTGATTGAATCCGAATTGATTCTAGAAGCAATCTCTTGTGTCACTAAATTTGAACAGGTTTGTATAATCTCATTTTGAATCTCAGGACTTACATACGTAGCGTTCTTAGCACAACTAATAATGTGCCTCTTTAAATTTTCATCTCCTGCACATGCTCTAAACCGAAGCAAAGCACGAAATTTCCCATCCTTTTTATCTGGCTTTTCTAATGTGAGTGGCCCACTGTCTTCATCTCCTCTTAACGGCAGCTCTTGCTCGGCACAAAAAAAGTATTATTTCAATTATAGATCTTAGTGCTGACCTATTCTCCTTCTTTCTCTCGCGGGTTGAGTGTCTATCTGTGAATGTACATCCATTTTTTTCCTAACATAACCATCATGAATTGTTCTGCAGATAAAACACACGCCTTATGATAATCTGTCATGGAATGTTTGATGAAGGTTTCCTTTGCTTTTTTCCAGTCTCTAAATCCACTACTTACCAATTTTCCGGGAGCCTCATGGCCTCCTTTGCCCACACCTGTTTTAAAGAATAAAAAGCACGGTTTGCAATAGACTGCATCTTCTTTTTTAGAATATGCTAAATAAGCAAATCCTTCTTTTGGGTATGTAACCCACTTTTCTTGAAATTTCCTTTTTTGTGTTTTACCTTCACTTGAGGGATACACATACGGCTGTTTTGGAAGCAATACTCACTTAAGAATATTTTTCTTTAGGTTATCATCTATATTTTGTTGAATGTTACCCATGTCAAAACAATCTGGAATCCATGTAGATTCACAAGTTTTTGGAACATGTTCCAAAACTATTTGCTCATTTGGTAGCTCACCCACTTCCTCTTGACTTGAACAGGGAACACCTTGGGCTTGTGTCACTGCACTGGTTGTGGAGGAAATGTAACTGGAACTGCTAGCATCAGCATCTGAAAGCAAACGCAAATAATTGCAATTTGCATCACTGCTAACAATAAATGGTACCAAAATATGGCACAAACTTTCTAACAAAATAAGATTAATTTTAAATAGAAAATATTGCTGTTATTATAATTTCCATGTTTCATGTTCGTTTAATCAGAGCGCTCTGGTGGTGGGTTTTAATATCTTTTAATGGATAATAAGGAACCATTTCAGCTAAAACTGTGTACATTTTATAAAAAAAAGTTTTTCACATGATCACGATAACTTACTTTCTACCCCATATACTTTTTTAGGGAGAAAGTAAAAAGTGGTTCTGGCATTCAGCATTATTGTATAAAGAATTAATTTCGCTAAAATCAAGAAAAGTCTAACAGTAGTAAACAATAATCTAAAATCAAATATTGTTTTATACTATTACAAGCGCTGCGGGTTTCACCCAGTAAAATAATAATACACTAAAAGAGTACCGTACTTTCTAGGAAACTAAACAAAATTAAAAACTGAATGTAACGTAGGTAGTTCTAATCTATTGATAGAGACACTTACCTGTAGAGAAATTGGTTTCCTGTCTTGGTTTTTTGAAGAATGATGTAATGCTGGCTTGAGTTGTTCCTGTTATTCCTTTCATATTTTCATTCCTTCTGACACAAACTAACCACAATGTCAAAACCACAACATATAAAATAAAATCTGTCCTACAGTTATGTAGATATGTAGAGCTATCGTTTCGTTACACTACAACAAAAGAATTAGCTAAACTACAGGCAAAATGGAAAAAAACCACAGAACATCTGCCATCTGACACTCAATAACACTGACTGACTGCTGCCAAGGTCACTCGTGATGCGCTGGCGCCATTTCCCTCTCCCACTGCACAATGCTGCCAACTGTTTTTCTCCACAATGCTCAGTTTTTTCCACATTACAAAGCACAAACTCTCAATTCTTTGAAAATTCATAGTAAAATTTTATTTATATACACTAAACAACATAAAAAAGAAGAAAAGAAATTTTGGCCCGTAGTGAAAGGTTATGACAAATGCTGTGGCAGTGAACGTTTAATGCCAATATGTTTTGTAAATCATACACAATATTTTTCTTTCCCTGAAAATTTCGGGGGGGGCTGAAGCCCCTCAAGCCCCCCCCCTGGCTACGTGCCTGCCAGCGTTCACTGTGATAGAACAATGCATTCACAAAGTCATACTCAAGAGCTGACTTGCTCCATATTTATTCATATGGAGTCATATTGGTATATATATATATATATTTGTCAATATGAACTGTAATAAAACCAATTTAACTTAATTTACAAAATCTAGTCGCACCCTCAATATTAATATGTAATATTGTGATTATGCCATTCCAATATTTAAGTCACCATTTTTTCTGCTGTCCAAGACAGTGTAATTTTTAACATGGAATCCAAACGTTGAGGGATAACAGTCCAAATCCCTATGACAAATTTAAGCAAACCTCCCAGCATCCATATTTTTCAATTTTAAATCTTAACCCTTATCACGCCGTAAGCCCATATATGCGCATATTTTGACTTTGCTCTAAACGCTGTACGCGTATATAAGTGTAATAATTACAAAAATAATATTTTCGTAATAATGTTTCTAGTTTAATCCGGTGGTGCGTTTGGATTATGGGTGGTGACTCATGAGAGACACATTGTGCAACTCACGACCTTTTGTCAGCCTGTCAATCACTTGATTTTTGTCTGGCAGTGTACATTTCCGCTGCGCTGCCTAACGCCACAAGTGCATATACACGCAGCTACTGTCGAGCCAAGCAGTTGTCATTGTCCACCGCCTCAACTCTTGAAACTGTGTATTTATTTGTTTTTTAATATATGTTAGTAATTTATTACTAACATATATTACATTACTTTAGTTTAATATATGTTAGTAATTTATTAGTTTTAAGTGTCAATGTGAATAATCTGGTCGATTTTGATTTTGTGGAAGGTACTAAATACATCGTATTCAAGTGCTATATGTGTTTACTTATTTTTTATTATATGTGTTACGTGCAGGCTTTGTCTTTATTAATAAATGTACTCAATTATACATATTTTATTAATAGTTATAACATTTTATATTGATTCATACTGTATAAGTTATCTATGCCAGAGGCTTACTTTCAAGTAAAAGTTCGTTTATTTACATATTCATATATAAGAAAAAAGGTAAAGTAAGATAATATATTTTTCAAAATGTTATCATATTCTTTATATTCCTGTACAGAACAATAAAAAAAATTAGCAACTAAAAAATATAGTTTTGATTTTTTTACAATAAATTAGCGCTTATTGGAAAATAGGCATTGTATAAATGGTGCTTTAAGGGTTAAAAGAAGGCTCAAAAGAAGGTCTTAAAAGTTGTTTTCTAACCAAGAACAGTGTCAAACTATTGTATTGGTCATTGGCCAGGACAAGATTTGAATATGATTATATGCTTTGTATACCCATTTGAACTATTTGCTCAAAATCATTGAACATTTTCAGAAAAAGATTTTATTTGAGTTTTGTTATAAGATGTTTCACCATTATATAATGGCGCCATACTCTGAACTACTAATCTATATTTTTACAGACCAGAGTCTTACCACAAAACAAAGAACTAAATCAGACTTCCAAAGCTAGAAAGCATTTAGGTATTAGTATTTTTGACACAAGACCTGAATTCATGAATTCAGGTCTTGTTTTGTTGCCGTATTTACCATTGTTAGGAACAAAACAAGATTTGGGTAGTTATGAAAGTTTTTTCTGCTGGCAAAGCTTATCTAACGCAGAAAACTATTTTCACGCTGTTTGGATAATTTCAAATGATTTATTTTTAGTAACCCTTCAACATAAGATGACCTTAAAGTAATATAATGGTCTTTATGCAGAAATACTGAATCACCATCGGTGTTTAGAAGGACGAGCGATCTGAAGCACTGTACTGTAGCCAGGTATAGGGACAAGGATTGTCAGTTCAAATCCCGGTAGCCAGGCTGAAGGGATTGAAAAGATTATTTTCATGTAAATGATCAAATAAATTAATGATTGAAACCTCGATGTAATAACTTAGTACCATTAAAATCCTTGTTTGTTGTTGAACAAAATTATATAACTGTGATTACTTTGTTTAAACACACCTTAGAGAAAAGTCATATTCACTATAGTCAAGTTCACCAAGTTATTCTCATGGGAAACTTATGATTTTATAAACATTTAAAAATACCCCTATGTAGTGAAAATGTTTACATTTTTTGGGATTAACATGGTTAAAATACTTATAACTATTACTAGATTTACTTACCATTAGACTAACAGTTTACTAAAATATTTTTGATTCATACCTGAGAAGTTGCCAGCTGTCACTTCTGGTAAACTCGTCCAGGGGCTTCTCTCTTCTTCTGGTAACAGACCCAACTCTCTCAGCTGATGGGCTCCCTCCACTTTCTCCATGACAGACCACCTGGCCTTTAACAGATAAAACAATTTCTATGATAACCACATTGACTGTTCTTGTTATATAATACAGTAGCTACTATCTGTTACAAGGAAGATGCTAACTTCTGGCCACCTGGTGAGGCTGCAGGGGGAAGGGGGTGTGAAGCTAAACCAATCCTGACCTGAAAACATTAGTTGTCTTTGACTCGGCGGAAGAAGGACAATAGGGACCATGTGTAGTCTCTTTGCTGTGGTTTGAAGTTTGCTATTAGCGGCCGAGCCAGAGTGGGATTTAGAAGTAAAACATTGATTGATCTTTTGTTTCAATCGTTTGAAATTAACTGTGTATCAATTGGGGTTCTATAGTCTTAAACCCTAACTGTTTATAATTGGTAATTTCACAGTAAATTTAACTCAAAATAAGAACTTTATATTTATTAATGTAGTAAAAGTAAAAAACTGTATGGTGTTCTCTCTGCCAGTCAATGTAAAATGAATTTAAAAACAGATTTTTTATTTAAAAACAATACATTTATAAAAATTAATTCTCAACTTTTTTATATGTCGAAACATTTTGTATTTCTAGATAGGAGAATTAAATAATAGAACTAAGACAAATTTCATATTTTTGGATGAATTTAGATTAAACTTCAGAAGACAGTTTTTGAAATCATTCACCTCAGCTTCATAAGAGAGTCTGTATTATATGTGAATTTAACTGAATGAGTACATGTGTATCGTGAATTATTATATCAAATTGCATATGATTAATATAAATGAGTATACTACTTACTTAAAAAAAATCATAGAAACAAAATGAAAAAGGTTTATTTAGAGAGGCAAAGTTAGGACCATTATGTCATCTCTTACACTTAACCAAATCAAATCATTTATTTGGCCATTTTACACACAATTGGTGCTATTATAAGCTATGTCAAAGTTTATAATAATAGTAACCTTAAAAATACAACACAAGAAGCAAGCCTACTTAAGAGGTAACAGTGTATTAAAGAGGTTACCTTGTAAAGACTTAAATTTTACATACCACAGATAAACAATAAAAGCTGTATTGCAGAAAATATCTCTTGTATGAAGTTGCACTGCTTAAAAAAACCAACAGTTGTCAAGGTGGGAGTTCGTTACCACTGTTAATACATGGTACAGCACAAGTATGAGAGTCAAGGCCAGCTTTTATAGATCATAAATTCATTGTTCCCTAATCTATCTTTATCACAGACAATGTGGGATTTATAATTAGGGTTGGCTTGCACAAAATTTACATTAGAGTGAATAAAAAAAAAATAATTAGTTTGACTTTTCGCCTGATTTTAATTATTTGTATTATTTATTTATTTGTAAGACGCCAATCGCCAAGATATGGGCGAATATGGATTTCAAATGAGTGTGATGAATGTTGATGAGCGAATGTAGTCCAATTACTAGTTTGTAACTATTTACAAACTGAGGCTGACTATTCCTTAGACAGTGTCTTTAGTTAATAGCCCGATGATGAATCATAAATGAATAGATGGAGGTCAGCTGATCCCTTTGAAAATTTGTTATGACTCTGATTGGGATTGAACTAAGAACCTTTATCTTTTGAAGCTGGGATTTAAGCAACTACGCTTTTGACCAATTAATTTATTAATTACACTTATTACTATCATAAGTACTGTTATAAGTTTAACCCAAGTAGTGGTGACCGTCCGTTTTCGGACGGTCTATCACTCTCAACAAGTGGTGACCGTCCGTTTTCGGACGGTCAAACGTTGCCGCGAATATTGCGTATGAAAAAGTTATAGATACATATCTCATCGAAATAATCGATACCATTTGAAAGTCGGTTAAATTACCTATCGAACGATATCAGTTTCGATAGTTTTATTCATATGACAACTTGATGGAGAGAAGAAGAAATCATTGTTTACTATTGTATTGTATTGTATTGTAACAATGTATTACGAAGGATTACATCTACCAGGATGGATATAACTTTATGGTGAGTTTGGCAACATTATTCTATTTTATATCTATACACAAACCATTTTCTATTGATAAAATTATAACATCAGGTTGAGACAATAATTGATACACAATTATAACATGTTGCCATTGTAACATCAATTTTCAGTACAATGCACTATTTATGGTTCTGTTGTTATAAATGTATAAAAACGGGTAATAAACCATATAAACTATACATTTTCTGAAAGATTATGAAGTTTAGAACAACTTGTATATCTTGGAATTTTGAAATATGTAATGCACATTACCTTTCCAGGTAGGGTCCCCCCCTCCAAACAAAAAAATTTTATAACATTTTTTTAAATTTTATGATAAGAAAAAAATTACAAATGTTTATACTCATGTTATTTATTTTATATAATAATATAGAACTTTACAAGTAAATTGATGTAAAATAATACCAAATCTAATAATTAGAAGTATTTTTAAATATTTTTCAAAAATAACCTTGCAAAACATAGAAAAACGGGCTGCCACTAGAGGGTTTTTAATTGCCACTAGTTGGGTTAATAATTACACTTATTACTATTATAAATGTAATTAATATATTATATATTGTGGTATAAAATAGTTACCTAATCATGTTTCAAGAGCTTACGATTTGTTGTATCTTTTTTTATTTCCTAATTATTTATTTACTTTTATTAAGTAGATCATTAATTTACTTACTAATTACTTTTATTTACTAATTAAATACATTTACTAAATATAGAGCCATTACTTATTATTTCAATTCTATATTATACAATCTACAATAAGTACTGCAGTGTCCACAAAACACAAACATAACTCACCCTCCCACTGTCCCATAGACAATCAGCTGTTTTAGAGGAACAAGGAATTGTATTAGCCTAATTTTGAGTATGTGTATTGATAGCAAATGAAAGAAATAAAAAAGCCTTCTTAAATCATTTATAAATTAAAATGTTAGTAATCCCCTAAGTTAAAATGAAACATAGAGAATAAAAATATTTTATCATTCAAGGAATTTAATTAATCTTCTAACTGTATTTCAATAGATAAAATAATTTCTATAGTACAGATTAACACAGGCATAATATCTTAGAATATCACTGGTATGCATGTTATTGACCCACCCGCTCACCCATACAGGTACAGTATACTGACACACCCGCCCACCCATACAGGTACAGTATACTGACCCACCCGCCTACCCATACAGGTACAGTATACTGACCCACCCGTCCACCCATACAGGTATGGTGTAGTAACCCACCCGCTCATCCATACACGTACGGTGTACTAACCCACCAGCCCACCCATACACTTACGTGCACTGACCCGCCCGTCCACCCATACACGTAAGATGTACTCATCCATCCGCTCACCCATACACATATGATGTAAACACCCACCCGCCTACTCATACGTACGGTGTACTGACCCACCCGCTCACCCATACACATACGGCGGGTGGTATGGGTAAATGAATCAGTAATTACCTCCATTTTAATAAGGAATATTTTTCAGACAAGAACAACACCAATATAAGAATAAAAAGAATAATTTTTATTTCCTTTAAGAAATTATTTTTTATGTTTATATACAGTTTAAAACGGTAGAAAAAAATTAAATATATTGAACCAAAACAATCTAACTTAGCCTTTACAAATACACTTATCAAAACAAAATATATATCAAAAATACTAAATAACCTAAATAAAAAATACCAATGAAAATAAATATTACTAGACTTATCTTAAAGAAAATAAATAGGGCCTATGAGGCAAATGCTTTTGCTAAGGTGCCATCTATCAAATAAATTTGTTTATGTGCTTAGTCACAAATTAATGAAATAAACTTGTTTCCAACTACCAAACAGTTTTTAAAACAATAAACATTTATTTTAACTTCTTCATACAAAAACTATATACTAATAATAACCTTAAAAGCCAATTAAAAACTGTATTATATTGTAAATGAATGAAATATGCTAAAGTTTAATCAGGTTTTAATATATTTTTAATTTAGAACTTGGTTATAACATGTGCTAAATAAATGTAAAAGTGAAGGTAAAGCAAGGAACAATAAGTGATAGACAAGGTGGGGAGTGACACTTATCAGGAAATATGTATATTCTTCATACACTATATCTCAAGATTACGGAATTCTTTAGAGTCAATGACACTTTAATCAGATGAGTTGATTACTCTTCTATGGTGTGTTTATGAGTTTATGTTTATCAGACTTATCTTCTCTAGTACTCTTGCTGTATTCATTCACATAATCAAAATACATTTTGGGTCAATATTTGGCCCAATTTTATTCATAATTTTTAGCAATGATCTTCCACAGATTATATTAAATACTCTAGCATTCACTTACGCTAACGATTGTCATAAACATTTCAAGTAAAGTTCTCCTTCTAAATAACTTTTTGATTTGTTAAAAAAATGGTTTTCTATCAATGGTCTGCTCATTAAAGAAGACAAAACCTGTGCAATTAATTTCCATTCAAACTATCGAAACTGTATTAGGGCTGATGATTCATACATTCGACAAGATATGGTTTCCTCAGCTAAATGGAAATTGTTAGGTCTCCATATGGAGAGAACTGTGACCTGGGGGGCTCATGAGAGTAGCGTCTACATCTTTAAACAAAGCCCACTATGCTATTCTCATCTTATCAAAGATAGCAGACATCAAAATGCTTTTAATAGTCTACTGAGCATATGTATTTTCTCAATTAACATATGGACTCATTATATGGGGAAACTCGTATCTAGCTTATATAATTTTTAAAATAAAATAAATCATTCATGTTATTTTCAACGTATCCCATGGATCCTCATGGAAACAGCTTTTTTCTAAACTTAACATTCTACCATTCCCATGTATTCATATCTATCAAATGCTTCTCTTTGTAAAACAAAATCCAGCTTTACTCCCTGACAATAGACAATCCACTTGTGCTATAATAAATATTCATAATATAAATTTACCCTCATATAAGGGGCTTCTTTCAGAAATCCCCTAACTACATGGGAATACAACTGTTTAATAAAATGCCACTATTTCTTAAACAAGAAAAATCTGTACAACATTTCACAACGCTGTTCTGTGAGTTTTTAATGGGTCACCTTTTTTACTCTATTAATGAGTGCTTGAACAGCCCTCAACATAATTGTTTTTGCTGTGCATGTACAGACTCTTATTTATTCATTCATATTAATGTATTTAATTGCTGAATGTAACATGTGAATTATCTTTTATTGTCATTGTTTTAGTGATTAACATGTTGACTGCCATGAGGGCCACCGGTGGCCCTCACTAGATTTCAGCCTGGTGCCACAGCTGTTTCTACGGTAAAGTTCAATATTCATTGTTCCGAGTTCTGTGTTCCAAGCAACCGGAAATGACACCCCGAGTACAGAAATAGCCGACATCCGGTCATTTGCCACCATTTTGTGAAGTTATAGATGAGGTACACCGGTGGCCCTCATGGCGTGGGAGCAAAAGTTTACATATGTCATATGATATTATGTTTAAGCTGTTTTGTTGTGATGTTTATATTTTCTTCCCGCGCACTGATAAGCTTTTGAGGTTAGGTGTTTAGTAAGTGACATTGATTCTTTTTGGGACAGAAACTAGTCTGTCTAAATGTCGTAAAAACTAGTTCAAATACATAAAAACTTATTTAGAGTTGCTTTATTTAAAAACCAGAGGACTGTTTTCTATAACATTTTATGAGCTTTCAGAATATATCATTAAAAATTACGTAATACTAAAAATGGCACTAAAATTTGATTTATAAAAGACACGTGGGCTACCGGTGGCCCTCATGGCGTCAGGCTGACATACAGTTTTACTACGGCGGCCTCAGAATTACACAATTATCTACGCTGGCAGTTAAGATGTAATTATTTATTAATAAATGTATTTTACATTAAATTACAATGTCACCTGTTAGTTTAACTGTACACTGTGCCAACTAACCTAAGTGATAATTATATGCTATTAAGTCAAGTAATCTTAGATTTACATACAGAAGTTACCTTCAATATGCATTATATATACCTTTTCTTGTCCTGTTACATGATTGGAATGGATTGAGAAATCGACATTGTCCTCACTGACCGGTTCAAGTTCTGAAACAATAAAAATTAATTAATCTACGAGTATAAATATAAAACCAAATACTATTAACAGACTGTACACAGTTTTTTAAAAACTATAAAGCTTTCAACCATGAAACATAGCACGAACATTCTTTATAGGTTCTAAATGTGTACTAAGAAAGGTAAAAACATTCTCTCGAAGACTTTAAATTAGTAAATAGTTAATATTCCAATAATGGTCATGACAGAGTCTTTGTTACCATTCACAATACAAATGAGATAGCTTAGAACAGTGCAACTTTACAAAACAGATTCTTTTGATCAATTTAAGCACACAATGTGAAGAAAAATAACAAAATTACACAAGCTAAGTGACATGAGTGTAGTGAGTCACAATATCGACATCATGTTGGCTCACAAAGCATGCAGGGGTGTCCCCTCATATTGTATAAATCAAAACTAGTATCATTCGGGAAAAAAACCTATTACTTATTTTTTAGTAAGACCTGTTTAAAAGTATTGTATACTTTGCACTATGTGATATCCTAAAAAGCATTTTGTGTTTAAAAGCACTTCAAGATTGCAGGAATAATCAATAATAAAAATATTAGAAGATATTAATCTTCTGTATCTTAAGAAATTATGAAGGTGTATTATGGTCTACAATTATAGCCGTGTTACAACTCATGAGAAGATAAATTTATGTGAGCACTCTACTCTTTTTTAATAAAAAAACATTGCTTTTTACAATTACTAAAAGACCACAGAAGACCAATTTTTGACAATTAGTTATTAAAGTTTTTTAGCAAAGTTCACAAAAATTTGAACTTTTGTTAAAAATAATGATATTTATGAACTTACTATAGTTATCTGTAAACCTCATTCTGTTTCTGTACAGCACAGACAGCCTGCGTTTACTCTTCCATTCCTTGATATGAGCACTGATGCAGGCGTGCCACTTCAACAACTGATCAGTATTGCCAACTATTTCCAGTTCACAATCGCTGTTGTGGTAATGCAGAACCAGTTGATTGGTTGAGGGGAAAGTCAAACTTGCTAAGTGCAGGGGATAGACAGATCTCGGCCTCTCCTCATCTGGTTTACTGTAAGAATAGTACAGTTCATTAACACACAGTAAACACCAACAAACACTTAAGTATAACTGAAAAAAAGCAAAAAATAGGTCTATAAGGTTGAAGTGGATTTTTGGAAAGAAAAAGGGTATGATATTGTGTTTCCTGTCACCCTTAGTTCCTCACACCATTAGCCAATGAATGTATCACAAATGCTAACATCATGGTCTTTTTGAATTATAGCATGGTTATATAGGTAGATTTCAGGCAGACATACCACTCTATTTTAATTTAATTTAACTTCTCACACAAAACAAATGTAACTAAAATAAAACACATTACAACTGTTTTATTTATCTTGCCATAAACAGACATTTTTTTCAATTCAAAATAATTAGACTACAGAGCAGACACATTGTTTTGAATCACACAAAACAAAACAATATGTCATATAGCTAGATTACAGGGCAGACATATCGCTTTGTTTTATTCACAGAAATTGTTAAATATCTAGATTACAGGACAGGCTTTGTTTTGAATTACAGAATTGTTATGGAGTTAAGATTTCAGGGCAGACATGTCACTTTTTTAGAATAGCAGCATTGTTATATGGTTAGATTGCAGAGCAAACACTCTCTTCATTTTGAATCACATCATTGTTATATAGATAGATTACAGGGCAGACATATCGCTTTGTTTTGAACCGCAGAATTTTTATATAGATAGATTACAGGGCAGATATGTCGCTTTATTTAAATCACAGAATTGTGAAATAGTTAGATTACAGGGCAACATGTCGCTTTGTTTTTAATCTCAGCATTGTCATATAGTTAGATTGCAGAGTAAACATATCGCTTCACTTTGTATCACAGCGTTGTTATATAGTCTACGAGGCATAAATGTCACTTTGTTTTGAATCGGAGAATTGTTACATAGTTAGTGTAAATTAATTCGGGTTAAAATAACTAACACAAATATAACCAAGAAACAACCAAGACAGCTGTTTTAATTGTTTATCCTGCCACGGATAAATGGATTATTACTAAAGGATTAATCTTAATATGGGTGCAGGAATTAGCTTGAGGCCTAAATCAATATTATCCATATTAAAAGAAATTTAGTCAGCCTGGAGGTTACAGAATACACTGTATAAAAAACTGACATATTATTTACAAGAAAAGGGGCAACACTTTACGTGGCTTGTGATTAGTGCAGTAGTGAGTTTTCACTTATATTACATTTATAAATGTTGAGAGAAATTAATTTGAATTGGTTTTCCCCTTTCTATTCAAAAACAGTAAACATATTATTGGAGCCTATGATAAGAAGTTAACATGATCAATATTTACAGGATGGGTCACAACCCTTGGAGACTACCTAACAAACCAAAGTATTTTCATTCATACACCTATCCAAATGAGTGCCACTGACAGCCTTTATTACACAGAACAAACAGTTACAATCAATATAATTAACAAACCCTCCCACCTAGGGATGACAAATATTTTTAACATATCAGTATATCGCAAACCAAATATCGATCTAACAATAATATCGAAAAAAAATATTTATATATCGAGTAACCGATATATCGAATTGTAAATGGTTTATCTGTTTAAAACTAAGCACTAACTCTTATGTCATGAAAAAAATACACTCATTTTTTGCTGTCACTATATAAATTAGCCTACTGAAAGTAAACATTAAATCCATTTATCTACATGAAACAAGTCTGTGGAGTTGAATGAAAAAATTCAAAATAATAATTATTATATTATAAAAGAATAATGTAATAATGATTTGTACAACAAGTGGCTAGGCATCTTAAAAGTCATCGTTGCCAACTTGCACACAGCTTCATTTACCCGTACCTTCGACTGGTCTACAATAAACTACATTTTAGTGCGTTGACCTCCTGTAAAAAAAACTAAATAAAGTTACTTTATTATATCAATGCAAGTTTTGTACGCATAAGAGGCAATTTAAATATGTTTTTTCGAGTCAAGATGATTTTGAGTAGAGAGAATAATGTCAATATTTAGTGATTATCAGACCAAAATATCGATATTTCCAATATATCGTTGCCATCCCTACTCCCACCCATACATGTCATCATGTGAGAGGATATGATACAAAACATGTGTTTCTCTATGAGTATCATTTATTTACAGTACTTACAAGTCGATACAGAACAACTTAACATACTAAGTAGGCAGGTTCCTTTATAACACTGTAGGATAAAATTTAAAAGAAGAAGCATAACCAAACCAAAACCGTTTGGGTATCATTAAAATGCTCTTTAGTAATGTAGACACTTTTATTATTTAGTAAAGATGAAATTCTATCTAAAATTTAAAAAAAATCTAGTCAATATTTTGATAAGGGAACCTAACTTTTTGATTTCTGTCTGTGGTGTAAAGTTTAATCTAAATATGAAGGCATTAAATAATTCAAATTATTGTCTAACAGAATCTCTAAATAAAAACTATAAAAAATTGATTGGTCACAGAAAAGAGTACCTACAGTACATATAAGACCTATTATGATTATATATGACCAGCTCATATAATATTCTGGTGTTGCATTGTAAACCGTTGCATTTTACTTGTTTAAAGCTTTCTATTCTGTGGATGAGTTCATAATGAGTCGCTGGGAAGATTAAATATCAGGACAGGAAGGCAGTGTGATTGTGGCTGTATGACTGTTAGAAATATATGTATTTGAATGTGGGGTGATTGTCCATTTGTTGTTTAGTTTTAGAATTTTAAAACATTTTATATATTATACTTATATTATGTTGACGATTGCATGAAATGTTAAAAATTTTTACTACGCAATAAAAAGTTTATTAATTTATTTATTCACATCCAGGCACATATATGATATATTTTATTCAGAATGAATGTGATCAATATACCTGGAGATACCGAATGATGATTTATTTTATAACCTTTGTCCCTTTTGGTAATTAGCTTATGATATTATTTCTAAGGAAATCTGGACATAGCCCTTTTTCTATTAAATGCAAATTAATTAAAAAGGACATTCAATGACTTTAAAAGCTTAGTGTTTTGAGTGATCCAGACCAGATGACCTTGACAGATTGTTGTTACCAGTATTGTTAGCTTTCCTGTAGTAATCATGCTCTAACAGTTTCATTAATTACGCTTAATAAGCTTTGATACACATTAAAAGTACTTGGAATTTAGCTGTGAATATAAACTATGATAGTTTTATGAATTCCTAAATCAGGAGCAATACAGTTTATCATGAGTTGCTCTACCAATTCTTCATTGGGCTTATATAAAACATGACTTTTCAGATAAGTTAATTTTATTTGATAAGAAGGCAGTTGTTTGAGTTTTTAATTATAATAATATGTTTTACTGCTCTTGCATGTCTACTGTTTATTGTAAAGTAGGTTAAACCCGAAAGTCCTACCACAGAAACTAAAGTGGATATTTTGTCAAATGTATAATTAAATTCCACGAATTAGGCCTGGCCAATGTTATCTTCCATGTAAATCCTGGAAAGGTAAAAATAAATAGTAATGGATACGGTGTCCTAATTAATAAGTTACGTAAACGACCGGGAGAGCACGAATAGGCCTACTTGTGTGCGTCGCTCTTATTCACATGGGAATGAAAAACGAATCCACTGAATGATGTATTTATATAAAATTGATGCGCAAGATACATGAAAAATAAACAAGGTTTCGTGTCATGTGAGGAACAAGGCCATGCTACTGGCTTAACACCGTACACGGCAATAATTGCCTGGTTATAATTAGTACTAAGTAGTTCTACTATCTGCCACTAGAGCACAGCGTATACAACGCTACACCTACACCACAGTCTAGTTTAATGGCACTTGTTCTGTCATTACTATTCCTCTTCTTTGCAAGATACAATACAATAAAACCACAGTAAAAAACGGTAATGCAGCGTAGTTTTGTGGACCGGGCACTTGGAGCGCTAGTTGCACAGCGCTGCAGTGGAAGTTCGTGACAATGTTATTAGACTGTGGCTAAACTAACAAAATAATTCTTTAAATTCTAAATTTATGAGTAGTTGCAATATAGTTACTTTCTATTGCTAAATAATTTAGATGCTTATATCTTAATTATTAATTAAATTAATTAAGTAAGATAATGAGCGTATAACAATACGTAAATTAATTCCCAATAATGTCAAATATAATCAAGTCCTCATCCAACAGTAAGGTTGTTTGGATTAGGTTTGTTAGTGTGAAATTGGCCACATATTGAGAACGCAAAAGGGCCAAAAACCATTTTATCATAGGTCTGTATTTAAAACTGCTACTGTATGTTAAATATTTTTCAAATAAAGGCACGGTTTTATTTGTTATTTGAAAAGAATGAAACGGCATAAAATTCTTAATTGGCTTCTTTGGTGATGTTTGAAAGGCCGTTAACGATTTACGCGCAATCCTAACTGCGTTAATTGCGGTGTCCCAAGGAGGCCCAAACTAGTGACGAGTTGCGCGCAATACCGGTCTCAGGTAGGCCGCCCAGTTTTGACCGCTCAAAAATGCATCTTAGACTACAAGCTGCGCAAAAGAAATATTTCTGTAAATATCACAACCCATCAAAAAAACCTTGAATTGTTACTGGTCTGATTCCGAATATCACCAATCTTATACCATAAACTTATCTGCTTATTCTGTATTATACATTCTTGGTTATTGGTGTAACTTATATGCGGTGTTTAGTATTAAGCGGTAAGTTCTAATAGGAACTTTTCACTTTGTAACAGAAAACGTTGTTAAATAAATTAAAATGTATTACTGTACATTATTTCTAGTTATTTAAGAAATAACATGTTTGGTCGTTTTTTATAGACACTGAAATCTTTTTTTTTAAATTGATTATACTGTACTATCTTGAACCAGGATTAATATTTTCCTTTCAAGATTAAATTTTCTCCATTCTTAAATTTTCTCACATGTTAATAAATATATCAATTAAATAATGATTTTTTTATCTGTTTAATCATAAAGATTTCTGAAAACAAATAATTTCTAAGAGAAGCATTAAAAATATTCTATTGTGTTGAATGGTTTTGTAATATTAAACTAATTCAATTTGACTATAAACGCTCATTAAAACATCCTCTAAAATGCCCTTAGAATAAGTGTGCTCACTAAATAAAAGTAATTTTAGTTCATAATTAGATTAATTATGTTTCATAGAAAAACTTCAAGTACAACAATAGGCCATACATTTGTTGAATGCTATACTTTATTGTTGCCAATAATCAAGATTACGTTGCATATTTCAAAAACAGTAAATTGTCTTATATTTAGTATTTATATTATTTAATTTGTGATATAAAATATTTAGTAATTATATTTAATTCATGATAAAGAAAGTTACTTTCAGTTTGAATATTTATTATTAGAGCATTGGAAACTTAAGTAATTTCGTTGATGGAACGGCTCCAGGTAGTTGCGCGCAACTCTTAACATCCCTTTACGGACCCTAGGTCATAAAGCGCGCAACTCGAGCACGATCATTTGAAATTGGATCGCAAAATTGTAAGAAATTTATTTTTTATTTATATGGTTTGTAACAAAAATATAATCCGAGATGAAAATGTTAGGGAAATGGGCTAAAGACGATAAAATTTCCAGGTCCAAACGTCTTTGGGGACAATTTTACATTTAATCTCATTAGAATGGGGTGAAGTGTGTTTCTTTTCTTTTATGTGTTTCGATCTTAGGCAGGTGTCTAAACGGACAAAGACACATGCTTCCAACCTTTATTCAGGAGAGCAATAGTAGCAGGCAAGAATATCTTACACAATTTGTCAACTTATATATAGATATGTTACAATTCAATAAGTTAGTTAGTGCTCATAAAACGTATACTTTATATTATTTTGTCCCTATTACATATTTAGCAATCATGCAATTTCTATACCCCTCTAAAACTGTGATTTTTTGTATAAAAACGATAAAAATGTGTTAATATTTTAAGGATAGGTTATTTTGAACCGTGGAAAACCCGTTTTTTACAGAGAACTAAACAGAACTTGTTAAATATTGTTATTAAAAAAAAAAGAATGTTATGTATTTTTAAGTTAAACTAGAATATGTAATCGTTTTTTCAGTTAAATTGTCATTTTTACCCATAAATACAGTTTTTGTGAACATAACCTAACATGGCGTAGTTTAACATATCAAAGAATTCGAGATTTGCTTTAAATCTGGGTGCCTTGTGACTGCGAAAATGTATGCAAATTAGGTTTGTTGTTAGTCTTTCTTTCACAGTAGGCCTATTATCATTGTGCGTATTGCCCCTACCATTGGGCGATTCACTATATTCGCGTTATATAGAGAAATAGTTTTCTTATACCAAAATAGTTTTTTAATTAGTGTTCAGCATAAATAACCACACAATGTTTTAAAATGTCGGAAAATCACGCTAAATAAAGGACATATAACGAAAAATAAGAATTTTTGGTAGTGTTTTCGGACCTTTAACGTTCACTACCACTACTTTTTCCGTTACTTCACTACCACTACTTTTTTATCGCAAGTACGGTTAGGTTAGGTCAGGTTTGAATAGGTTAGGTTAGATGGCTACTAAAGTTGATTACAAACTGATAAATCCAATGACTGACTTACCGCCGAATGCGCTCTCCGTGTGTAAGGTCTTGGAAAGTGATATATGGACAGCGATATCGGATTCTTAGCGGATAAGGAATACTACAGTGGACGTAAAAATGAGTGGGGAACAGTTTTTAGAACAATAGAATATTCATCAAGTGGTAGTGAATGGAAACAAAAAAAAATAGTGGTAATTAATTGATGGAAAAGATCCGTGGTTTCGATTATTTTAGAGCAAAATAGGTTTTTCACGGGATAAAACCCCAATTCTCAGAAAACAAGTACCTGATTTTACCAACTGGTGATAAAAATATCAATTATTTAGATGCATTAAGAGGTAATCGAACATTTCCAAGTCCAAGATTGCTGACATGCGCAGAAATGTTTCACGAGAGTGGCCAAACATTCTAGAACACTCAGTCTCGTCTGTTATGTGGTAGTGATTGTTTCGCTTAGAACTTTCACCACTAATGAACTGAAATCCAGAAGGCCTATTCCCTTATCTTGACAGGGACTGTATCGGTGACACAGTAGCAAAAACTTGTCACTTAGAAAAATGTGCGAGCAACTAGAGCAAGAAATAAATAAGTACAAGGTGACGTCTCTTGTTCACAAACAACCTTCGTTGTGCGCCCATATTTTCCCAAGATAATAATTATCGTTATTATTAATACATTTTTCCCATTAGTCGTAATTATAATATAAATTATAAATATAGATTTTCAGAATAACAGACCGTTCATTAAACACAACTCATTAATCCTAAAACGCTCACCATTACTTTATATTTTTGAAGAAATATTCAAGAGTAACTTTATATGCTTATTTTATTTATTTATTTATTCTTAAGACGCCGATCGTCAAGATATGGGCGAATATGAATTTCGAATGAGTATGATGAGTATATATGAGCGAATGTGGTCATTGTTACTATTTCTTAGAAAGTGTCATTAATTAATAGCCCAATGACAAATGAACAGCCGGTGGTTATCAGCTGATCCTTCTCAAACTTTCATCAATGACTTTAATGTATTTCAGATTGATTAATCTATAAAATACACATGAAAGTTTACAATTTTGTGACTTATGTCATTAACTAAACCAAATTGTACAATATTTTCGTCAAAATGTTTTGTTTACTTATCTCCTAAGTTTTACAATCAGCTACCAAATACAATCACACAACGTAAACTTTTTATTCTATAAAATTCGTCTTAAAAATGGCTAATAGCTAAAAGCGAAGTGGAATGTAATATTTTTCTATTATTGTGAGTAATTAAGTTGACATATTATTTGGTTTTGCTACCATTGTGATCTTTTATACCCGAAAAACTGAGGAATGAGTCACTCAGAATGTACGTCAGTCAAAAATTGATTCAGTACAGACAAAAAAGATAGTTACGTTTTCTTTCGGAGGTTTTGTATGGACCACCATTGATTTTTCTATTTTACCGGCGATTTTACCATATATGTCCCTACCAACTACAATTCCAAATATACAAATTCACTGATAAAAATAATGAATCAGTATAGATTAATTTAATTTTCGCTCAAAAATAACCCTTAAATTAATACTTGAAGCCGGTTTTTGTCAACGCAACTCCTCCTTCATTTCTTAAAAAGCAATCGAAACGGCCGAGTTATCAAAAATTTGCCTCTGTTCGTAGTTGTGCAATAAGGGTTTACTTCTTCGAATTTGTCACCCTGAAGGGCACGGGAAGCCTTCAAAGTTCGTTTTTCGGCCATAAGAATAACATGGAGAGAGATTTATATAAATCGAAAATTAACAACTTTTCAAATGTAAATAATGATTTACAAAAACTGTTAACACCTGTTTAAATGTAAACAATGGTGTTTGTAATATTGATGAGGTTAGATCTTTCATAATGTTAAACGAGGAAAGGTTGTAGGCATGGTTTAAATGTAAACAATGGTGTTTGTAATATTGATGAGGTTAGATCTTTCATAATGTTAAACGAGGAAAGGTAGTAGGCATGGTTTAAATGGTAATTTAATGCAGTTATTTTATGTATCTAATTAATCCTTATCTGTTAAACAAAAACAAATGAAATAAACATGTTTGAAATAAGCTAAGTAATGTCATTGGTGTTTATGATCATAAATACGTTGCAAGGCAAGTAACTTAATGTGAGTAAGATACTGTTAATAAATATAATATTGTGATTTACGTTATACAGTTAATCTACTATTATTTTTTGTAGTCAACAGTCACTGACCGAGGCCGAAGGCCGAGGTGTAACGAGCGCAGCGAATGACGGAGTTGGCACGCGTAGCTTTGTTAAGTTTACTGTCACAAGCCTTATAAATAGGACCCTTGATTATATTATTACTTACAAATAGATATTATATCTAACAGGAATATTTGTGTCTGTAATATGGTTAGTTAGTGAGGCCCGCAACCACAGCTGGTTTAAACTGCATTACATTTACGTGGTACTACACTAGCGCTCCACAATAGACAAAAAACACAGCTGATAAATTTGAGACAAAACATTTAACATTGGATGAGATGTCTATCTGTGTTCTTATAAAATCAATGATACGACGCACTCAAAATCTCCTCCATATGTTCAGTAAATTGTTGTGAAAAGATTTCTGAACAGCTTTTTTTCTGTCGAGACTAGTTGCGAGGGCACTCTCTCGTCATAGCCTTAACGACAGCGAGGAGAAGAATACCGGAATTTACTATCGTGGAGCAAATACCTTTTCATGTCTTTCCACTTAATTAAGTAATTAACTTATTAACGTCATATCCGACCACAACAGTGCTGATGATGTCACACAAAATATGCACTGAAAGAAGCCATAAGGCACAGAGCACCCCACCACTGGCAAACTGAAAATAGGCACTATAGCAGGTGAAATGATTCATTTCACTCAATGCCGTGTTCTTTTACGTGTTCTATTAATATATATATATTAGAATATTTATATATTTGGTATTATTTATATCGTTGTATAACTTGTTAATTTGCCCTGGAATGTTGGACCTTTGCAGACCAAAATTTGTAAATGTACTAAACTTACTTACGAAATAACATTTTTAGATTAACACGTTTTTGTTTTTTATTTATTATTATAGTAATCTAAAATGAAAATAATGGAATTAGCATCAATAATTACTCAAATATATGTTTTATTTTGAGTAACAAATGTAGGCAAAGTCTTAACCTCACCATTTGTACACTTTGTCAATAAAGTCATTTTCCATTTCATTTCCTTATTGTATGAAAGACTGTAAAACATTTTACAGACCAAAATAACTAAACCCGCGATCTGCGAGTTCTACTGTCGGTTCAAAATTCAATGTATCCGAGTTTGAACCTAGTATAAATACATTATTAATCCAATTTCTTAAAAATAATACGTACATTTTTATCTTTTTTAATTCTCTGTATTACCACGTAAGTTACAAATTTTGATTTTAGAAGTAAATATTTTTGATTGCTGTTCGAAGAAAAAAACCCGAGATTTAGTACTTTTGAAACAAAGTTCCACTTTGACATTTTGTAAATTGAAAATTTATCTAAAAAACTATAAAACATTGAAGTTTTAAGAAAATAGATTTTTTATAGAGTGCCTAGTTCCTAGAATTTTCAACATGTAACCTAGAGGGTTTATAATAATTAAAACTTTTTTTGATCAAAGTGAAAATTCTAGGAACTAGGCATTTTATAAAGAACTAACCTCTTGACACGTTATTCAAATTTTTAAGGTTAATCATTTTTTATTTATAAAATGTCAAAGTGGAACTTTCTTTCAAAAGTACCAAAAATCCGAGTTTATTTTTCTCGAACCATAATAAAACAATATTTATAGCTAAAATAAAAATCTGTAACGTATATGGTAAGACAAATAATTAAATAAGCTAAAAATTGGTGTATTAGTTTTAGAAATTGGATTGCTATTGTGTTTTTACTAGAGGTCCAAACTCGAGTACGTTGCATTTTGAAACCGACAGTAGATCATTCAAATGAAGATATGCCTGCAACACATCTTGTCCATCTTTGGAACGTAGACAACCAATTAATGACCTACGAATGTTATTAGGTTCAAACACAAGTTCATTGTGTTTTGAAACCGAAAATAGTTCATTCAAATAAAGATATGCCTGCAACACATCTTGTCCGTCTTTGGAACGAAGACAACCAATTAATGACCTACGAATGTTATTAGATTTATGTAGTAAGTATTGTTCAGAATCTCCTTCCCGTACTTCCGCAACCACTTTCCTTAGCTCTATAAATGGAAGTAGGCACATTAGCCGAACGTAATAAGCCTGGATCGTATATGTAGTATGATGACCATGTGTCCGCCGTCTGTCGCTGAACAATGGGTCGTAAGTACGCGAAAGTTACATCCCTTGCTTGTGATTTATGCGCACTGTGTAAATGATACAACCTAACGTCAGACTGTCTATACAAGATAAACTATAAATTAGATGGATACAAGAACATTAACTGCCACTAATGTTATTCTTGAAAGTTGTTTGGTCAATACTTAATAGTTCAAAAATTAAATTCAAACTAGTTTCCGATTGTTATCTTCATATTCAAAATAAAAACAACAATACGTTTCTGAGTTTCGAAGGGTGTTCACCTTACTTTGAACAAGTTGGGCGTTTTAATTGACAGCACATGACACAAAATATGTCAATTGCAGGCCTACACAATATTTTTTTAATTTTCCCTTTGTAAAACGAAACTAAAAAACAGCTTTTTTCATAATTTCAGTGGTAAAAATCTAACTTATGAATTCATAAAATGTGGAAAATCAACCAGACGAGAAATTAATTTCAACTAAACACTCTAATTTCATTTAAAAAAGCCTCTACAGTCTCAAATATATATTGAAAATAGTGAATTCACTAGGGTATTCCGAAGAAAGAAAGAAGGCAGTCCGAACTATTGCAAATTTAAAGAGCAGAGAGTCGAGCAAACCAATGTTCAAACAACTCACGCTGCTGACTCTACCCTGAGTAACTATATATATACCTTAGAAACAATTCTGTATTGTATGTCCAAATGCAACCTGATAAAGGCCACAGACATACATAATTATTATAATATTAGGGACAGAGATGGCTACCGTCCTGGGCAACACAGACCAGCAATCTATCAACACCTTTCCTCGCAGGTGGGTGTCAAACTAATTAACAGCTTGGCTAATGAAATGAAAATTGTTTATTAATGAAGTTTCAAAAATTTTAAAGGCCCGCTTGAGAAGCATTATGTTGTCTCAAGCATTTCATAGCTTGCAAATACAATTTGTTCGTAGCTTGGGAAAGCTCCTAACATACGACTGGGAGACCAACTTAATTAGCTAGATTCAGCCCATTGACTGTTTTGGCTGTTACAAACACTATGTAGTTAGTTTCAAGCAAATTTCCTCTTGTAAATGTGATTGTGTGTAATTGTGTTGAATGATAGACTAGTTAGGGCCATGGGTAGGGTTGCCGTAAGTCCGTATTTTGTACGGACGGTTTGTATTTTACATTCTGTGTCCGTACCGTACAAAGAAACCCCCGGTTTAAATGTTCGTATGTTTCGTTATATTAATAGTAAAGTTATATATTTTAAATATTTAATATTGTTAAAAAATACAAACATGTATTACTTGATTACAGGACAATTCGTCCCACGGACATTTCGTCCCCAAAGAAAAATGCGGACATTCCGTCCCACTCTGTGGAGTTTCTACCTGGGTCGGGTTTGATAATTAGTCTCCAAATATTTCTAAACGGACACTTCGTCCCACCCTGAGAGAACCTAACCTAACCTTTTTACAACCCTTCTCTCAGGTGGGACGAAGTGTTCGTTTAGAAATATTTGGAGACTTTATCAAACCCTACCCAGGTAGCCGTTCCACAAAGTGGGACGAAATGTCCGCATTTTTCTTGGGGGACGAAATGTCCGTGGGACGAATTTTCCGGACACCGTATTACTTTGGGCAATCGTCAATCGTGAGAGGTTGTACAATGTCTCACATACTATGCTCTATTATTATAATACCATACACCTCCCTCCCCTTAAAAAAGAAGTTTTTCAACTTCTTAAATTGGCATAAAATAAGTGTGTCAATTTTGAAAGAGTGTTAGAGCACAGAATATAGACAGATATCTGTCTATATTCTGTGGTTAGAGTGTGTTCTTTCTCTACTCAGTCCTTCAGCACCAATTGAACGAATTTTATTCTATGAAAACTGTCTGGACAACCGATCTAATTAGACTGCCAGTGGAGAAGGGCAAAGTTGTTCCGAGCATCAAATTTAACAATGAAATGTCACAAATAATACCTAGCCATAGGTATTATTTGTTATTATGACGTTATGATACTTTTTTTATTGCCTACAAAATGAAAGAATTGTTATAAGACTACTTTCTCTTTAGCAGTCTAATGTCAACTGCAATCAATGCTTGTGTACCGTCCACCCCTAGCAAGTTCAAAAACTCAGTTAAATAATGTTGATCATATCAGCTTAATGGATACAGTGAACAATAAATTAACAAATACAAGGTTTTGAGAGTGACGCTTCACTTCCCAAACATCACAGCTTTAAGTACTGTATTTCCTGCTGACCACACGTGTAGGCCTACTCAGTTTACCGGTCTCACGGTGTAGTCAGTGCGGGTAGGCCTACTCAGTTTACCGGTCTCACGATGTAGTCAGTGCGGGTAGACCTACTCAGTTTACTGGTAACACGTGTAGCGCTACTCAATTTACCACTTGGTAAGTGCAACTTCATGCAAATTGCTTATTGTAGATAAGTCCTAACGATGGTATAATTTAAAGCAACTAAATGTATTATTTACTTTTCACATAGATAATAAATGTCCTTGTATAGTGTAGATTACAGTTAAACTTAAAACTCTAGCATATATTATATGGTAGTATATCCTATATTCATCTATTTTATATACTTATTTACCGTTAGAAAATATGAATAATTTACATTTAATCCATGTCAACTTTTGTCAGAACCGAAAAGTTGTTTAGCTTCATTAGCTGGTTCTAATGTCGCGGAAACTGCCATGAGTGTTGAGGGAAAGGTGGAGAAAACATCCGGCATCTCCAAGCTTTCTACAAAGCATCAGCTCTCCTTTGTACCACAAAGTAAGTTGTATGGGACTTTTTATTTTAAATAATTCAAAGAATGTCTATAAAGTGACTTACCGTCGTTGCAGTTATACAGCTGTCGTGATGTTGCATAGATTGTAAACAAACGCGCGCGAGTCACCGGACCAGCTGGTACTACCGACACCTGCACTGCCAACTGCCACAGCCAACTGAATCAGCGGGGCTGTTGACTCACCAAGGACAACCGGTTTGGCGGCTTGGCTTGCGATGGAAGGCGTGGTAGTCTGTCTGGAGGTGGCAATAATAACTTCCTTCCAGTGAAAGTATTATATCAATACCATGTTCTGACGAATATTTTAATAAATAATCGCTTGGTCTATATTAATAAATAATAAATATGTATTGGTCTACAGGCTAAAGCTAAATTATCTGGATAAACTTTTGGAGGATATAATAAAACAATAACTGGTTTATTGCTTCCAACCTAATTCATACACACCCATCAAACATTAACAATGAAACAGGTAATTTACTGGTGAAAATATTCCAATACACATCAATAGGGATTTTTTTGGACTGACTGTCCCCTTTGGGAATAGGCTACAGTAATTCGTCTTATCCTGGGGATCCTGGTAGAAAAATCATTTACAAGACGGCTGTATCCATATAATTAAATTGAAATTATAGGGCATAAAGTATGAAACCATAAAAATAAATCCATACTGGGACATATCATAGTTAATAGGAAACACAAAAAAGGAAAGTATCCCCCTAGTGAAGAAATATACAAATACAGTATTACCAAAAGATTAGCACAAACGTTCTTCCAGATTTAAGAAGAATAACATTCAGTTTATTGCAGTGTTTTATAGATTGTTGCTTGCCAATTTCGTCCATCCATTGCTGTAGTCTTCATTGCTAGGAATTAAGGATTTTACTGTACATTTTTATACTCACTTCTAAAACATTCAGTTCTCGTTGCTGCGCACATAGGAGAAAGTAAAAACAATGCCTCGATGTCATCATTGAACTACACTTTACCTACTATGGCAGGAGTATACCTATGAAAAAACCTAGCAATTTTTAGTAACTTACGACACTAATTCAATTTTTAAATTTAAAAATTAACCAACAACAATTTTCCCTCATTTACTTTTTTTTAAATTATCAAGATGTAAATTATGTAGGCTATCGAATTAAATTACATTGAATACAACCCTAAACAAAGCATTGTTAAATAGTTTATTAAACATATAATCATTTATACAAAGTAGACTATGAAATATAAAAAATTTATTTCATAAGAAAGTCTAAGGGTATTATAAAACAAGTTGTAGCTGAAATTTATTGCACAACTGAGACAAGTTTGAGATTTGGACCCCCAAAAAATTATTGATCATGGTTTTTAAAAGTAACTTTACATAATTATTAATAGTAGTAAACCCTGATTATGGAGTAAAATTAACATAAATTGGCTTAAAAAATATGTATAATTTTGAACTTTTGACGAAGTCTTAGGAAACCCCGCAAAAAAGTAAATACATAGAGTAACTATAAAGTTAAAGAAAATTATTTAAAATGGCATTCTAACAATTGAAACCGATAAAACACCTACAAATACAACGCTATTTTCCAAATATAGGCCTACTGAATATTTGATACAAAATACAAACAAAAGTACAAAGTACCGATATTTACATGTACTTGAACAAACAATTAGTTGTAACTGGATTCACGAAATAGGTAATCCAAGTTCATTGGAAAATAAACAAACGTGGCGTATCGCTCGCTACAGCGATAATGTGGGGAGTGCTATCAGCTGTGCAGTAAGAGACTGCTCAATCTTGCCCATCTAAGTATTTTATCGTACTTAATGTTTCTCTTTTTGGGACTTTTAACAGAACCTCCATACATCTATGTCCATTTATAATATTACAGATGACAAATCTCGAGAAGAAAAGAGATACGACATAGTGCTACCCTTGATCAATGCTAAACTAATGCACTAATTATAACAACTAGTTGTTGAAAATAGGAAATTTGTAATAATCAGGAATTAGACCTTGGTTAATTACGCATTACAATATTTATACATTTTGAAAAAAAAAAGAAAAAAAAATGGAGTGGTGTACGTGTAATATCACCATTTTACGTGTATGGATAGTTAAAAGGCCCATTACCACAGTGCATGTATGGTTGGGAGGAGGGCCGTCACCACCGTACGTGTATGGGTAGTAAGGGGACCCATTACCACAGTGCATGTATGGGTGGGAGGAGGGTCATCACCACCGTACGTGTATGGGTAGTAAGAGGACCCATTTCCACAGTGCATGTATGGGTGGGAGGAGGGCCGTCACCACCGTACGTGTATGGATAGTAAGAGGACCCATTACTACAGTGCATGTATGGGTGGGAGGAGGGCCGTCACCACCGTACATGTATGGACAGTAAGCAGGCCCATTACCACAGTGCATGTATGGGTGGGAGCAGGGCCGTCACCACCGTACGTGTATGGATAGTAAGCAGGCCCATTACACAGTGCATGTATGTGTCGGAGGAGGGCCATCACCACCGTACGCGTATGGATAGTAAGCAGGCCCATTACTACAGTGTATGTATAGGTGGAAGGAGGGCCATCACCACCGTACGTGTATGGGTAGTAAGAGCACCCATTACCATAGTGCATGTATGGGTGGAAGGAGGGCCGTCACTACCATACGTGTATGGGTAGTAAGAGCACCCATTACCATAGTGCATGTATGGGTGGAAGGAGGGCCGTCACCACCATACGTGTATGGGTAGTAAGAGCACCGATTACCACAGTGCATGTATGGGTGGGAGGAGGGCCATCACCACATTACGTATGGGTAGTAAGGGGACCCATTACCTCAGTGCATGTATGGGTGGAAGGAGGGCCGTCACCACCATACGTGTATGGGTAGTAAGAGCACCCATTACCATAGTGCATGTATGGGTGGGAGGAGGGCCATCACCACATTACGTGTATGGGTAGTAAGGGAACCCATTACCATAGTGCATGTATGGGTGGGAGGAGGGTCATCACCACACTACGTTTATGGGTAGTAAGAGCACCCATTACAATAGTGCATGTATGGGTGGGAGGAGGACCATCACCACATTACGTGTATGGGTAGTAAGCAGGCCCATTACCACAGTGCATGTATGGGTGGGAGGAGGGTCATCACCACACTACGTGTATGGGTAGTAAGCAGGCCCATTACCACAGTACATGCATGGGTGGGAGGAGGGTCATCCCCACCATACGTGTATGGGTAGTAATAGCACCCATTACCATAGTGCATGTATGGGTGGGAGGGAGGAGGGCCATCACCACATTACGTGTATGGGTAGTAAGCAGGCCCATTACCATAGTGCATGTATGGGTGGGAAGAGGGTCATCACCACATTACGTGTATGGGTAGTAAGAGCACCCATTACCATAGTGCATGTATGGGTGGGAGGAGGGCCATCACCACATTACGTGTATGGGTAGTAAGCAGGCCCATTACCATAGTGCATGTAGCCAACCAGAGGCAGCTTTCTGCAACAGCTACTTGTTACAGCTGCTACTTGAGGTCATCTGCAACAGTTACTTGTTACAGATGCTACTTGAGGTCAGTATGAATATGTACTTCACCGACCTGAGGCAGATATCTGGAACAGTTACGTGTTACAGCTGCCACCTGAGGTCTGTATGAATCAGTACTTTACCGACCAGAGGCAGCTTTCTGCAACAGCTACTTGTTACAGCTGCTACTTGAGGACAGTATGAATCTGTACTTCACCGACCTGAGGTAGATATCTGTAACAGTTACTTGTTACAGCTGCTACTTGTGGTCAGTATGAATCTGTACTTCACCGACCTGAGGCAGATATCTGCAACAGTTCTTGTTACAGCTGCTACTTGAGGTCAGTATGAATCTGTACTTCACCGACCTGAGGCAGATATCTGGAACAGTTACTTGTTACAGCTGCTACATGTGGTCAGTATGAATCTGTACTTCACCGACCTGAGGCAGATATCTGCAACAGCTACTTGTTACAGCTGCTACTTGTGGTCAGTATGAATCTGTACTTCACCGACCTGAGGCAGATATATGCAACAGTTTCTTGTTACAGCTGCTACTTGTGGTCAGTATGAATCTGTACTTCACCGACCTGAGGCAGATATCTGCAACAGCTACTTGTTACAGCTGCTACTTGTGGTCAGTATGAATCTGTACTTCACCGACCTGAGGCAGATATCTGCAACAGCTACTTGTTACAGCTGATACTTGAGGTCAGTATGAATCTGTACTTCACCGACCTGAGGCAGATATCTGGAACAGTTACGTGTTACAGCTGCCACTTGAGGTCTGTATGAATCAGTTATTTACCAACCAGAGGCAGCTTTCTGCAACAGCTACTTGTTACAGCTGCTACTTGAGGACAGTATGAATCTGTACTTCACCGACCTGAGGTAGATATCTGTAACAGTTACTTGTTACAGCTGCTACTTGTGGTCAGTATGAATCTGTACTTCACCGACCTGAGGCAGATATCTGCAACAGCTACTTGTTACAGCTGCTACTTGTGGTCAGTATGAATCTGTACTTCACCGACCTGAGGCAGATATCTGCAACAGCTACTTGTTACAGCTGATACTTGAGGTCAGTATGAATCTGTACTTCACCGACCTGAGGTAGATATCTGCAACAGTTACGTGTTACAGCTGCCACTTGAGGTCAGTATGTATCTGTACTTAACCGACCAGAGGCAGATATCTGCAACAGCTACTTGTTACAGCTGCTACTTGTGGTCAGTATGAATCTGTACTTCACCCACCAGAGGCAAATATCCGTAATTTGTTACAGCTTCTCTTTGTGGTTAGTATGAATCTGTACTTCTAGACCATTGCTGATCCTTACCAAACATATAAAGTAGAATCAAAATTAAGAATACTATGATCCTTGGTGAAAGGGGGAAAATATTGTACTGAAATCGAAAAAAAAAATAACTGAAGGCTATTAGAGGTCGGGAACGGAGTAGGGGGTGGAATTTTAGGGGTTGAACATTCTTTTTTACGATTTCCAGGGAAACTTGACGTCGTATTGAAAAAAGTTAAATACAAAAGTTGTGGATAATCTAATACTGTATAACATTGCCATGAAATGTTTTTTCACATAACCTTATATTTTCCGAGAAAATAGGAAAACCCGGTTTTTTAGTTATTAATTGTTTTTCTCTCAGACAAATTATTTTTTGTTCACCAAATTTGGGGAAAGTATACTTTTTTATGTTCCTAATATGCTATAGTTTTCCGTACTAAAATATTTATTTAAAACACTGATAAAAGTGTAAACTTGAACTTAAAAGATCTTTTTTTTACCTTGCAACCCATAATTTTTTTAATTGTATACCTTCAGATAGGGAAATAAAAAATGCATAGTTCTTTTTAAAAAATGCTGGGAAATGTAAAAAACTGAAAACTTGGTTTATAATATAATTTTTTGAATTATAACCCGATTGTCCTTTATATTTATATAAATTAACATCTAAATTTATTGAAAAATATAGAATTCGACGTTAAATTAATAAATAAACTGAATATGTAAGGACTTGAAGAGGCAAAGTGGGTGAAACGGGGTGAAAATTGTTTTTCATGATTTCCGGTGAAATTTGACCTCATATAAAAAATAATTAAAGAGAAAAGTTGTAGAAAATAAAAATATGTAAAGTTTTTACATATCCAGTTTATTTATTACTTTAACGTCAAATTCTATGTTTTTCAATAAATTTAAATGCACATTTTTTGCATTTTCCGGGAAATTTTTCAAATGAACTATGCATTTTTTTATTTCACTATCTGAAGATAAACAATTAAAAATAAAATGATGTGTCGCAAGGTAAAAAAAGATCTTTTAAGTTTCAAACTTTTCGGTTAACGTTTAGGCACCTTTTATCGGTATTGTATAAAAAAATGTTTTTAATAAATTATTTTAATACGAAAAATTATAGCATATTAGGAAAATAAAAAGATATATTTCCCGCAAATTTAGTGAATAAAAAATAATTTGTCCAAGAGAAAAAAATTAAAACGTACAGTTGTTAGTTTGTTGGTTAGAACATACAATAGTTGTTAGAGTTTCTTTTATTTTTAAAAATATACAAGGTTCGAATCATCAACTGAGTTAATAGTCGGCATTCTCTTGTTGAATAAAGTTAATGCACAGGTCTATGAAGTGGTAAGTGGAGCTAAAAAAATACGATCTTAGAACCGATGGACGGAAACCCATTTTGTTAAAATAGTTAATCAAGTTACTTTCCACTAGCCACAAGCAAGTACAAAGCAGATCTATTTTTATGAACCATCAAACCATTTAAGTGCTGCTTTCTTGAATCTTAATGATGACTGAAAGTAAAGTGTAACATTTTACGACGACTATAAACGACTCGTTGTAATTATGACTCACTCACAACAAAATAAAAAGATAGTTCTCGGAAACAATAAATAGACCGAATTTAAGTGTCAGTGCTCTTATTCATGATCGTCTATTGATTTATATTTTTCTGGAAATCGAGTCATGACATCGGCGATAAATTGATTCGTTTGTCCGGAGCTGAGCTTAAGTTTACAACGGGAAGTTAAATGGGGTTTCATTACTCTAGGTCGTAAATGTGTTGAGAGGATGTTGCTATAAAACTGGCTACAGACCGAACTCCCACAAATCACTGATAATTGGTTTGCTGTAATTATTGTGTAGAGAATGAGTTACTTTTACTGTTATTCTTCAACAATAACAACTTCTTCATCAAGTTGTACACAAATGTTACGTCACTGCATACTTAAAGGACCTGTAGTCCGACCCTCAGTATTATATTAACATAGAGCAGCGAAGCTCAGCCGTTTTACTTGCTAACCAAGCGATGCTAGCAGTCCTTGTAGTGGTAATGCAGACAACTGGCGCGATAAGCAAATAATCGATTTGAATATTTACACTTGATAATTGTACTGAAAAATAAGTAAACTTCCATGATATATAGTGGACAGGAGGCGTAGCTCTTCATTAAGACCACTGAGATCGCTAGCGTCAGCAAGTTGGCATTTTTCTCAAGAGTAAGCTTCGCGAAATCGCGACTGTGTACGATAGACTTTTGTAGGCCTCACAACAAAAAGTGTTCGTATGTTCTAAGGATTGCCACAATTAAAACCTTTGTACCATCTAAAGAAGAATTATTAGAGGATAGTGCCAAATTCCTTTAGCTGCCCCCAAACTCAAACTTTTTGAATGGACATATATTAATGGATTTATAAAATATCCAACCTATAACCTAAACTATTAGTTTAGGTTTTTTTATAACCTAAACTAACCTAACCTATCCTTACATAACCTAACACTTTAGCACAAGCCGGCGTGCGTGTTGTAGAAAAGCAGTGAAGTATGACATTTAGTTATCGAAAACATATGGGAGTAATGCAGTACTAATACTACCAGAAGCCTTTCGTTCCTTCCAAATACCTGAAAACCTAAGTTATTCAAGTAGTTGTTATTATAGAAAATAGTATGGATTTGGGAGCAGCTAAAGGAATTTGACCGAGGCTAAGTATCTACATTAGGTTGATGTGTAGTTGCACCAGCGGTTGAAGGAATTTAGTAGGGTCGAAATAATCCTCTGTCCTTAGTATGTCCAGTTGCACGGGCGATCATCATATCTGGGTCTCGTCAGGTAGAACGCTTAGCCTCTCCTAGACGAGACACTTCCATCCCGGCATTTTCTTTAGCAATGACAGAAAATATCATCTAAAAGTTCACGTCAATGAAACAATGACATACACTGATGTATTATTGGTGTACGATTGCCGATAACAAAGTAAAATTCACTCAGAGTTAATTGTGAACAATATTTAAATTCAATAGTACAACTTTCTAAAACAAAGATAGTTTTCATAATGATTACCAAACCAAAGGATTAGCATTTACTCTGGTAAACACGTTGATAACTTAGTTATTTAAAAGTTACACTATCATTTCTTTAGTTTATCATAACATCCTCAACTATAATACTTATCACTTTAATTGACTCTAAAATTAGATAAAGTGTAATTCTTTAAATTCAAACTGAAACTTCTTTATTTCGTTGATAATGTAAATTACATGAAATGAGTCAGTTTACATAACGAACATGTTGTTAACAACATGTATTTAGCAAAAATATGGTTTCTAATATATATATATATATATATACAGGGTGTCTTAAAAGTCCCACCCCCCCCTATTAACTTTCTTATGAATACAGATAAAGTGATTTACTTCTGGGAATGTTTATATGACCAACTAAGGAGTTTTTTTATGTATGCAAATTTTTTACACCCCCTCTCAAAAGGGGGTAGTTTGGGGGTAAGTCAAAATTTTTAAATAGAAACCCCTATTAAATGACACATCATTTTAAAGGTAATATTAAAAGAAAAAGAATGGCGGAAACTAGAGGTCTCTAACATTAGTCTATCAAATTTGGTGGCAGTTTAAAGTTGGAATTATTTCATAAAACCCCCGCAGCTTATGTTACATTTAAAATTGTTGTAAGCAGACAAAACATTCACCCACCAGTTAGTTTTGAGAACTGATGACACCTAATCGTAAAACAAGTAATTTTAGAACGGGAAAAATGGTCAAAATACTGAACTCTCACTTCAGTTTCACTCAGATGAGATGCTCGAATGGCTGCCATGAACTTCTTGACAGTAAAAAAGCCTGGATTGAAAACCACGTCTCACATTTTGTAAGATTTCAGGCGTGATAAGGTGGCAGGCCTCTTCGATTCTTGTCCTTAATTCATCGAGGTTTGCGGGCTTTGTGTCGTAAACTTTACTTTTGAGGAAACCCCAAAAGAAAAAAATCCAGAGGTGAAAGGTCAGGTGAACGTGCCGGCCACTCTACCAAAGTGCCACGTCGACCTATCCATCTATCGGGAAACGTTTGGTCTAGGAATGTCTGAACAAGCATATTGTAATGTGGAGGAGCACCATCTTGCTGAAATACAGGCTCATAAGTACCTTGTACTACCTCATTTATTGCTGGGACAATGCCGTTCCGTAACATGTCCAAGTATTTAACGCTAGTTAAATTACCATCGATAAAGAATGGCCCAATAACAGAGTTTCCCAAAATTCCAGCCCATACATTTAATTTTTGTGGCTGTTGCGTATGGGCTTCAACCATCCAGTGGGGGTTACTGTTTGCCCAATAACGGCAGTTGTGCCGATTGACTGTCCCATGCAAAGAGAATGATGCTTCATCACTAAAACATATCTGTGATATTAAATTATTATTCTCTTCAATCTTCTGCAACATTTACTCACAAAACTGAAGTCTTCGGTCAGGGTCGTCTTCATTTAATTATTGATTTAACTGTACTTTGTACGGGTGGAACTTGTGACGCTTTAACACTTTGTGAACAGTATCTTTTGAAATTCCAACATCAAGGGCAGTGGACCGCAGAGATTCATGTGGGTTTGCAGCATAATTTGCTATAACTTGAATTTGGATCTCTTCTGTCTCAATGGCAGGGCGCCCTGATCGTGGTGCATCTTTGACATTAAAGTTTGTTGAGAATTTGTTTACTAAACGTCTAATGTATGCCCTGTCTACTGGTCTATCCGGATAGGCAGCATTAAATAAACGAACTGATTCATGAACATTTCTCCTAGCTTCCCCATAGAACAATATCATCTCTACTTTATCTTCATTTGACCGAGCCATTTTTATTAAATACAAATAAAAAGAAATTTAACACAGTAACTGAACTGAAAGTGTTACACGTACTAACTAGTAACCTAATAAGAGATAAGGAAGGAGCCACTGGTATTCCCAGGTTGCCCTACTGGACTTTGGTCAGACAAACCAAAACCAAATAAATGCTATGTTATTTGTGGTTTTTGGTGTTTGTTGATTCTTGTAATAACTTGTTTTACGATTAGGTGTCATCAGTTTTTAAAACTAACTGGTGGGTGAATGTTTTGTCTGCCTTACAACAATTTTAAATGTAACATAAGCTGCGGGGGTTTTATGAAATAATTCCAACTTTAAACTGCCACCAAATTTGATAGACTAATGTTAGAGACCTCTAATTTCCGCCATTCTTCTTCTTTTAATATTACCTTTAAAATAATGTGTCATTTGATAGGGGTTTCTATTTAAAAATTTTGACTTACCCCCAAACTACCCCCTTTTGAGAGGGGGTGTAAAAAATTTGCATATATAAAAAAACTCCTTAGTTGGTCATATAAACATTCCCGGAAGTAAATCACTTTATCTGTATTCATAAGAAAGTTTATAGGGGGGGGTGGGACTTTTAAGACACCCTGTATATATATATATATATATATATATATATATATATATAAATATAAATACAATATAAACCAATACATTTTTTACAGTATGAAAATTAATAGAAAATCGTTGAAAAATATTGAAATAAATATTTTTTCTAAATCACAGAATAATATTAACTTTATATTGATAATAAAGGGAAAAGTAATTATTATTCTATTTTCTTTAGGAATGTGTAAGATATGTCGTCATGCTGCCACTACATAAATGTATTTGCTTACATATAAATACATTTTTTACGCCAATAAACAATCTGTCACATTACGCCGATTTAAACTGACCATGGCCCGGTGCAACTGGACACTGTTCCACAGGGCTCCAAATGACCACCGGTGCAACTGTACACTGTTCCACAGGGCTACAAATGACCACCGGTGCAACTGGACACTGTTCCACAGGGCTCCAAATGACCACCGGTGCAACTGGACACTGTTCTACAGGGCTCCAAATGGCCACCGATGCAACTAGACATAGTAATTAGGACTGATCCCTGACCGCCGGTGCAACTGGACAACCCCCCTAAATTTACGTAATAAAGGATACCGTCGTTTTTGGGTATAAGAAGAATTAGAATTCCAGGGAAAGAATCCCAATGTTCGCACTAGTACAGCAGAGTTGGACATTGAAATGTACTATAAGTAGATCATAGTTGGTTAATATTCTTAAAATTGTAAAAATTACATTTATAACGTTGTTTGTAAGTAGTTACACAGGTGGCAACATTTGTTCATGTTCTGTTGGCTCAACAAATCTCATGAGTTGAAACTTTAAAAAAATATGTGAACAATAATTAATTGTAGTTGGCCTAATTAAGACTAAATTCTAGTTGTAAAATTTTATTGTTAATTTATAGAAAATAAAAATGTAAATGTCAATAAAATTATCATCATTTTACTTTGATATAAACATGGATTCAGAAATAGAAGAGATATCAATATGCAGCTGCTTACACCTTTTTCTACGATTCACGGGCCCACTCCTATTTTCTTTAATTTAATTTTCAATTTTTAGGAAATTAAATATGTGATTTGAACAATATCACTCTATAAGTAGCTAAATATGTTATTTTAGTTTTAGAACATCAGTATTGCATGAAAGGAAGTTAAAATTCAGTTATTAAATTTAATTGTTGTCAGTGAACACTAATGATTTCAGAAGTTATCATTTGCAGTAATTACTGTAACAATATATTTCTTATTTACCACATTAAAAAGCAGTTACTATACAGGTTGAAACTTTAAAAAAATATGTGAACAATAATTAATTGTAGTTGGCCTAATTAAGACTAAATTCTAGTTGTAAAATTTTATTGTTAATTTATAGAAAATAAAAATGTAAATGTCAATAAAATTATGATCATTTTACTTTGATATAAACATGGATTCAGAAATAGAAGAGATATCAATATGCAGCTGCTTACACCTTTTTCTACGATTCACGGGCCCACTCCTATTTTCTTTAATTTAATTTTCAATTTTTAGGAAATTAAATATGTGATTTGAACAATATCACTCTATAAGTAGCTAAATATGTTATTTTAGTTTTAGAACATCAGTATTGCATGAAAGGAAGTTAAAATTCAGTTATTAAATTTAATTGTTGTCAGTGAACACTAATGATTTCAGAAGTTATCATTTGCAGTAATTACTGTAACAATATATTTCTTATTTACCACATTAAAAAGCAGTTACTATACAGGGTGTCTGAAAAGTCTGGGTACGAAAAAAGCAGTTTACAATACTTGAAATCGCCACCATTTTGTAACGGATAAAGCTTTTGAAGTGTGGTTTGCGGCGTTCTTCTTAGCTTGACCATACCTTTAGAATGGTGTGTATGTAAACCTATGCTTACATTGAAATTTTTCTACTGACTCCTCGTGGACCGTTCTCATAGAGGAATAACAGGAAACTGAATACAACTTAATGTAGGTGTTTGTGTACAGTAATACTGCGTGAAGTTTTGTGCCTTCATCTAATACGGCTACAATAAAATAAAACCATTATTGAACTTGCACATAAGATCAGGATTGACACTTTCGAGCGCCGCCATTTTGTTTAGGATTAACCTTTTGAGGTCTAATTTGCGGCATGATGATCTACTAATTAAGACCTTTAAAATGGTATGTACATCGACCTATGCTTACATTTAAGATTTGTTTGACTTCCTGTGTGGGCCGTCCCCCCCATGGTAGGCATGTGATGGTAATAGCAAGAACAATTGTTTATTTAGCCATATAAGTTTAAAAATGAGCAAAGTTTATTGATGTTATATACTATGGTTTATTAAATATTAAGCCGTACCCAAACTTTTCAGACACCCTGTATATGTGTATGATAGGCCTTTGATTTATTTGTAATGTCCTATTATTTATATTGATAATGCAAAAAAATATTAATTATATTATATTTTGATTGTAAATTGTTCATGTAATAGTTTTACTAGCATAGTCAACATATTTTAGTTGAATATTATAATGGTTGTAGTACTTACTCATACAATAACAAGATGCCGTTGCGCAGGACAGTCCAGGTGTTTTGGCTGTGACCTTGGTTGACCTTGACCTCCAGCCAGTCTCGCATTCCGGGGTCGCTCGCCATCCCACAGCCACTGGAAACAGAAGTCAGATCAGTGCAGAACATGGCGTGCTGATGACAAAGACAATCTCAGATTGCTGAGTGTCCCCTTCCCCTCTCTTCTCGGTAAACACCTCGTGAGATAATCAGCCAACAAGAACGAAATGACGGGATAAGTCGCCGAGAAAAATGTGACCCCAACAGAAACGCTTATTCATAAAAGATGTTATACTAGAAGCTGTTATTCATTATTAAGAATGTGACACAAATAAACAATGTCAGTTATTCCCAAAAGATTTGATTTCAACAGAAGCTGTTAATTTAAAAGACTCCAACAAAACGCTGTTATTACTGTATTATGTGCCTCAACAAAACGCTGTTATTACTGTATTATGTGCCTCAACAAAACGCTGTTATTACTGTATTATGTGCCTCAACAAAACGCTGTTATTACTGTATTGTGTGCCTCAACAAAACGCTGTTATTACTGTATTGTGTGCCTCAACAAAACGCTGTTATTACTGTATTGTGTGGCTCAACAACGCGCTGTTATTACTGTATTGCGTGCCTCAACAACGCGCTGTTATTACTGTATTGCGTGCCTCAACAAAGCGCTGTTATTACTGTATTGCGTGCCTCAACAAAGCGCTGTTATTACTGTATTGTGTGCCTCAACAAAGCGCTGTTATTACTGTATTGTGTGACTCAACAAAGCACTGTCATTACTGTATTGTGTGCCTCAACAAAGCGCTGTTATTACTGTATTGTGTGCCTCAACAAAGCGCTGTTATTACTGTATTGTGTGCTTCAACAAAGCGCTGTTATTACTGCATTGTGTGCCTCAACAAAGCGCTGTTATTACTGTATTGTGTGCCTCAACAAAGCGCTGTTATTACTGTATTGTGTGCCTCAACAAAGCGCTGTTATTACTGTATTGTGAGCCTCAACAAAGCGCTGTTATTACTGTATTGTGTGCCTCAACAAAACGCTGTTATTACTGTATTGTGTGCCTCAACAAAACGCTGTTATTACTGTATTGTGTGCCTCAACAAAACGCTGTTATTACTGTATTGTGTGCTTCAACAAAACGCTGTTATTACTGTATTGTGTGCCTCAACAAAACGCTGTTATTACTGTATTATGTGCCTCAACAAAGCGCTGTTATTACTGTATTATGTGCCTCAACAAAACGCTGTTATTACTGTATTATGTGCCTCAACAAAACGCTGTTATTACTGTATTATGTGCCTCAACAAAACGCTGTTATTACTGTATTGCGTGCCTCAACAAAACGCAGTTATTACTGTATTGTGTGCCTCAACAAAACGCTGTTATTACTGTATTACGTGCCTCAACAAAGCGCTGTTATTACTGTATTATGTGCCTCAACAAAACGCTGTTATTTCTGTATTATGTGCCTCAACAAAACGCTGTTATTACTGTATTATGTGCCTCAACAAAGGGCTGTTATTACTGTATTATGTGCCTCAACAAAACGCTGTTATTTCTGTATTATGTGCCTCAACAAAGCGCTGTTATTACTGTATTATGTGCCTCAACAAAGCGCTGTTATTACTGTATTATGTGCCTCAACAAAACGCTGTTATTACTGTACAGTATTATGTGCCTCAACAAAGGGCTGTTATTACTGTATTATGTGCCTCAACAAAACGCTGTTATTTCTGTATTATGTGCCTCAACAAAGCGCTGTTATTTCTGTATTATGTGCCTCAACAAAGCGCTGTTATTACTGTATTATGTGCCTCAACAAAGCGCTGTTATTACTGTATTGTGTGCCTTAACAAAACGCTGTTACTCTTAGCAGACGTGATACATCTCCACGAATCAGTCAATTAGGTTTTTCTTTTTTATGAAGGATGTTTTAAACTATGTGCATTCAAATACGCGTCGTTTTTTTATGGCATTTTGGCTACAAAAACTGTGAGTTACAGTTGGTTGGAATTATAGTTTCTGTTGGTGTTACATATTTTAAGAATAACAGTTTCTGTTATTGTCACATCTTTTGAGAAAAACTGCTTCTGTTGGTGTCACACATTTTGAGAATAACAGCTTCTGTTAGAGTCACATCTTTTTAAAAATAACAGCTTCTGTTGGAGTCATAAACTTTATAAATAGACCCTACAGGGTAGGGTAAATTTGAAGATTAAAAGATAATTTTGATGTTATAGCGTGTAAGAAAACTAACGTTTGTTTACTCAATTATAGATTACCAAAAAAGGTATAAATCTAGTTAGTATCACTTTTCATTGAATAAATAGGAGAAAGACCTGAGCCTTGTGGCAGTCCATCATTCAGGAGCCTACAAGAATTGTCTGTGCGACCGAGGAAAACACTTTAATTAGCCTGTTGCTGAGGGTGGAATTCAGAAATCACAAACATGTGGGTATTTCATAAAACATATTTCATGATATAAGTCAGGGAAAATACTTTTCGAACCCAAAGTAATAATTTATCTTCTGCTTGTTCTGTGTTATCACTTTTGGTTGATTTTGATACACACATACATTTAAGCGGTGCCTGTGTCTCGGCCAGTTTATATTTTAGTATCTATTTTATTTCAGGATGACAAAGGGGATGATCATCAAACAACATTGAATACCCAAGTCGATGACTAGATGTGAAGCATGATACTGCCTCTCTGTCAGATAATATCCAAGTCGATGACTAGATGTGAAGCATGATACTGCCTCTCTGTCAGATAATAAACACTTTGCAAACAAAATTAAATTTAACTGTCTAATAGCAATGTGAGAGATAAATGCGGAAGTATAATATCAATATAATTTTGAAAGAAAGTTTTCCAAGATCCCACATCAATACCAAGACAATAACTGATGACTTAACATCTAAAGTGTCTTCCTGAAAGTGATTCGCCACAAACAAAGAAGCTGTTGACGAATATCACATAGCGTTACGTCTCAAGGAAACGGAAGTAACGGAAGTGGAGTATCTGAGAGCTGAACCCTCGGTAATTAATTATCGCATGCAGACCAAAGCTCACTTCTCATTTCTAAGTGTCAAGAACAAAGCAAGGGGAGCGCCGGCCTGTTGCAAATTGCTGTTTGTATCCCTACGGTCTGATTCACTGTTGGACGAGGGTCAGCCGCGTTCTACTTAGCCTGATACCCGAGTCGGAGTGAAAACATAATAATTACTGTGTTAATAAACTTCATAACAGCGACTTGAGATGTTATATTCTGTATATAAAATATTATAGTAATAATAATACTTGTGACAGGATGAAATTTTATAATTTGAACGACTTAAAAATAATTTTAAAATTTGGAAACAGGCAGACAGCTTGATACACGGTATCATTTGAACTTTTCCTAATTTGCCTTTTAGGTTAGTATTACCCTTGATTGTATACACCTACAATAGACGTCTTATCTAATAGGAATATTTGTGCCTGTAATATGGTTAGTTACAGAGGTCTGCTACCACAGCTGGTTACAAAGCAGCTGCTAGCACAATGGACCACAAAACAGCTGATAATTTGATACTCAAGATTTAACATTTGATGAGAAATCTATGTGTGTGTATAAAATCAATGGTATTGACCTCATACAATTTTTTAATGCTTCTGATGTACATTTAAACTGTTATAAATTCAACTTCATCAAGTTTTTTTGTAAAATGTAATGACAGCTGATTTTACATGCACTATAATATAATTTATACAAATTTGTTTGTTTATAAATTTGCATTGTTCCGGAAGATGACTTCGTTACAATAGATATATGAACGTATATTGCACTAATAAAAATACTTAAAAAGTTTCAAAGGTATATTATCTGGTGTTTGTATTATTTAATTTTATATTGCAATATTTGAGGGGTAGAATTTGGCTTTTGGTTGGATTGTATTAGATATATGTAAATATAAAACTTTCGAACTATAGATACTTTGCTCTCAATTGTATTTCAGATGGAACACGTTGTGAAACATAACTACATTCGTTTCAACTAAAAGATCTATACAATAATATAGCAAGCAAATCTGTTCGTGTAATGTTAACATAAGAATTTTAACGAACAAATTAGTCAACGTGTATTTGTACATAGGGTGAGTGCGTGGATGTGTGAATTGCCATGTGCTTGAAGAGTACTAATTTGTAAAGTTTTAACTAATATAAAACTTATATAGCCTATATACATAATTGGAATATATTGGATATAAATATACTAATCCTTCCAGGTTCTTTAGATTGGTTGCACAGTATTGACCATACATCATGTCAAGTCGTTTGTCTTGCCTCATTAAATAAATGCGACATTGCGTGTTTCATGCGCGATGTGCATCTGTTTTATGAACGGTATTCTCGCGGTCAGCTGAGTGCAAGACATTACGTGCAGGAGAAGTACAGTTGTTACTCACGTATGAAGAGCAGCTTGTCGGCTAAGGCTGTATGTATATATTTATACTATATTTTTTAAGCTTATCATAAATGAGAGAAAGAAGTATGTTAGTTTTTCTACCTTCTTCATCACTATTTAATTATAATTTGAAGGTAAATGACATATTAATTAGAGTAAATGTAATGTGCGATTAGTGGTTTAATTTTATGGTACGACAGTTGTTTAGAAGTACGAGAAGAACCACTCGTAATCATCAGTGTATGACGAAATTTTTATGGGTAGCCAGATTAAAGTAACAGTTTATTATACTACAGATAATATGAACACGCATATGTTTATATTATCTATGATTGATCGTGCCTAGTTAGCTGGGGTACGGTTGGGATAGTGGGAAGTCCCGTTATTTTTTATTTATTTGTTTATTTTATAGCACTCTGATGGAAGCAAACGAAAATAATACCCATGAAATTACTGTAAATCAAAATATTAATTACTTTTGGTTTTAAAGTTATAATTTCCTGTCATATCTCAAGAAAGATGTTTTATTAAGCATCCACATTCTTTTTGATTTTTGAACCATCCACAGCAATTAGTTAATTAAAACTTTCCTCGATCGCATAGAAAGTTCTTTAGGCACTTTAATGGTGGACTGCCACAAGGATCTGTTCTTGCTCCGCTTTTTTTCAATTAATACACTGCCGACATTCCCACAACTCAGTCCAGAATAATATGGCTCTCATAGCTGAAAACGAGGACATATCAGAGATTCCAATCCAACAAAGACATAAGTAACCTGCTATAAACTGATTAATAGACTAGCTAATTGAAAATTGAACATACCTTTCGATGGTGTTAGGCTGAAACACAATGAGCATCCACATTATTTGGGAGTCAGTTTAGATCAATCAATCTGTTTTAAGTCACTTACAGAAGACATCAGTTAAAGAGCGGACCAGAGCTAACATTGTGCAGCACAAGTTCTGCGTACTACTGCTTTCCACTGCTGATTATAGTGCTGCCGTGTGGCTTAACAGTACACATGTAAGAGGGGTTGATATACAACTAAATAGGGCTAAGAGAGCTACCAGCGGTTACTTCATTGTAATTCCTCTTCCATGGTCTCCGGTGCTGAGCAACATAGCTCCTACTGATTAATATGCGAAGAGGCACTTCTAAGAGAGTTTAAAAAGATCATATCTACTCCGAATCTCCTCATTTGGCAAGATGTCACAAAACGTGCAGCTTAAATCTAAAAAAAACACCCTTTCAATTAGCTTCCCAGTTAATCTGAAACGAATTTTTGCCAAAAACCAACTGGGCGTTTACTTGGGACATGTTTGACGGTCAAAACAAGTTTCTGATATCAAACCCTATGACCATCATCGGTGGAATGAAAAATCTTTGTAAAGATTGGGATATGTTGAGTCGTTTTCGTACGGATGTGGGAAGATGCAACTACTGGAAATATAAGTGGGGAGTCAACATTCAAACTAAGATCACATAATCGGTAGCTGTTCATTGCGTTCCTTTCATGGGGGATTAGCTGGTCTTCATCCAGCCGGAGAAGCAGGTGTGAGTGGTTACAGAACCTGGAGTCAGCTCTGAGACGGAAGGTCAATATTTAAACACAAGGCACAAGTACTGTATTTTAGATTTAATTTTATTTCCATATTATTTATAGGTCAATTTTTCGTTTTTACCCTTCCTCCTTTAGTTTCTTAACTGGCTTTGAAAGCCATATGGTATATATATCACTGACCACCGGGCTTCGTTATGTGTCTGAAGCAAGGACGTCACGGCGCACCATTGTTTGAAACAGTACGTAACTTCCTATTTGATAACACAGGTTGGTTTTGATGAGACAGGCCTCAGAAACGAAAAATGTATCTAATTCATATAATATTTGTTTTAGATTAGAATTTTATATGACTGTAGATGAGCGTATGTAGTCATTGTTACAAACTAAGGCCGACTATTCCTTAATTCTCATTAATTAATAGACCAATGACAAATGAACCAAGCACTTGTGGGCAACGGCGTTGCAACCAAGGAAAGCAGACATACGGTGTCTGAAGGAGAATGACAGCAGACTTTCAGCTCACATTACGTGAGAAACTTGGCTACTCAAGTGTTTCCGGTACTGAAACAAAGAGGACACGTCCGGTGTTGGAAATATAATTAATTTGCTCCAGTAAGCGTAGTCTGCAACTGGCTCTCTGACACCGGAAGTTATATGTCTATGTCTATGCAATTACGTATCTTGGTATAAGCAGAAATGCCTTATACATACTAATTATACTGTAGTAGATGTTACTCCCAAAAGGTAAAATACTATCCACTGAATAACGTCCAGGAAATCCGAATGTAGAGAGGGTTTTTAAAATAAACGTTGAGGAAGTCAGAAACAAATGTCTGAAAATCGAGATAAATGGTATTTACCTGTGCTTGACACTCAAACGCAAGACCAATAACTGCAAGGGAAAAAAACAAACGTTTATAACAATTGAGCGATCTTTCATGAAATCATGCTGATGATAAATAAGGTGGCAGACTCTTTTGTTCAAAAAAATACTGTACAACCTTCGCAAATATCTTGGTTACTGTCACTTTGAGTTACTGTTACTCAAGATCAGATATTGGTCTAAACTTTGACAGAGATATCGGAGTGGAATCTCAGTTACTAGTGCTGTCTTCCGAACCGGGAGAAACTCTCCGTTATTGTTTTAAAAATACTAAACAGAATTGTTATTAAAATTAGGAAAATAAAAAATTAATATTACACTTAACTATCAACAACAATAGAGAAATATACCTACTGTAATCAATCTACACATTTTACATAATAAATAAGAGGCATATCTTAAGCACTTAATCTGTACAGACTGAAATTAAAGCGACCGAGACAACCATGACCCCTCCACTACATGACCTTGAGTGCTCTACCACGGGGGCACCAACTTTTAGGTTAATACTGTACTCCCTTATGGCTATGAATATCATGCGGGTATATGACACACCCCTCCCCAAACACGCTAATCTGACTTTTAAAAGTTGTGTAGAAACTTATCAAAATATTAGAGTTCATTGGTTCTATTTTTAATAAGTTTTGCAATTAGTTAGTAATTTATCAAGATCCGATACGCGTTGTTGACATTTTGTCATACTTCCGTCTAAGAGGAAACCAATTTAGATTCCTCTGATCCATTCAATACCAATATAGTATTGTCTATTACTAAGATTACTATTTAAATTTATTTATTCTAAAGATGCCGATTGTCAAGGTAAGAGTGATAAAGGATTTCGAATGAGTGTGATGAGTGTAGATGAGCGAATGTAGTCACTGTTACAAACTAAGGCCGACTATTCCTTACATTGTCATTAATTAACAGCCGGTGATAACCAGAGTAAAGCTGCGTTTCTCATTTCACAACCCCTATTTTAAATTGGTAGAAAGTGTAAAAAACTGCACCTACATGAAGTTTCGCCTTTTTAAAAAGTACCTATACCAAATTTCATGACGGTAGGTTACTTTGTTATGCGCTAATCTTGGGACAATACTAAACAGAGTTCTCGCATCTTTGAAATTATAAATAACTATAAAATAAGTAGATCGAATGTTGTTCGATAGAGAAAAGTGGTAATGATTAGTTGTATTTGAGTATAGTTTTATTTTCTGTTTCTTGAAAGGCAGCCTGGTGAGAAGGACTTATTCATATTTTGTCAAATGTAATGTATGTATTGTATATATAAGAGATAATAAATTCGATTTATTATTATTATTATTATTTAGTAAGGAGGTATTCTCCTACATAAATAGATTTAGTTTATTCTCCACACTTACAGAGAATAAACGAATAGAGTACATGTTTAATATAAATAAATATGGTTAATTGTAGACTGTTTACTTACATAAACATTTCATTAATTAATTAATTAGTATACATTACTCAAAAACATAATTGTATTTAAGCAATAGTTACTTCTATTAGTTGACACTTTTAATTAGATGTCTGTTGATTAATTTTTATTGTAAAACAGTCAAACATATGTAATGATAACGTTTATGAATTAGTAGTTAATATATAATATATTTTAAACTGCCATAGAAAACTATTTCAAGAAACAGCACACAATATAAGCAAGGAAACTTACAAGGCTTATACAATATCATTGGGTTGTCTGTAGTTTTCTACAAATTATATGAAAATAAATAGCACGTTACGTAAATAGCATAGTCAAAATATCATAAAACTATCTACATCTGCATTAAGGATGAGAAATGAACAAGATGAAGTTGTATACTGACCCGTCAAAAACAGCTGAATGAACTGTGGAACAGGTGTCACTGAGTCAAATCGTGAATCAGCTGACGGCCTTCGAGGCTATGGATTGATTGGACATGAATAATTAGAGCTGGTTACGTTAGAGGCTACCAGAAGTCCTGGAGTGTGTCGGCAAAATCTATAAGGCTCTGAGGTAGGCCTATCTGTTGGCAGATGTCTTAGAGTACGTGTATAATAAGGAACGCACATTCTGTACGTAATATTGAATTAAAATTTATAAATATAACAATAAACCAAACATGGCTGATCGTAGAGAAACTGCCAAGACACATGTGTGTAATAATAGGGTGTGTAGGAGGGTTGTCAAGTTGTGTGGACTCCTTCGTGCGTGTGAGGTTGGTTTCTTACAATTGCGTCTGTTAGAGTAATGAATACACATCTATTGATGTTTATTTATTGGTTTATAGAACGGTTGTGGTGGAGTTCTGTGTTCCGAAGGTGGAGCCAAGGTAATTTTTTTTATTTCTAACATTCACCCACCATCTTTAGCCACAACCCATATAATATTCTGGCTGCACCCGACATTCAAATAGACATTTTAAATAGGGCCTACCCACCAACGAAATTCGGGGAGTTTTCCTTCTTTCCGAACTGTCCTACCCACTCTAGCCAGCACAACCAACTAACAATTATTAATAAAAGTACACGCATTAACATAAAACATGATGAGCACTGAAAAAAAACATAAATAAATTTACATACTTCAAAATATCTTGCCATTATTAATTGAAAGGGGGTTTTGCTGTTTGTAGAAACGTTCTTTTTTTCTTTTCCAAATTCCTCTACACGCGTCATAAGACGTTATATATTCTGCTTTCACTGGCAGACCTGTTAGATCTATAAAGTCACTTGAAATGTGGTCGTAAGGAGGAAAGATTTTTGTGCAACTTCTTTGTGTAACTAACTACATAATACAAACTCGCGTTCTTACTCATAAACTGTCTTTAAAATGTGACGTAGGTGTACATTCAAAACTCTATGTATTAGATAGCAAGACAAAGTTTGGTGACCGGCCTATGTTTGCGTTACATAGTCATCTGTGGTTACAGGTGAACTTGAGTTTCAAAGTAAATGTGTTACTGTACTTCTGTTTGTATGCGATATTTCAAAACTATTTTAGCTTGCAATAATAAAAATAATAGTCTGGTAGTGTAAAACAGTACCTGTATTACACTACCAGGTACTGTTTTACGTAGATTGGTTCCGATCTACGTCTACAACATATCGTGAGACATGCTCTAAAATATTCTTCCTCACATTATCACATATTAGGCATTCAATATCAAATTTCATGAACATAACATAGAAGTACTGTGAATAGTTTACAGTGATTTTTAACGCTTTTAGTTTGTAGATTTCAGGCACGTTCAATGTCAAAATTGTATTAAATCAAATACATGATCATTTAGTAGCATCCCTGTGAGTTTCACTCCGTACTCTCGTTTCACCTCGGCCTTAGTAATGTCATTTTGCTTCGTTCGTGACACCTCGGACTGAGAATAATTAGATAAATAGGTTAACTGTATTGTAGGACTATTAAAAGCAACAGAACAAACATTTTGTATTGATTTTGTTTTTTATGTTTTAAACTGTGTATGGGCTTTTTATAATTTAGTGGTGATCTACTGTTCATTTTGTTGTTATGAGACGAAAGAGTTCTTCTACAATACAAGTGAACGTCTTTTGTAGATCCCTCTGTTCTGAGGCTTGGTAAGTATAGTTCACAGAAATCGATCACCTTAATATTTGTGAATTTTGTACTTATATAGTGATAAATTTGTGTTGTGTGACGTTCACTTGCTAATTAAGAAATTAAAAGACTTCTTTTACTGGCTATTTCTAATGGAATTTTGTGAATCACTTCCTTAATGTATTTATATTATACAAAATCCGCATTCCCTAAAAATTTCAAATTAATCAAAAGTAACAGAACAAGCGTTTAAAATAGTTTCCATAACAGCTGTTTTATGACGTGTGAAAAATCAGACGGTTTTCAATTTACACTAAAAATAACCAATGTTTACTCCAGCATAAACATATGATTTATGTATAAAAAGAAACAGCGCAGTATATTTGTATCTTTTAGAGCCAGCGAGGGGAGGTTCATACATTTATGACATTCTTTCCACCGTCCTTGACTTTAAACTTTTAAATGGATCTAATCAAAGCATCTTCTTTCTTGGTTGAGAAGATTTTTTTTGGGACCGACCCGCTTACTGAATTTTATAGCCTATGTTGATACAAAAACGAAAAACTGCCCAAATTAAACTATTTTTGACGATATTCCAGATCTTACCAGCCCCGTTTACAAGCTCAAATTTGGTTGAACGATCTAATTGTACAAATTAAATTTGTGCAAATGGTTTGAATAGACACAACCGTTAACATGCTATATTTTACCTCAAACCCTCCTCTCAATTTGCAGTATCTAGTGTGCGCTCGACATGGATGACGTGCTGTTATGGCCTGTGTGTGCTACTAGTTTAGCGATAATAGTGAACCGGAAACAACGAAAACCGAGAACTAGGTGGTGTAAGTCGAGGCTCCTGAAACGAAGCAAGTTTTCCCACGTTAGGTTCTTGAGAGAATTGCATGATGAACCAAAAGATTGGAGAAATTACTTCAGGATAATTGAACACTACTATACAAATATTCTAACTTTATTCTCTCCTCTCATACAGAAACAGGATACCGTCGTGAGGAAAGCGATTTCTCCACATGAGAGACTTTGCGCAACTTTGAGATACCTCGCTACCAACCATACTTTGAGATACCTCGCTACCGACCGTACTTTGAGATACCTCGCTACCAACCGTACTTTGAGATACCTCGCTACCGACCGTACTTTGAGATACCTCGCTACCGACCGTACTTTGAGATACCTCGCTACCGACCGTACTTTGAGATACCTCGCTACCGACCGTACTTTGAGATACCTCACTACCGACCGTACTTTGAGAGGTGGCACTCGAGGTGCGACATGGACTACCTGTGTTAATCCCAGCGACCCAAAGGGCCATAAAACTGGCACTCGAGGTGCGACATGCCACCTCAGGTAGCCCGGCGAAGGGTTGAGGGGTTGTAGACGCGCTCTCTCTCTGTGTCCATAAATATATATATATATATATATATATATATATATATATTTTTTTTTGGAATATATATGTTTGGAACTAAGCAACATTTTCTGTGAGGCTTTGAAACTACAAAATTGTTCGACTGTTGATTGATTTATTACGTGTATATTTTCAACCTAACCTAACCTATCCCACCCGCCCACCCATACACGTACGGTGGTACTAACCCACCCGCCCACCTATACACGTACGGTGGTACTAACCCACCCGCCCACCTATGCACGTACGGTGGTACTAACCCACCCACCCACCTATACACGTACGGTGGTACTAACTCGCCATGTCGCACCTCGAGTGTTAGTTTTGGGTTCTCTTTCGCTGCATGTCGCACCTCGAGTGTCCAATTATGACCCTCAGGTAGTCCATGTCGCACCTCGGGTGCCCCCCTTTGAGATACCTCGCTACCGACCGTACTTTGAGATACCTCGCTACCGACCGTACTTTGATATACCTCACTACCGACCGTACTTTGAGATACCTCGCTACCGACCGTACTTTGAGATACCTCGCTACCGACCATACTTTGAGATACCTCACTACCGACCGTACTTTGAGATACCTCGCTACCGACCGTACTTTGAGATACCTCACTACCGACCGTACTTTGAGATACCTCGCTACCAACCGTATTTGGAGATACCTCGCTACCGACCGTACTTTGAGATACCTCACTACTGACCGTACTTTGAGATACCTCGCTACCGACCGTACTTTGAGATACCTCGCTACCGACCGTACTTTGAGATACCTCGCTACCGACCGTACTTTGAGATACCTCGCTACCAACCGTACTTTGAGATACCTCGCTACCGACCGTACTTTGAGATACCTCGCTACTGGCCGTACTTTGAATGTTATCGATCCGCTTCTTTAATCTTATCGACTAATTCACCGTTAGCAAGAACCTTTTTATTGCGATCCGAGTAGTCCTTGTATTGTATTTGCCACAGACAAGGCAAACTCCGGTATAGTTCAATAAATTTTGTAAAAAATTCGCGAGACAGCCTTGAGACAGCGCAAACTACACTGATAGGGATACGTCGGAAGGGGGAGGTTTGAACAATAAGGTTTGAGTAACCGTCTACACGTTCCAACCTATCGGTCAACCTTCCAATCTGATCGCATGATTTGATGAACATTTTGACCAACCGTCCAACCTTACTCCAATCCAATCAATTGCACAAATCTTCCGTTTACACGTAACGATTATCTGATAATTTGATTTATGCAAATCAGATTGTACAAATAAATTGGAGCGTGTAAACGGAGCTTTACATTCAACAGTGCAAACAAATCTGGATTATGTGGGTTTAGTTTGATAGTGTAGTATCTTGTCGTCACGTGATATCGTCTTATCTTCAATCAAGACAGGCTAATTATTAGTAGGTCCGTAAATCAAGGAACCCTAGTTTATCTGAGAACCTAGACTAAAAGGTGAAAGTGATTTGAACACCTTAATTATAGCTTGGTGAAAGTGTTTCTGACTCAATCAAGACGAGTTCCCTGTCTATCGCAAGGATGAATGATCTGGGCGGACGTTGAATGAACATTAGAAAACCATCAACTGCCAACTGCAAACACATCGCCGTGGAGATTTCCACCCACACAATTACTTATCAAACATCATAGTAGAATGAAATTGTGTACCAAATAAATCAACGATAAGCGGACACTTGGTACAAGTTCATCGGTTTCGTTAAATTAGTTGTATAACCAAATCGCTTTAGGGATGCCTAATAAAAACGATCAGCTAAAAGTAAAAATTATAATAATCACATTTTGGATGGCAACGATGGCTTGGTTTATATTTTACAAGTTGTGTAGCAATGAGAGCTCACATTTGCAGTTGTTTTTTATCAGGGCAAAGCAGCTATATCTATATATTAAGAATGAATAATAGTTTTATGTATTAAGCCTAGGGGAGCGCGGGGTCAATTGTAACACGGGGCAAATGTAACAGTCTGTACTGTGCTGCTATCTGGCTGCAAATAGATTTACAAGTCACGTCTAAATGTCCACCCGTAGCTCTAGTATCGACCCACGTGTTATGGTTGTGAGTGGTTTCTGTTTACCGGATTGTTTTGAAGTTTTGTGAAAAATACTAGGTAAGTAAAATAATTTTATTCTTGTTTTTTCTTTTCTAGCATAATTAGTATGTAGTATATGATAACCACAATAAGTTTACTGCTCTCTACGTATCTTCCGCTATATTTTACTGTATTTAGGAGAACGATTAGTCAAATAGGTTAGGTTCAGAGCTCGGTCAAAGCGAAACGTGCATCTGTGGGACAAATGTAACAGCTCGTTGCGGGTCAATTGTAACACTGTTACAATTGACCCGCACTTTGTTTTAAATTCTTGTTGCTCATATCAATTATTCAATACTTTTATTTTCTAAATTTTAAAGCTGAAACACTAAGAACTTTTGTTCTTTTGGTTCCAGAATGGTACGAAATCGTATCAGACGGACAGATAGGGGCCCATCGCAAGATACTATTGAAGCCTCTGCTAAGTTAGTGACGGAGCAGAATTTTTCTGTTAGGGCTGCTGCAAAGGCTCACAATATTTGCCATGTAACTCTAAGAGATTCTTGGACAAAAAAAAGAACAATGTCAATGCTGTTATGGGGTACAAGCCTCATAACAAAGTGTTTAATGCAGAAATGGAGGCAGAATTGGCCTCCTATATAAAATCTTGTGCTGGCATCTTTTATGGCCTAACCCCAAAAGAAGTGAAGCAACTAGCATTTCAGTACGCTCAAAGGAACAGTTGCAAAATGCCGGAAAAATGGGTGGACACACAAATGGCAGGGCGTGACTGGTTCACATCTTTCCTTATTAAAAGAAATCCGACTTTGGCGATAAGGTCTCCCGAATCAACATCTTTGTCACGAGCTATGAATTTTAATCGGGAAAATGTAAATATGTTTTTTGACAATCTGTCCAAAGTAATGGTAGATTACAAGTTCGAGCCTCAAGATATATATAATCTAGACGAAACAGGTATTAATACTGCTCCTAGCCCTGGCAAGATAGTAGCTAAAAGGGGAAGCAAACAGGTTGGTGGAATAAACTCTCATGAAAGGGGAACGCTATGTGCCTAGCTGTAAACGCCATAAGCAATAGTATTCCTCCTATGTTTATTTTTCCTAGGAAGAATTATCACTCCTATTTCATAAATAATGGTCCTGCTGGCTGCATTGGAGCAGCAAATGGCTCTGGATGGATGTAAGCAGAAGAATTCATACAATTTCTTGAACACTTTATTAAGTTTGCTAAACCATCACTGGAGAGGAAGGTTTTGTTAATAGCTGATAACCACGGTTCTCACATTCAAATGCCTGTCATAGATTTTTGTAGAAACAATGGCATTGTTCTTCTCTCTTTTCCTCCACATACCTAACACAAGCTCCAGCCATTGGACAGGACTGTGTTCGGCCCATTTAAAAAATTTTTCAATGACGCAGCGGACGATTGGAGGAAAAATAATCCTGGAGAACGCATTAACATCTATAATCTACCAGGGTTAGTAGCTAAAGCCTTGCCATTTGCAGTTACGCCAAACAATGTGAAAAGTGGGTTCAAATGCACCGGAATTTACCCTTTTGACAGACTAGTGTTCTCAGATGAAGACTATCTCCCGGCAAGCGTCACTAACCAGCCTCAGTCTGCAGTTGGAGAAGGGGCTGGAGAAGGTCTAGCACAACCCAATGAAGACATCCTGCAGCCTGCAACTTCTACCAACGCTACAGAATGTCCAGCACAACCCAATGAAGACATAGAAATGCCAATTGACGAGATACGCCAAAATTTTAATGGTGCAAAAACTATTAATCCTAGGTCGCCACAACCTTCAACATCTTCTGCTTCTGTAGTTTCTCCTGATAACATCCGACCACTTCCACATGCCAAGCCTAAGATGACAAAAGCAAACAGGAGAACAAAAAAGAGCTCAATATGGACCAGCACAGTCCATATGTTAAACAGCAGTTGGAACATGAAAATAGAATGAAGAAAAAAATTAAAGGTACAAAAAAAGAAAAACTTTCTAAAGAGCTGTTTTACGAAAACGAACACGACAAAAAGAAAATAAAAAAAATTAACAAGAAAAAACTTCAGGATCTAGTAGTGACGACGATGACGACTGTTTTTGTCTTATTTGCCTTGAACTTTATTCAAAAAGCAAACCAAAATGAAAAGTGGATACAGTGTACGAGTTGTAAGAAGTGGGCACATGAGAGTTGCACCAAAGGAGATTTGTTTTATATATGCCACAACTGTGAATCTGAGTAGTGTTTAATTTTTTATTTTGTTCTTATTAAAAAATATATATAAATTACACATATTTTAAAATATATTGATAAAATAAACGTATTTTCACTCCAAACTGCTTTTTTTACTTCTCCTGCTACATGTACATAGTTAGCCTTCATATTTAAAGAGTTGTTACATTTGCCCCACATTTGCGTTACATTTGCCCCACACTTGGGTTCAATTGTAACAATGTACATTTATTTAAATAAACTATATAAATCAGGTTTGGAGCTATAATTTGGCTACTTAAAAAAATGTATAGCGTTAATCGATATGTAATGTTCAGGCACATTCAATAATTTCCACCTAAAAATGGTGCCTATAAAATTTATTAAATGAAAACTGTTACAATTGACCCCGCTCTCCCCTACAACAAGAGGTTATTAACATAAACAAGTAGTCTCAATGCTTGTTTTCTAAGTTGCAATGTAAACCGCACAATGTGGATGACAGGAAGGCCAATCACAAGTTCTATGATATTTATGCTATAATCAAACTATGAGTGCGGCTGGACGCCATGTAGGTTCACACACACACGCACGCTCGCACGCACACACACACGCGCGCACGCACGCACGCACGCACGCACGCACGCACGCAAGGGATTAGGACCGACCGACCCACCCAGGACCGGCCGACCTTCGATCGATTAGTCACTTAGTTAACATTTTTAATCAATCAGTATTTTTTTTATTTTGCCATTTTATTTCGTAATGGTTAATAAATATGAAATCTACTCAAAATTACAAGGAAAATGATACCAAACAATCTGTTATTTGCTAGTGAATTAGTTTCAGTATTGAAAAATATTGCACGATTTATAATTACTGTGAACAATGTTCGTAAGATAAACTAAAGTAAATAATATATTGTTTGGTATCAATTCCTTGCAACACTCAACGAGTTATCACGCAGTCCATTTTATGTTTTGACTTTGTAATAACGTTTTAATTTATTTATATTTGTTTTGACTCTTAATAATATAGAAAGTTTGTGCAACTAAACGTTTTCTCCATTCAGGTTGATTTTAAGAACATTTAATTACCTTGACACGGCAATCCTACACTCGAAACATTAGGCATACTAGTTTACAGTTTGTTTACACAACAGTTTAAGTTTACACAAAATTGAAAAAAGAAAAAACTCAGGTAAAGATAATTTATTTTTGCAACACGAAATCAAACATTTTTAGACATTAAAACAATAGTAGGCCTAATTTAAAAAAACAAAAATGTTTTCGCTTTATTGGGAGGAAATACCTTACTTATTTGTTTTGACAATAACTGAATATTATGAGGGTTTGAAGACAGAAAGTGACTCCTCAAGATGGTAGCTGTTTATAATAATTTTAATCTACATTGGAAAATTCATTCTTAGTGCAAGTTGAAGAAATACGTTCTATATGGCATAAACTTTATATGAATTTGATCAAAATGAATTAAAAAAAGCAACGTTTATTGACTTTGATTCTAGCTCTCCATCTACGTTCATAAATAATAATACAGTGCATTTATATTCTCATTTTATGATAATAATGTAAGCCATTAGGAAAACAAACCTACATTTTGATAAGAAAACACAATCCTTAATTGTGTTTTCTACGTAAAACTGTTCCGTTAGAAATTAATGCTTTTCTATTTGATATTAAAGTTAAAACATATTAATGAAACATTGAAGGATGGATCTTTACATTTTATTAAGTCTATTAAAAAGTGAATCGAGTAAAAAGCTTACACTTGAAGAGGGAAAAAATATATGTATCCTATCCAAACACCAGAAGGTCAATGGAACCTGGAAACTAATCAACTTGGCTGATTCCTGGTTAATGAAGAACAGCATTTTGATGTAATATAAGATATAAACTTAAATTTTGTATAGTTGGGCGTGAATAAGACCTAGCTACTTTCAATTAGTACAAATCTCCATATATAATTGTATTTTCATTGCTACTACTGAAGATTGCTACATAATTCCTTAATTTATGGCTGGTGGATAACATGTGTACCTTAAATAGTTTTGATGCCATAAAAAAATTCCTAATAAGCCTATGTCTGTAGCCTACGTTAGATCGTAATGTTTTGTCAGTATGTATTTTCATAATTACGACTGATGTTGCTAATACAAATTAAAATTTGTCAATTTTAGGAAATTAATAACTTCTGCTTGTAACATGTATAAAAAATTGGTCAAAACTATTCTGATTTATACAATTTTGGACATCTTGTCCAAAACAAAAAATTTGACAGAGAAGATGTAAATATTAAATCCTTAGTGATAAAATTAAAGTAAGTTTTAACCAAAATTATCAGTTAAGAAAAAAATGGAAATATTGACAAAAACTGCGATAACGTGGCACAGCATACTAACTTATTTTAAAAGTAAATGTTATTTATTAAATACGAAAACATTTAAAAAGTAGAATCTAAATAGTTTGTCAACCAAGCTTCCTTCAGGGCTGAGGTTTTTGAGCACGTGCCAATTGTGAAGGCCGTCCACACACGTGACGTTGTAAAAAGTAAACCGTCGTTACTGGCTTTGTTTGTGTTCATGAAACATGCATATTTTATTCAAATTACCTGTACTTAAAGAGCTATTTACCGAAGAAACGTCGTTGCCAAGGCTGTACCATTTGAACGTTCAACATAATAAACTTGGATTACAATTTTAAAATATTGAACATTGTACTTACCCTTTCATTGTATTTCCAAATGATGGTGAACAGATCAAATATCAAACATAACCTATATAATGTCAACTCATTCCGGAGAGGACGCGTCGCACTGACGGCAGAACATCTGATGCAGATGTTGACTACTCTACCCCCGTCCTCAGGGGCGAAGGTCGAATTCCCATATACTCCCCACCCTCTTTTTCCTCTCATAGGGGTTGTAAACAAAGACACCCTCTTCTGCTCTTCCTGTTGTCTTCCGACTAACTGACAAGATAATTTCCGTTTGCTCTGACAGGCCTTTTCATGGTACTTGCACTATTTTGTGATCAGCGCGAGACGGAGGGATATTTGCTGAACCGTACAAACATTTTGAAGATTTTTTTTAATAGATAATGCAGATATTGATTATAATATTTGTCATGTAAGTTCAAACATGTTTTAAGCAAAAAGACAGTTTTGGAACATCCTGTTTGTTTAATTTATTTGTATTTTTATTTATTTAGAAGCTAAACTAGACCACGCTTTACTCCGGCTTAGTGTGATATTAATTATTAGTCGTAATTTTTTACTTTAGTTGTTTGAAAAATAAAGGTTGACTGTTAATTTGATTTTATCTTAAATAAATCAGCTTTTGTAAAGTTTTGTTTTCATAAATGAACAATCACCTGATTTGAAAACTTGTGTAAGCTTACTAGACATGTTTTATGCCTAATTGATATATTATATACACATATTTGATTATGGCACACTCTCGTACTAGTGCCCAGTTTGCATGGAAAATGTTTAAAAGAGGCTGTCCTTTTCTAAAAAAATACTTGTGCCTTGAACTTCAAACCAACCTTTTGACTAACTCCACGTGTATGTCTCAAGCACATCTCGGGTTGTTTGTGAGCAAATATTACCATGGGTAGGCCTATATTGTAGCTTAGTTGAAACCACAGATCGACATCTGCAAACAGCAAACCATATACATGCTGACCCAGGGTTAAATCCATGTTGACACATGCAGATATGATACGATATAGGGCAGTTTTACATTTTTTCTACTGTATATCTGTGCCAAGCAAATTCTAGATCTGTGGTGCCCAGGCATATTTATTACCATTATAATCGTGTTCAATCATGCTCAGCTATATGGCTATTACTATAATACTACAAGTCAACAACTGCTATAGTAAGCTGGTACCTAATAACAAGGTAACCAATTTCTGTTTTTTTTTTTTGGGAGATCTAAGCCTAATTTCTTTTATTGGCTCCGCTGAAAAGGAAGTTTGTGCCAAATTTCCAGATTGGTGAATACTATAATGTAACAAATTCAACAACTTACCAAAAAATTTAACCCAAAAATAGCATTTAATAGTAGAGCTCTGGAGTATAATATAATTATTTTCATCCCTCACGGCAAGAGCAGAGTGGCGCAGTGGAAGCGTGCTGGGCCCATAACCCAGAGGTCCGTGGATCGAAACCACGCTCTGCTATAATTTTTTACTAAGCAGTTTTACTTTTCATCCTGTTATCGTTGTGGGAATTAATTAACATTTAATATATCTTTAAGTTTCAATTTATATACCCATATATTACTTATAGTTATAAAGCAAGCACAATTGTTGCAAATGCAATTTATTATAAATAAATAAAATATCTGTAATTAAAAATTTACTGAGCAGTTAGCAGCTTACTAAATTTACTGAGCAGTGAGCTGCTTACTAAATTTACTGAGTTGCGAGCAGCTTACTAATTTTACTGATCAGTGAGCAGCTTACTAATTTTACTGAGCAGTGAGCAGCTTACTAATTTTACTGAACAGTGAGCAGCTTACTAAATTTACTGAGCAGTGAGCTGCTTACTAAATTTACTGAGTAGCGAGCAGCTTACTAAATTTACTGAACAGTGAGCAGCTTACTAAATTTACTGAACAGTGAGCAGCTTACTAAATTTACTGAGCAGTGAGCTGCTTACTAATTTTACTGAACAGTGAGCAGCTTACTAAATTTACTGAGCAGTGAGCTGCTTACTAAATTTACTGAGCAGTGAGCTGCTTACTAAATTTACTGAGCAGTGAGCTGCTTACTAAATTTACTGAGCAGTGAGCTGCTTACTAAATTTACTGAACAGTGAGCAGCTTACTATATTTACTGAGCAGTGAGCTGCTTACTAATTTTACTGAACAGTGAGCAGCTTACTAAATTTACTGAGCAGTGAGCTGCTTACTAAATTTACTGAGTAGCGAGCAGCTTACTAAATTTACTGAGCAATGAGCTGCTTACTAAATTTACTGAGCAGTGAGCTGCTTACTAAATTTACTGAGCAGTGAGCTGCTTACTAAATATACTGAACAGTGAGCAGCTTACTAAATTTACTGAGCAGTGAGCTGCTTACTAATTTTACTGAACATTGAGCAGCTTACTAAATTTACTGAGTAGTGAGCAGCTTACTAAATTTACTGAGCAGTGAGCTGCTTACTAATTTAACTGAACAGTGAGCAGCTTACTAAATTTACTGAGCAGTGAGCTGCTTACTAAATTTACTGAGTAGCGAGCAGCTTACTAAATTTACTGAACAGTGAGCAGCTTACTAAATTTACTGAGCAGTGAGCTGCTTACTAAATTTACTGAGTAGCGAGCAGCTTACTAAATTTACTGAGCAGTGAGCTGCTTACTAAATTTACTGAGCAGTGAGCTGCTTACTAAATATACTGAACAGTGAGCAGCTTACTAAATTTACTGAGCAGTGAGCTGCTTACTAAATTTACTGAGTAGCGAGCAGCTTACTAAATTTACTGAGCAGTGAGCAGCTTACTAAATTTACTGAGCAGTGAGCATCTTACTAAATTTACTGAGCAGTGAGCTGCTTACTAAATTTACTGAGTAGCGAGCAGCTTACTAAATTTACTGAGCAGTGAGCTGCTTACTAAATTTACTGAGCAATGAGCGGCTTACTAAATTTACTGAGCAGTGAGCTGCTTACTAAATTTACTGAGCAGTGAGCAGCTTACTAAATTTCAATTATTTGTTACCATTTAACTTATCGTGGGATTGTGAATTTAATTTAATTTAGCTGCTTAAAACAACTAACAACAAACACATACAAACCCTTTGGTTGGTGTCCTTTAGTCGCTCAGACATTTCTTTTCCCTTCTTATAAGCGTGAGTTCATTGTTAACACTAAGTTAGTTAGGTTAGGTTGTATTAATGTTGAACGTGTCGTATATTATCATTATATCATATATTAACATAGCCTGGACAAAGGCAAAAGAACACCGTGTTATCATTGTGTTTAGTTAGTTTCTATGAAATATTTGCCATGATTGGTGACATATAACCGAGCAGATATAGAGGGTATTCATAAAAAAACCCTTCTAGACTTCGGGATATTATTATTTACATGAAAACTTAGAAAAGAGTTCCTATAAGTATAAACATTTGTCCTAAAAAGCTTAGTTTCCCGTCTGTCTGTCTGAATGTGTTTTTTACATAATTTATCGTACACAAATAACCCCTCAAGATATTATCTTTAAACCCCGTACATGTATGAAGAATAGTATTAATAATAATATCTCATGTTGTGGCAATTTTATCTAATTGGCGTACTGTATCGATAAAATTAAAACATCAGTTATTAATGATCCGAACCTAGCATTATTTGTATCATCTTTAAGAAAATCAAATTTTGCAGTTGTTGTGTATTTTGTAGTTTTTTTGAAAAATGTATACTCTTTTTAATATTAAGATTAGAAAACTAAAAAAGACGGCCATTTTTAGATGATATAAAGTAGGAACTTGAAATTCTATACAAACTTTGGTCTTTTTATTTTTCATACATGTGCCGGGTTTGAAGGTAATATCTTGAAGGGTTATTAAAATACGATAAATTATGTAAAAAATACATTTAGACTGACAGACGGAAAACTAAGCGATTTAGTACATGTATTTATAGGAAATTTGTTATTAGTTTTCGTGTACGTAACCATATCCCGAAGTCTTGAAGGGTTTTGAACATCCTGTATAACAGTGATTATTTTGATACAAAAGACCGACAGCTATCTGTGTCCACTGTGTCTTCCCTTTGAGACAGCTGTCCAGACAGAGCATCGCCGTCACCTTCAGACAGATGTTTCACACATCTGTCCAAGACCCTACCAAAACACCCTGACCCACCCAAGCACGTGCGGCCTTTTCTAAACAACCATAAACTGATCTCCCAAATTTTACCCATGACCCTTGTTAAGACGAAGGCCCATTGTTGTAACTTTTCAAGGAGGTGAACAAAAAGTGGAAACTATTAAATGTGATTTGTAGAAGTTAAATAGGGTGAATAGTGGCTCTTTCTTACTTTACCAGTAAGTCCAAACATTGTCCGACTGAACGTCATTGGCCATAAACAAAATACTTTTTTATGTAAATACGTCTAAAAGTTTAGCTGATAAGTTAGCTGTTCCTCACATTGGCTTCAAATGGTGGTAAATTTAAGTATTTTTCTATACTTTTTTCATACACTTTTTTTATAAATTCTCTTGTGCAAATCCCAAATCAGAATCAATAATTCAAACTAAACGATTCACAATGAATTCGATGATTTGGTTTTGGTCTGTTTATTTTTTTAACTCATCATCGATAATTTGTAAATATTATTTATGGCACTACTGTAATTACTATAGTCCAGGATTTCAAGGTAAAAGTGATATGAAACCTCTGAAATCTATGAATATGCATCGATTTGCATGAAACTTTGGAATTGAACTCAATTTACCCTCCACTACAAAATCTACTCTATACCAATATATGCTTATTATTTTAAGGGGTGAAAATTACCCTTTATTGTCAAAACTTGAAAAACTACAAATAAAGCGTAGACTATACAAGATCAAAATAAAGTTCAAATGAATTGGATAAAGGTTGTTTGATATTCTGTAATGTTATTGATAATCTTACATAGTGTCTCAACCCTTAGAAACCGACCCTTAACTATTATGACTACATTGAACAAATATATTAACTTAGATCTTCAACTACTTTATATTTCAATACAATGTAATTAATTTAGATATTTTTTTTCAAGCGTAAAGAAATGCTTAATGCTACTTCCAACCCTAAAAAGCCACCCATTGCAACATTGCAACCCATAGAAACCTCCGTCGTTTATGAAGATGCATGGATTTACATAAACATGGGGAAATAAGCTCAAAACATCATCTAATTCGAAATACACCAAGCAAAGCCGATAGATGCTTATCATTTGTTGGGGTGACAACTACCCTAATTGTCAAAGTTTAGAGTATTGCATATTATAACCCTAGCACAAAATCAAATCAGATTCAATTACGTTCAGTGAATATGGGTACATTTTCTATAACATTATTTGTGATTTTCGGTAATTTGTCTACCCTCAAACTCCCCCTATTACAACTAAATAAAAAAAAAAAAAAAAAAAAAAAAAATACTTGGAATAGTTAAATATCATTGTGCAACATATTTAATTTTAATAATCTATTACAATGTAATGAAGTTGTTACTGTAACTTTTTAATTCTTACAAATTGAGAGAATGAAAATATTATGATATAACTTAAAATTCTCATTCAATTTCCAATCTATACAAATAAAACGAAAATCAACATCTTTAGTAAAAAACCCTATATTTTGTATACCAACAGTTTTTACATAACATTATCAGTTTTTTAATTATTTTAAGGAAAATGAAGTTTTGAGAGGAATTACGAAAATCCTAATTTTACTTTAAACTCGATTTTCTGCTAAATTAAGAAGTCTAACTCGGTTAAACTACTGGAATGTATTTTTGGTACAAAACTTTAGTAAATCGTAAATGGGTACTGATTGGCTTCAAGTGGGGTCGAAATAATTGTTTAAGCTCTTTCGAAAACATCCTATGGGTGTTTCCTAAAAGACTCCGTTTTCCAGTTATTTAATGTTGAATGTTCAGATTTTTGCATTCTATGAACAAAAGTCTACATTCAGCAAGCCATGACTGAGTTCGTATTGAGTTTACAGTAATAATAAAAAACCAAACTCCTTGTTTTTTTTAAAGAGATTTGTTTTTATTTGTAGGTTTTTTGGACAAAATGTTCACTTTTGGAATTTTAAAAAAGCCGTGAAGAATGTGTTTTTTTGATAAAAAATTAAAATGTTCAGTCGTCAGTAACTAAAAAATATTAACTTTTTGGAAGGTTTGTAGAGAATATTTTTTACTTTAAATTAATTTTTATATCAATTTCTGTGGTCATTTTCAACGTAAAAATTCCCACCTCCGAGTCAAAGTGCATATCGGCATCATCGAAGTAAATAATACAACTAGAACGCTAAGTATGAGTTCACGAAAGCGCGCCGTTGTGGCAGCCTTCCCCCACCACCATGATGGACCCAGAGGAAATGAGCCAATTCATCGAATGGTGTGCGAAGTTGTTAACTCGATCCTAGCCTTCAATAACACAGATTAAGTACAATTATATTTATATATTCGGAATCTGCCTTAAATGCAGAATGCAATGGTGTAAATAAATTTTATTTTGATTTTAATTAGAGTTTCCATAGTTAAAAAGAGTTAAGAATTATCACATTGTGACATGAAAAAGTTAGCATGCGAGGAAATTTTTATTTTTACGCCAGAAGAAAATTTTAAGCGGCAAAGCTGTAGTTAAAGATATGATATTCAACATGTGATCAAGCAATTTACAATAAGGTGTGCAGATATTTTGCAGTAGAGTGATTAATAGCGCGACGAGGTTGATTTTATGTTGCACCAACCTCCTCAGTCCAGCAATTCTTTAAAATGTTTTTTCTACTCGATCATTGTAAAGCTAAATTAATATTAACTATTTTAATAGTTGATTTAAGTTAAAGAATGCAATCATTCTATAAATGTGATCATACATTTTATTTATTTATAGAAGATACATGTCAATACCGGCACCGTGCTGCCGTTGAGTTAAAGAAACTATTTGAAACCGGATTGTCCTCTCTGTTGAATGAAATATTCAATGTAACTGATTTATTTTAAATAGCTACACATCACATAGTTTTTTTTTTTTTAAATGTTATATTTTGGCTGTACAGTCTGAAGCCATTTTCAAACATTTAACAACATAAATTTATGTTGTTAAATGTTTGACAACATAACATTTACACATTAAACATAACATTTATGTTGTTAAATGTTTGAAAATGGCTTCAGACTGTACAGCCGAAATATAACATAAAAAAAAAAAAAAACTATGTGATGTGTAGCTATTTAAAATAAATCAGTAATGAACACCATCACAAAAAATACATACCGTCAAGAATATTCAATGTAATACAATTATTTATTGTATACTTATTCCTATATTAAAAAAATAATTGCCAACGTCCAATTAAAAATGCACTTCAATGACGTGTAGAGCAACGGTTCGTTCATTGCCTCCCCACTGCGCCTGCGAGTTTGCAAAATAAAGATTCGCCTAAGTTTAGTTCTCATAGATGCATTCTATCGGCATGTATGAAATTTCAAGGAAATTTGTTTACAAACCATGCTTCAAGCAATGACATTTCTGACGAAAGTCACGCTTTAAAACTAATGAAAATGATAGGGACACTGTTTTACAAAACAGTGTGTTTCTCCAATGCTAGGAACATCATGAATGTATGTAATAAAAATAAGTTAGGTGTAAGACAGAAGTTCAAGAAATTGGTTTTATTTCAAAACATGTAGTCAACCCTTTGTACTGTATTTAAACACGATTGTGGAAAGTAAAACATGTTCTTATAAATACTGTTTAGTATTATTAACCCTTTTCTCTTGTATGTGATATGAATTTTAAAAAATATGCGAAATAAAAATGAGACTCAAACACTTTTTTACTAATCGTGTCTTCGTAACATGATCAAAACACTTCTACTGTTAAGGAACACTCCTAACAATTCCATTTGTAAATTTATTATTAAATTGTTTGCTATTGCCTTTACGTTAAATACTTCCTAGGTTTAGTATTTATGACCTTATAAATTACTTGCTCTGAATATTTTTATTTGCTATTTCTCATTAAATACCAAACAAAGCAGATAGTAAACGATTCCTTGTTAATTTACGATTACCAGTCCCCGTATATGTAGTCTACATTTTATTACATTTTAATTTACAGTACCATAGTATGTAAATAGTCTACAAGAAGGTGATAATACAGTATTTAACCTGTAGTGTAACCTGTAATAAAAATTCTTTAATTTAAGTACTGATTGTACTCAAAAAGTTCTGGGAGTGCCATAAACGAACAGACCAGCAGAACCAGGGAGGATGGCCCGCGGCGCTACTTATAAAGAACCTCGTCGCGCTATCAATCACCCCATCACACACGACTAGCGAATTTTATTTGAAATTGCTTGGTTATATCACAGACTCTGTCTATATTCTGTGGTTATATGCTGAAGATCATTAGCTACAATTTTGTTTCTTGAAGTTTGCTTCTAACAAAACAATTTATAAAAATACTCGCTTAGTAACTTTTTAATGTCAAGATGTAATAATTTTTTATTATTTTCAGTTGTTAAAATTCGAATTACAATTTAAATAATATTATATTTATACGGTCAGAATCTGCATTTAATGCAGATTCCGAATCTATAAGTAATAATTGCATTTACACTATTGCATAGACGGCCAGGACCGTATTAACAACCGCGTACACGCCTTGAGAAACTGACTCATCTGCGTTTGGTCCATCATGGTGGTGGGGGAAGGCTGCCGAAACGGCGCGTTTTTTATAAATAAATAAATAAATAAATAAGGTCTTTATTTTGGAGCGGTTTTCAACAAACAATGCTGGTTTACAAAACAACTCAAGTCATATTACAATTATTTAAAAAATTAAAAGCTAATTTTCATTATTCATTATTAAAACATAGAGTTATGTATACAGTACAGTTATATATGAATATATCAGCTTGTATTATACATTAAATATTTGTATACATTGTTTTTATATGTAGTTTCAGATATACCCTGGCCTGTTAAACTGGAGGAAAATTCATTAAATAATTTGGGAGCAAAGTACATAAATTTTTTCTTTCAAATTCACGGTGAACGCGAGGCATCTCCAAAACTTGATCCTGTCTAGTGCTGCGAGATCGGATCTGAGACCTGTTTTTTAGTTTTTCCCTCAAATATCCCGGCCTGCCAGTGGTAAGGATTCTATAAACTAGGCATAAGGAGCGCAGAGTACAGGTATCAGTTACAGTCAGCAAATCCAGTGATCTTCGCGCCTCCGAAACATGATCAAACCTTCTTAGTCCACATACATACCTGACACACATATTTTGCACTCTCTGTAATTTGTCTAAATCCCCTCTAGACACAATATTGCCATACACAGGGAGGCAGTAATCAATCACAGTGAGCACAAGAGCCTGGACAAGGCGAAGCTTGGTCTCTTTAGGAAAGATCCGTCAATTCCTATCTACCCAGTGTTCCAGATGTATTATTATTTACTTCGATGATCGGCATAGGCTAAATTTTGATCTTTGAGCTATTCCCAGCATACATTCACGTTTTCAAGGAATTGTGAATATTTTTTTTTCAAAATCTGAGCAGAAAACCTTCATATCATGGACTTTATACCCTATTTACAATTGAAAGTTTGGGAATTCAGCTTCAATCAATGAAAACAAATATCTGAATCTCTGTTCTTAAATCTTGAAATATAACATTTTCCAGTATTGCTGTGTCATACAAACCAAAGATTTTAATATGTACTCTTTGAAAAGTCTTTTCAGTTCAGTATTGCCGTGTCAAACATAACAAAGATCAATAAAAACGTTTATTCCAAAAAAATTATCAGCTACAATTCAACAAATACAAAACAAGCATGATTTTCAAACATATTTAATAATAGTTATTTCACACTATGGATGTAAAGATGTTAAATTTACACTTAAAAGGTGTGCTTAAAGTGCCAACGTCCGAAAAATCGGACGTCTTGAGTTTATCCATAAAGTGCCAACGTCCGAAAAATCGGACGTCCGTGTTTCCTTCCTAAAGTGCCAACGTCCGAAAAATCGGACGTCTGGTTTTCGGTATTTCTTAAATCTTATAATAGATCAAATGAACTAAACTCTATGTTCTCTGTAAAGTAGAAAGTCTACTTTACACAGAGAAACCAATTTCACGTTCGATATATCATTCGTTATATCGATTGTTTCAGTTTGAACTTTGTGTTTCTATTTTCTGCTGTTAGCAGACGAAACAGCTGAGTAGTAAGAAACCCACTGGTTGTTTTGTCTTTGTTATTGTTTTGTTTATGGTTTCATTTGTGGTTTTGGTTATAAAACGCATCAGGAGTATTCGTTCTTGATTTATTCATAATATTTAGTTATAATTTAGATTCATAAATACAATGAAACGTGCTCGGTCACCGGTCAGTGAAGGTACGGTTCAGAGATTATTACGGGCCTACATATTAGGGTGTGTATATATAACTTCAATTTATTGTGTTTGTTTATCTCTACAATTACTATTTCAATTCATTACATTTTTACTGTATTTTTTGTATATAATAATGAGTATTTCAGTTGTACGGCAAAGAAATCATTGCTATATAGAAATCTGCGTAAAAGCGATAACGCGTAGGCTTTAGGTAAAAGTGCTATATCTTTTTCAGTTTTCAATGTAATTGAGTAATTTTTTTTTATTTTGTAAAGAAATATGTGAAGAATGAAATATAGTGAGTGACTAATCATTGAAAAATTTTTTTATTTCTGTTTTGTTTGGTGAAAGTCAGAAAATTTCACCAAAAATTTTTTCAGGTAAGAAATTTTTATTTTTTTATTTTTTCTATTTTTTTTAGTAAAAAATAATATATTTCTGTGTAGTACACCTTCTTAGTAACAAAATAATAAAAAAATCAGGTAGTTTGGTCAAAAACTAAGGGAATGGCAATTTTTTCCCCAGATGACTGCAAAACCGGCAAAATAGGCCTGGCACTCTTTGTGTAGACCTTTGCAAATTAGCCTGGCACTTTAGGTATGGGAACATGAAAAATTGTCTGGCACTGTAAGGGTTAACTTGTTTGTTCAGTATTGTTATGTCAAACTACCACACATGTTAATTTTATTCCTTGAACGTGTGTTCAGCTTGTTTATTCAGTTTTGCTGTGTCAAAACTAACAAACATATTCATTTTACTCCTTGAAAAGTGTCAAAAAAATCAAATTATCTTTATTTCCAATTAAAAAAACAAGTTACAAAAATAAGTACATATGTACGGAAAAAATCTCACATAGGTTAATTCTCACGTGTGTTCAACTTGTTTGTTCAGTATTGCTGTATCAAAACCAAATATTATAGAACTAGATAGATGGATAGATTTTAGATATACAGTACCACCACAGAATATAGACCTATATTCTGTGGTACCACCTAATGCTATTCCGCGTGGCAAGTTTAATTGAGCCAACCTCACTTAGTTTGGTTGGCTGACCACAGATGTCACTGCCGTCGTAACTGTACTGCGGGTTTAGTGACCGAATGCATTGAAGGCGTTTGAACATCTGCCGTTTAAATTAAATGTAATAGAGAAAAACAGAAACAAAATAAATATTTTTTTATCGTATATATATATATATATATATATATATATATATATATATATATGTAGTAAAGAATATTTAAATTTACAAAGAATATTCTTTTTAACTATTTGTAAAATTTAAACAAGGTTTTTTTGAAAAATAAACTAAACTGTTCTAAATAAATCCTGTTGAGTTAATAGCCTAAATGATTCAAATTTGCAGAGTAAATGATAAATTATTCATTCATAGACTAAATTATTCAAAACAAATTCTTCAAAAAAGTTTGTAGAACTTTTCGGTTCAATTTTTTCGTAACGTGTCAAAATTAACAAACATGTTCATTTTATGTTTCTTCCTTTCAAGCTGCTCCAATAAATGGATTGGGTAAGTAAACTCACTTTATGATACTGTCTTCCCTAACCAAAATCTGATGGTGTGCCGGCTTCAATATAATCCTTTGAGCGGTAATTACTTAGCGTATTAAGTGTTGGTAGAAATACAATGCGAGTGAATGTCACACAGCACAAGTATTTTTTCAAAATACAGTGAGTACGAAATATACAAATGTTATGGTGAATGATTTTGGTAAACCACTTTAACCAGGGGGATTTACACAGGAATTTTGAAGGGAAGGAAATGAATTGAATAATTTTACAATTGAAAGGTTTATTTTGAAACAATATACATTATAGTAGTTTTAACAGATGAAATATTAAGAGTACATCAAAACAAGGAACAAGAGATGTATTTAAATCATAGAATTAAAAATAATGCCAAATTTATTTTAAATCCTTAAAACTTATTTTTTAGACCTGTTCTTATTACATAAGGATTTAATACATCAAATAATTATACAAAAGTATCAACTATCAGAAGAGAAACAGTTTCCTATTTAGAACATTACAAATGCAAGTACAGTAATTACACATATTGCCAAATGAAGAAAGATATGTTGCTCAGTTGGTAATAAAATTATTTTAAAATTTTGTTCTAGTTATTTATTTATGCAATATATTTTTAAAGTCTAGTGGAACTTTGTATGGTATAATATCTTATGTATTACTCTTCAAATAATAAAACATTAAATACGGTTGTTTTCATAATTTTTAATAAATTATAAGCCTTTAGTTATTGTTTGGATAGAGACTATCTTACTTACATGTATTTAATATTATATTTTAATAACATTTAAAAGAATATTTAAAGAATATTTGTTCTTAAGTTTTTTAGGTTAAAAAATATGCATTTTATAAAAAAAACTTATTCATGGAGGTTTAATAATTTTAAGTGATGTCCAACTGTTTATTTATCTTATAATATACAACATATGACTAGAGAAATAAATCTGTAGTAATTTATTGAAAGAAAGTATAACAATTTTAATCTACCTTTTTGAAACCTACATAAGTTACTAGTAACTTTAAGGTAAGTAAAAAATTAAGCTAAGCGGCATGATGGCTCAGTGGCTAAGGCTTCGGACTGTGGAGGGCGAAGTCCAAGGTTCGAACCCCCACTGAGCCAACGGTTGGTACTTCACTCGTTGAATAAAAAGTTCACGCAAAGGCCTGCAAGCCCATGTGAACTGGCGAATGAAGTTTATAAAAAAAGTACAGAAGCTTGTGTGACTTTTTCGTTTAGTAAAATAATTTGTAGTACTAAAATATAAATGAAATGATGATCCTTAGAATATAAAATTGGTTTTAAAACTAATTTAATATAAGACCATTAATAGTCATTACTACTTTATACAATTTTAATAAATCATTTGTAATTTGGTAAATATTAGACAGTCAAGAGATTCCCAGAGTAACATAATAAATGTGTCATCATTATATAAAGATTTATTACCACTATGTAAGGTGGTGTTGACACTGTATAGTTATTTTATTTCACTGCATATTTTTTGGTCCATTTCTTTAATTGAGAAATCAGACTAAGTCATTAGAAGTGCATTATGTTTGATATATTGAAGACAAAATATTTAAAGAAATTTGAAAAAGAATGCAACTTCCACAAAATATTGGATAACTTTTTCATTACTCGTGTAAACTAATAACTTTTTGTTTCTGATCAGAACATAACAAATGTTTCATGTAATAGGATTTAAACCTAAGCCTGTGTCCGAATAAATGTGCCTAGCTAAACATAAAATTAAAATTTATAAAACATGTTATTGTGTAAGAACTTAGCCAAAAATTAAGGGCTAATTTAACGCATCAATAATGTGCATGGCTACGAAAAACTTACAAAAAGTGAATATTTTATTTTGACCATTAATATAAACGTTTCATTTCAATTTTGTGTTTTAGTATTATAGGCAAATATATAACAAAGAAAAAATTATGAGGATACGGTTTTTGAAAATCAATCGTTATTAGTGTAGTAATACAAAAATTTTGGAAACTTATAATTTTTATCATTTACAAAAAATAGTGTGGCTTTTTAAACTGGCCTTGAAAATATGTCCAGCTGGTTAAGAAAAGGATATTTATTAAGTTAACATTTAGGATCAGTGATTAGTTCTAAAATAATATATGATATCCTTCTTTCCAATATTAAAACCCATGTACAAAAGTAGCGATGGTCAACAGCCATACACCTCTGAGTGTCTGATATAATCACCTGTAGCTTATATTGGATTAAATAAAAAATACATGACAGAACCTAAAGAAAACTCAAGTAAAAAGCTTGTTTACGTTCATCACAAAATATCATTAAAGTTTATAATTCATTTCTACAATTATATGTACAATTTTATAATAACTTCTTCTTTGAATAGTAAACCCTGGAGTTGGTTTGCATTAGTTCTCCATTCTAAGTTTTTTTGTGCCTTCCTGTTGAGTTCTACAAAGTTCCATTAAAGTTGTTTTTCTTTAAATGACTTATAGCTATTTAATATGGTATTTTCATTTCTTTATTTAGTTATTATACTTTATTATTGTTTTACTTAAGGTTAAGTGTAAGAAAGGGCCATGTGGCCCTAACTTCGCCTTTTTTTGTAAATTAATTATATAATTAATTTTCAAAATAAAGAAATTTCTATTCTATTCTACCACAGACCAAACATAATACTTGATCTCTGGTTCTAAATTTGAGACACACACCATATCCTCTATGGTTTGAGGGGTGCAATTCATCTTTGGTCTTACTCAAGAGTTTCTCCCTTCATTGATACTTTAAAAAACAAGTGACTTCCTCACCATATTGATATAGATTGACGGTATTTTAAAATATAGAAAAAAACTAGGAATTATAAATGAAATAAAATTATCCCCCACATATTATATTTTATATATATATATCCCATATATTATATGTTTAGATCTGTATTTGTTAAAACCTTTGGCCTTCAAAGTTTTATGGAACTATTATGTAAAATGAGGAAGTAGACATTTTGCTAAGTAGAGACATCATTTTCTCCTTTTTAAATTAACTTCAGGAAGATAATTTTAAGGGTGTTTAATCAATAAAAAACTGTGGATTTTGCAGCGGATTCTCAATGTTCCTAAACAAGAGGTTGTCTTATTATACAAGTACGCATCCATATCACGCAGGTAGCAATTACGTCATAGGGAGGCATCAAGTGTGTTTTTTCTACCTTCACTGCTGTAAACAAAACAAAACGCAACTATGTAAAACATTGATATTCATACTCCATGACAGTAAAGTCTGTATTCTTTATTTATTTGACGTAAGTTACTGATTTTAATATTGATATAAATTAGTATTTACTAAGTAAGTATAACTCAGCAACACACGAAAAAAGATAGTTTGCTGCTTTAAATTAATATTAAAATACCATAAATTTAAATAATTCTAAAATAATCTTAAGAAAAACAGTAATGGTTTTTAGTATGTAGTTTTAATTGTTCAGAATGCTGTGTTGGAGGCACAGAGTAAGTAATACACTTACTCTGTGGTTGGAGGTCTCCCTCTGACGTCACAACTCGGCTTATATAGACTATATGAGAATGAGGCAAACTGTTGTATAGGAACCTTAGCAGATTCTAGGCTCAATTTATGCGAAGGATTAAATAATTAAAGTTTTATTAAATAGTTCAAGATGACAAAGTTTTTTATGCTTGTTTTATTGTTAGCATTAATAAAAATGAGAATTTAACACATATGATAGATTGATTAATAGACTTAAATTGACTACTTTATTTGATTTGAAAATAAATATTCATACTGATTATTATCAATTTATAAATAAAAAATTAAATTTTCTAAGAAATTTTATAGGTACTTAACTATTACATAGAAATTAAGTTGAGCAGGGGAGGGGGGCAAAAGGGCATGTCAGTAAGTGTGCTGTTTTCTTTGCCATAGTACTTGAGAAATTGGAGACTGAGATATTTACAACATATAAGCACAGCCTTCTGACATTATGTTCATGTACTGGCATGTCTCATGTGATTATTTTGTAAATATCAAAGTTTAACCAGTGATAATCATATTGGGTAACCTTTTGTTCAAAATAAAAATAAAATGTTGTGTATCTTGTGAATGTTTAGTTATAAGATAAAATTTTGTAGGTTTTAAACTACACAATACGAATTTTCTTTCACTACAAATAGTGAATAATCTCTAAATTTAGTAACATAATTTAGTTCTTAAAATTGTGAGCGATCAATAAATATTAAGTGACACCTGAAAACTTCATACATTTGATATGAGAGGCTGAGTATACAAAATATGATTAAATTTAATTATTTCATATCTAGATATCTAGATTGCCTCCTGTGCTGTATGTACAGGCCTACTCGGACAATGCCATTGAGTTGAGCATTTGTTAATGCACGAGCAAGACTAAAGAATCCCTGATATACCTTGGGTACTACAGTAGCCAAATGGTCTTAGTTATTGGAACTGATAGGTTAAAATCACATATTACATAATTGATGACACAGATATTTTCACAATGGTAAATTGTGAATGTCAGACTATTTATTTTAATATGAATTTAAAGGAATAAAATAAAAAATTGTAACTACATTAAAATAGGACATTGATAAAGAGATTTTTCTTTCAGGAAGACTTATTAAGGGCAATAAGTGGTAATGAAGGAGACAAGATATGTTGAAAGGATAAAGGCACATTTCCTATTGTGCTTAGTTCTACACAGAAGGAGGGAATAGAGGATCAAACAGAGGTAAATATATGTATAAAGTAGACATCAATGGAAGGGGCCGGCCCCTGGTAACATGGAATATCCTACGCTAAGTAAAGGTCACTACAGTTGTACAAATATAGATGCTTTCACAGATGAGGATAGTCTAGTTGTCTACAAGGTTTGAAATACAGTATCATATAGAATGATACTTATCCAGTTTTCAATTATAGAATCAATGATAGTATATTATTAACTTAAAATATTTATCAAATAAGACTGAATGTCTACTTTTGAACACTTGTGAGATGCAAAATATTTTGACCATAACATCGGTTAGTTACCCACTTGGTTTCGATAGATTTTTCTCGCTTAACCATTAATTAACTCTGCTAGTCATATGTGCGATAATAAATTTACCAGTTTCAAATAAGAAAGACATAAAAATGGGGGTTTGTGTAAGGAGATAGTAGAACAATGAAGAGGTCAAGTATTTACTACGCAAACAAACAAGTAAAACAAGAGTCGGCACATGAAATTAATTAAACTTTTTCTTTTAAGAAAATAAAATGAATAAATAAAAAATAATTCTTATTGCATAAAGTTATGGTCGTTGATAAATTTAACACAACAAACATGGTGGAGCAATTTGAAGAGTTGCTCTGTTTCCACTACATCTTTGCCATTTCTCAATTTCATTTAATTTTCAGTTTCTCAAATTCCACTGCTGAAAAGAATTTGAATGAATTCTCCCTTCTTATGATCACTATTAGAATTTTAAGATTCTTTTCCTTCTATTTTAACTCGATCATGTTACTCCATCCTGCACTTGTTTGTTTTAAACTGGCATATTTCGTGGGTTATATTGTTAATACTGTAGGTACATATTAGTTTTGTAATTGTTATGCTACTTGCTGTTTGTTAAATGTTTTATAGGATATGATTGTGAAAGAGAATTGTGGTAAGAGGAAATATACTGCTACAAGTATGTTACTAAATTCAGTGAAATGACGATTCTACGCCCATCACAATGATGTCAAATTTTGTTATTTTGATTACTCTATTTTTCTGTAGGTAACACACATGATTTTTTCCAAATAAAATTTGCAATAAGGGTCATCTTGGAAGCGACTTATTAACTTATTATAATGATGCACTCACATTACTTGCTATTAAGGTACATACAGTGGTCCTGACCCACCCTCTCACCTACAGTGGTACTAACCGATCCTCTTACCTACAGTGGTACTGACCGATCATCCTACCTACAGTGGTACTGACCGATCCACCCACCTACAGTGGTACTGACCGATCCACCCACCTACAGTGGTACTGACCGATCCTCCCACCTACAGTAGTTCTGACCAACCCTCCCATTTACTCACCTACAATGGTACTAACCGATCCTCCTACCTACAGTGGTACTGACCGATCCTCCCACCTACAGTGGTACTGACCGATCCACCCACCTACAGTGGTACTGACCGATCCACCCACCTACAGTGGTACTGACCGATCCACCCACCTACAGTGGTACTGACCGATCCACCCACCTACAATGGTACTGACCGATCCTCCTACCTACAGTGGTACTGACCAATCCACCCACCTACAGTGGTACTGACCGATCCACCCACCTACAGTGGTACTGACCGATCTCCCACCTACAGTAGTACTGACCAACCCTCCCACTTACTCACATACAGTGGTCCTGACCCACCCTCTCACCTATAGTGGTACTGACCGATCCTCCCACCTATGCACATACAGTGGTACTGACCCACCCTCCCACTTACTCACATACAGTGGTACTGACCGATCCTCCCACCTATGCACATACAGTGATACTGACCCACCCTCCCACCTACAGTGGTACTGACCTACCCTCCCACCTACAGCGGTTCTGAACAACCCCCCACCTACTCACACACAGTGGTACTGACCCACTCTCCCACTTACACACCTATAGTCGTACTGACCCACTCTCCCACTTACACACCTACAGTATTACTGACCTACCCTCAACTACTCACATACAGTGGTACTGATTAAGGATTTCATGATGGTGAATAAAGATAGAAAATGAGCCTTAAAAATTCATAAATATTTCTCTTTTTGATTTGTTTTGTATTATTCTTTGTTTTGATTGTAATACTGACCATGAAATGGTATTTTCATTTATCACTTATTCATAATTTGTTAATTAATACATAGTTAACCCAACATTAATAACACCTTTCCTGTGAGATTAATTAAAGGTTAACCATTATACATTGGCTGTTCAGAAATTGATCTTTTCAACACGCTTGTGTGAGTGAGATGCAAAGAGTGTTTCAAGGTAGACGGAGAACTAATCTTCCCCCACTGTGTAATTATATTAAAATTTTGTTTTGGCAACTAGAGTGTTAGTGTTAGGCCCCATGTTCAAGGCGCAATAGTAAGCTCATTAGCAGTCCATTTTACGTCATTAGCAGCAGTGACTAAAATGGGCTGCTGATGATTGGTTGATGGTTTGTTTGATTAAGACCAACGAATCAAGCTTAGAATGATTAAATCAAGTCATTATTTAGTATTATTCAAATAACAATTATTAATAGCAATAACAAGATGAATAATAAAGTAAACAATAAATAGCATTTACACCAACTTGTAAAATTTGTTCCAGTTTTTTTTTCAACTAAACACTATTGCGGAAGTTGAACACATGACTGCGGAAGTGTTCAACTGCATGTATCAAGTAGCAAGTAGCTGAGTGGTGGAAAGACTTCCTTCTGCCTCTGGAACCCTTACATGCGCTAAATATAACACGCAGGTCACTTTCTACCGGGCCCAATTATAGTTATTTCTTTCATAGTAGTTCTAAAATAAACATAACCTATCATACATTAGTTTTTGGAGAAAACTAATAACCAAGGACTATAGATAATTAACAAAGTATTTAGTATAGAGTTGGGTTAAATTTGATAGAATAAATCATCATGCACTTAACAATTGAAAACTGGACAATACAATATAAAATGTATAAGTGTGAACATTCTTATAATTATAAATAAAACATGAGAACTGCTACTACAGTACACTTTATCATTCCATATAAAATATGATATAAAAATGTAATCTTAGTATACTATATATTATTTAGTATGGTACATTAGTTGCATTTCCTTATCTTACTTTGGCAATCAGTTCAATATTTTACAGTTTGTAGATTAATCTTTCAAGAAATGGTAATCAAACACATATCTAACTCATTATCAAAGATATAAGTGTAATGTCTTATACATTGTAAACATGAAAGGTACAATAGAGTGCTATTTTCTTACAAATAATCAATACATTATTTTATAAAGGACACAAAGTATCTGTCTTTTAGAATTTAATTTCATAGTTTAATATTTAATACATCCTGCAGCTTGATAACAGTAATAAACATCTATAAAAACATGCATAATTAATAAACGGTTATAGAAAATATAGAATGAATAAACATAGAGAATACATAATGTTGCAAGAGAACAGCTGTTTTGTGGTATACACTTTCAATTAAGCTATGTATTAAGCTTTCATTACAATTTGTACATCGATTTAACTAACTAAGAGATATGAAAATCTGTACAAGACATTTAAAATTGGAAAAATGGAATTGTATGCCAATCGTTAGGTAGGAAAATACAATATAAAAATGATCCGGAGGAAATGAACGGATTCCCAGGACTAACAAAGGTAGGCAAAGAAATAGAGAGAATTTGCTTATACACGCTGGAAAGAAATACGGAAATCAGATGAAATGGGAACATTCTATGGCATTGGTGGTAAATCTAAACTAAATAGAAATTATGAAATATAAATATACGGTTCATAGTTAAAAACAGTGAGTATAAGTAAACATATTTACATCTTAAGATAGAGAAATACTTTTATAGTAGTGGTAAAACTAGAAAAAGAAGGTATTTATGATCTAATGAAAAATATTTCTTAATTTTGAGAGTGCAAATTTTTTATAGAACACTAACCCATCCAATCTGCTAACTCAACCGCTTAAATATATCTGCTTTACTCCTGCGATTGATTAGATGATTTAGTTCGATTAAATATATAACAATTGAATTCTCTTTCCTAATTTTCCGTCAACTTTGGTCCTTCATATTTTTACTTTAATTGTTGACATTTTTACCAGGGCTTGAAGCCTCTAAATGTTTACAGTTATTAAAATTGAAGAGTGTTAAATCTTATATTTGCTTTAAAATTGTACTTAGCGAACAATTAGTAAAATACTAAACAAACAAGAAGTAAATGAAAGATTTAGTTATTAAAGTCTAAAGTTAGTAAGTAACTGAAGAATTTTGAAATATAATTAGAAGTAAAATTGAATAGCTTTGGTTACTTTTAGCAACATTTACATTCTGTTTGAATATAGTCAATAATAAGAAATGGAGAAGCTAAAATCACGTAACATCGTTTATATAAGTTATTATGATGATCTGTGCATTTTTGATCATTTGAGTAAAATGTCATAACCCAATCAGTGGTTGCTAAAATTTTTAGTTCATATTACCATTATTTAAACAGTAAAAATATTAAATATGCCAATTAACCATAAAAAAAGAAAATATATGCAAAGAGATCACAAAAGTTGCATGAATAAGATACCTCAGTGAAGAATGGATTGCTCCATGGAGATCATGAGTGATATGAAAGTTAATATGACCAATAAGATCACAACATATTGAATTTAGCTCTTATTAGTCAAACAGCACACTGTAATCTATGAACAATCTGTAGATTTATTATAAAACCAGAAATATTATAAGTTTTTGATTACTCAGCCACAATTACATGAGGTTTCCATGTCGGAATGACTACTTTTACTTTTCTATGGGTTTTATTCTTAGTAGAATAAGTGATTGAAAATATATTGTTAATGAACAGTAATGTTGATAAATAACACAAACATAGTTGTTTTATAATTACAATGCAGTTGGAATCAATTAATTCTCTTGATATTAATGAAATAACTACTACACAGGTGTACAAATATATAAAACGCTGTTCTTTTGTTTCTACATCTTGTCAATCTTTTCTCTTAAAAATCTATTCTCACATCTAAATTGTGTTTTTATTTAAATAAACTTTACACATGATCTAACATTCATATAATTAACTATTTACACTATCTCCTAGTTAACTTGTTTACCAAACAGAGCACTTATTCCTTGGATTCATTGGAGAGCCTGGTGGACAGCTGTAAGCATTAGCAAAGTCCTTGGAATTGGATAGGGGTCCAATGACTCGAATGGGTCCTGGAGAGTGGACTGCAGATCGGATCTTTGTCAGAGCATCCTCGGGCCTCATGGTACCGCACCATATCTGAGCGTAGTTGAGGAAGAACAACTGATCATGCGTAAGATTAATGCCTGGGAGCCGGGGTTCCTCTCCATACTTAGAAACCCACTTTCTGTAAGCCTGTAAGGATTAATCAGCAAATTACATAAAAGAAACGGATTAAAAAAAATCATGTGCTGAATATCTATTGCCATTGACTGTAGAAACAAGAAGACTGCCTTGCTTATGTGGGTCCTGTAAAGCCGGTTTTCCTGATCGGTGAAATTAGTTCTGGTTCGATTTTCACAGGTAGTGCCAGCAGTATCCCTCTCTCCATCTCTTTTCATCCCTCTCTCTGTCCCGCTCTCAAGCACACACTGGAGTGACTAATAGTTGAGCTCATAGTGTGCTAAATAGTTGTCTGAGTGTTTCTTTGAAGTCATTCACTGTTAGATAGCACAGGGGCTCTCTGTCTACAGCAAATGCGTTTCCTGGGACAATCCGTTTGTTTCTAAAGTCAATGATATTATTGTTACATTATTTGATGTTAAAAGGTGACAATCGTTTACTTATTTCATTGGTTTTATCTTAGAATATAATAGATTCCTAAACACTTGAAGCATTGAAAATCTCCAAATATTATCTACCTATCATACATAAGTATATAGTAATATAATAAATTTAACATGTTCACCGCGGCGGGCACCTATAGGTGCCCAGCTGGCTGTCTCTCAGACACAGCAGGCACCTTTTGGGCCTCTATGTCCTTATTCATTTCATGTTGGGATTTCCACTGCAGGTATTGATTTAGTTGGCTGTAGTTCTCGCAGCGTGGCCGTTGTGTGCGTTTTTGTCTTGGACTGTGATAGTTTCTCAGTTTGATTACCGAAGCCTATACAGTATTGATAAGTGTTTGTTAGTGAATAGTGTTAGAGTTAGTTTTAGTGTTTTGTTTGTATATAGAAACGGCTGGGACATCTAGAGACATGGATGTTAGTGTAAATATGACTGTGGACGATGTTGGTGACTACTCAGAGAATACTTCTGGTGACGAGTCGAGTGACGTGGATGGTACTCTTTAGTAGTGCTACGGGACCCTAGTCCCGGAAGTTATAACTTGTCATAATATCACCTGATAAAAATTCAAAATGTGTTTTTCTCTGATAAATTATATATTTCATTATTATTTACGATGTATGACAATAAATAGCCCTAAGTACAATTTTTCTTATAATGTGACTCTTTAGCGGTGCTGCAGGACCCCATAGGGTCCCGGAATTTATGACGTCATATTATCACCTAAAAAGCATTGAAATAGTTTTTTCCCCTAAAACTGTCTTTTTCCATTAAAATAAATAAAAAATTTGCTAAGAAATATTCAGCATAGGTACAAGGTAAGCTTCAGGTTCCACCGCAGTGAACGTGTTTAACATAGTTTTATCATTGATAACAGAAAAAATGGCAGTTGGTGGGTATATAATTAACTTAGTGTATAAGTGGCAAGCTTAAACAAGTTAATTCATAATGCATAGGAAGTTTAAAACTAAGTACTGTAGCCTACAATGATTTAAAAATTATTTCTTCCCAAAGATGGTGCCTAAATACATTTGAATATGTGGAACTGATAGACCCTCGCTTTCCTCAATTTAAGAACAGGTTTTGTCAGTTAAAAAATAGATATGATTTAAATGTTCTTGAACTCGACAAATAATGTTTTAACCAGTCAGTTCAGTATCAGCTTCAACTATATGCCCTAAGGCTCTAAGTTTATTTGTTTTTCTGTACTGAAAAATTATGAATGGTATTGAAATAAACAAGATTTCAGCTTAATTGGCCGATTCAATCGATAATCCCAGATATTATTGGTAGTGATTCTCACAGTAATTAACCATTAACCAATACTGTGTATTAACTGTTATGAACTATGGAATGTATTCAGTGTGCTATTGTGTCTCAAAGTGTTTGGTGTAGTGTGTATAATTCTGTTTTAGCTTAATTTAATTTTTGTGGTTTTATGGGTTTGTAATTTACTAAGTCCAAACCAATCAAAAATTGGAAACTAAGCCTGTCAGTCTTAGATTGAAATTAACATTTCCAATATACTTATTTTACTGCAAGAAATTTAATGAATTAATTTACGATTACATTGTCTGAAATATACCAGCGTAGTAGCTCAGTGGTTAAGGCTTAATAGTGGACTTCAAGGTTTAAATCCCTGATTGATCGGACTGTTGGCATTTCACTCATTGAATTAAATTGAATTATAGCCCTGTGGCTCATATGAACTGGTGAGTGAAGTTAAAGAAAAAAATAAAATCTTTTGGTAGCTAGGAAAAGTGCAGGGAACCACAAACTATTAGGGCTGCTCTATATTGTACAATGACGAGTTATAATACTAGAACTGGATTTGTATTTTGGTATTAAATAATTATCAAGCAAATATCTTAACTATTGGTTGCACAGCTATAATACCAACTTTACAGGCAACAATGAGTGTGTTGTTTATTGATCAGCTGGTCATATTTGGTCATGTTTAACCTTAACCAAACATTGGCTTGTTTGATTATAGACATAAAACTAAAATATAAAAGTTATCATACCCTGTAGGACTGCTTCAGACCTCCATTGTCTGCAATATTTTCACCCTGAGTCATGCGTCCATTGACAAATTGATCCACCTCATCCAGTTTGTATCGGTTGTATTGCTCTATGAAACATTGAGCACGCTCTCGGAATTCTCGGATAGTTGCGTTGTTCCACCACTGCATCATATTGCCATCTTTGTCAAACTGTCGACCTGTATGATTTAATATTAAATTAATATATACCTTTATTATTTTAATTTATTTAACTGAAGTAAAGGAATTTAAGTTTTCTTAGAATACAATTTTTTTTAGGTTTGTTTTAGATGGTGTTGGGTGGTTCTTGCGGGTGGGCCGGTCTTTTTTCCTCTAGTGTTCTGGTCTTATCTAATTCCCTAATTAGATGTACACTTGTTTTAATTGTAATATAAATAATCTTTAAAGTTCTCTTCAAGGTATGCTAATTAAATGTCTAGAACATAAGCTTTATTCTCAAATAGCTTCTAGCTAAATGGGATAAAAAAGCAAAGCTGTACTGCAATAGCCTGTTATATTAATGAATAAAGAATATAAATACGAATCTGAATTAATATTTTGGATATTTGAACAAAATCAACTGTAGACATCAATCAGTGACTGGAGTGATGTTGGTCATATCCAAAGCAAATTTCCAGCCATACATACTCTGGTAGTTGAACAACAATTTTCTAGTGTGACATTCACATAGTGGCAGATCTAGGGAGACTAAACAAAGTAATGTTCATCAATGTTGTCTGATGGTGGATGACTCACATAATTCCTTCCTTACCATCAAACCCAAAAGTGCTGCCAAATGAGCATTATGTGCAATATACTCTTACCTCAAGGAAATGTAGTTGATATTTTGTTGAAGGTGACACAATATTTATTGGACAAATATTTTGTGGAATTTTCAAGCTGCAATTTAGAAGAATAATTGTGTATTTAAAATAACTTAAAGCAAGGCTATTAAAATCGAAAGTGATGAATCACATTAGAGCTAGTGGCATAAAAATGTATTTTTTTGTTATGTTGTGTTTTTACATGTCCAATTTTCATGTTTAGTGGACTTTTCTCCTCTAGTAAGTTTTCTGATGACTTTATATCTTGTAAAATGAATTAATAATATAATATATAGTTCAATCATGAATAATAATGCACTATACTAACCTTTATCATCAAACCCATGGGTGATCTCATGTCCAATTACAACACCGATTCCCCCATAATTGAGAGACTTTGGGAAATGTTGACTGTAAAACAGTGGCTGAAGGATTCCTGCAGGGAACACTAAAAAGAATAAAATGAATCATTTTATTGTAATGACCTTGAATATTTATAAGCAATAGAGGTGAGGTATTGCAATATTATTACTCAATATACCCCTACATGTTATGCCAATAAATTTCCTTTATCTCAAAAATTTGCATTATAATTAAAAATCCTACAGAAGTTCACAGTTGGAAAAGTAGATTACAATATATTTGCACAATAGAACAAATAAAACAGAAATAATGTAAAATGACTATCTTTCACTATCACCTGATATTGCACATTAACGAAGCCTAAAAAACTGCATATTGCCATAGCTTAAAAATATTACAACCATACTCATGACCCCAAGAAATATTTATTTATGAATTCTTAAAGTTATTATCAATTTAAATTTTATCTCCTTCCTACACATGTCATCAAATTTTAGCAAATTAGCCAAGATTTGCTGTCAAACAGTTTATATAATAATTTTGTTCCGTATGTAAAAAATTGTGACCGTAATCATGACCCACGAATTTCATCCTTTCCCCTACCGAGCTTTATCATCCAATTTTAGCCATTTGCTAATGTATGAAGCCCTTACATATCAGTTCGATTTCTGTAAAAAAAAATCATTAGAGCTGTTAAATAATTAAGTATGTCTTTTTACCAACAGGGCTAAAACTTAGTTGAAGATGTTTTTAAATATGTTTATCTAAACCGTATTTTGGCAAAGTAAAGCAGTAAAAATGCTAATTAATTTCATACTTAGGTATATTTAAAACACATGAAACTGAAATACCAATGTCATTCTTGTTAGGGTTGTAGAAGGCGTTGACTATGGCTGGTTCTGTGGACCACTTATCCTTGTTCACCGGCTGTCGCAGCTTCTGTAGGTTGTGGTAAGCATCGTAGCGCAGCACATTGAATATGTTGGTGAGAAACTGATCTTCTGTCACATTTAGCTAAACCATTTTTAATGATTAGCTTTATTAATCAATTAATTAATTGTTAAAAAATATACTGATACAAACTAATATAATAATAACAATAAATCATCACCCAAGATGATAACATTACATACTTTTGATTTAGATCTACTTTCCAATGTTTGTACCTGATTTGCATATGTTTGAGCATGAGTTTAAAGGGTTGGAAATGGAAATAATAACATATATTAAAAGCTCTGTCACGCCATCTCAATAACTCTAGAACTCCAGTTTGGTCCAGTCTCAGAAGAAAAAGACCAAACTCCATAAATAGAGTTTTGTTGTGTTATTCAACTAGGAACTCCTTGGTCCTTTTCTGGTCCTGGTTCAGAAGTTTAGGTTAGATAAATTCCCAAATGGGGGAAAGTGTGTACAATGGTGATGACCCTTCTTTCCACCCATACATGTACAGTGGTAATGACCCTCCCGTCCACCCGTACACGTACAGTTTCGATAAACCTCTTCCACACATACAGCGTATATAGATCTTCTAATATACAGAGTATATTAAAGATACATTTTAAAATTATGACTTACATCAGTTTCTAGTCACAATTTTTATAACATGAAATGTTGATAGAACCATTACCAGTTAATAGACTTAATAAAATATGTATAGGTAATATATGTTACATTATAAATTCATAAAGTGTTTAGTGTAAATTTGCACATGAATAGGTGTTTGTTAACTGACCAAATACCTAAATTTGAACTAGAAAATTCAAACTTTTCCTACAATTTTACAGTTTAGGACAGACATCTTTACAGTTTTAACTTTATCCTTATAGTCAAGGAGAATATTAAGAAAACAAGGTTCAGTTTAGTGAAATCAGTGTGCCAAATCTATCTAAATTCTATCTAATTATTTACTGTATAGCAATTGGTTATACATTTGAGGAAAAATAGGTATATTGGTACAAGATTTGGCATTCATTTGATAGTAGTACAATGTAGTACAGTAATGAGTAGTAATCTGTAGTAATAATTAATACATTCATCCTTGTGGATTTGGGGGAAGGGAGTGACTGACAAGATGGTTGCTCTGTCATCGCATGGCAAACTGAAGAAATAATTTCTCGAAACTCATTTAGCACATTATTGAATGCAACCTCTGTTTATTTCTTCACTGTTGTTAAAGGCATGTACTAGAATTGTATGTTTCAACATGAATTCAATATACCTTTACATTACAGTCATGTCTAAATGCAAATCAGGAACATACCTTTACAGTGTTTGTTATGAAACATTTAAAAATAGCAGTCAAATTGAATTCTCTATTATTTATACAGTTTTTAAAACAATATATCCTACTATTTATTACCTTATAGACATTACTATGAGCATATACAAAGCCTCTATCAGCGGGTATATCAACTTAGTTGATTTTACACCCAGTTCAAGAGATACCAACAACTGAACTATATTCACTCACCATTGTTTATTTCTTATTGAGCTCCTCTGGCTCAGTAAGTAGTTCTGGGTATCCGATCCTCTCATCCATGGCTTCAGCCTTCTCAATAGTCAAATCTGTTTATTGAATAAAGTCCTTGGCAACGGCTCGAGTCTCGTCATCCATCAAATGGTTCTACACTATTAACTCACTGAAGCTTCTCACATTACATTGACTCACCATTATGTATTCCTTATTGAGCTCCTCAGGCTCTGTAAGAAGCTCTGGGTATCCGATCCTTTCATTCATGGCATCAGCTTTCTCCTTGGCAACAGCTCGAGTCTCGTCATCCATCCAATGGTTCTCCGCCAATAACTCATTGAAAGCTTCTCGGATTGTGTGTATCATTGCTAAAGCCACTTCCTGGAAACAAAATTTTAAATATTTGTCTGATTAGTAAAAAAATGAATATCTTTCTCATTCGGTAAAAAGAATATTATTTAGTTGAGATATTTTTATTTGTTCTAATTTTTAAAGTTTAAATGTTAATTTTCATTAAATGCATTTATTACACGTTCAGTTATTTTAATTTCCAATTTGGGGTCCATTTATTTATATGTCCTTTAATTTACTGTATATCTATGTAAAGTCAAAATAAATAAATGAAATTAAGTAACTTAAAAAAGTTAAGAAGAAAATTATCCTCCTTTTACTCTAGGTAAAATTTGTAAAACAGGGTTTTTCCATGGAACTATTAAAGAAACACTGTTCCCACCAACTTTCAGCCCTAAGCCAGACACCTTTTATAAGATGAAACCTACACCACTACAGCATGGCCCAGTCGGTATTTTTATGTTTGTAGACTATAGCATTATTGTATGTTATTCCGTACAAAACTGTTAAACTCAGTCAGAGGATATAGTCAATATACAGGAAAATTATGTTGATTTTAGAAAACATCTAAAATGTTGTACTAAAATGTAGGTCAAAGATGTTGTTGGGCAAGAGTTGCCTGAGGTAATGTGGTGGATCAGATGAGCAAGTTCCAACAATTCATTCTCCTTTTTCATAGTTCTGTAAGTCATAATTATTTGACATAATATCACGTTAGGTAACAAATACAATTCAGGACATTAGAAGATACCTATCTATATATGTTAACTCTTACTCTAGGTTCTATATGGGAGGAATAAAGACCAAGAATCTATCCACAGATCATAGAAAAATATGAACCATTTCTAACCTTTGAATAATTATTGTTAAGAGAACTGAGTGTAAATTGGCAAGAAGATTACTACTTTTTACTTTCGTTGTGTTTAACATAAGCTATTTACGAATTCAAAAGTATTATTGTGTTTATGTATGATGATAATATACCTTGCTGTCCTGATTGAAATTGTCTCGTATGTAGAGAGCTCCCACTGCCATGCCCATCTTCTTATTGGTCCAGTCTACACACTGAGACCAACGGTTGCGCTCACTCTGAATGCCTTGCATTATCTTGCGGAACTCTGTGTGTTTCTGTTGGTAGTCATCTATCATATGCGGCACTATGTCCATCACTAGTCGCCACATCACATAGTTATGGATAACCCTGCCAATGAAAAAGCTTATGTTTTTACGTTATCTATAAGTTTAGGTAGGATTTAAATTTGTTGTGAAATTTACCTATATTATTATAAAAACAAATAACAAGTATTAATTTGTTTTTCATCATCTAATACAATGGAAAATTTCTGTATTTTGCCTTTCATTAAAGTGAACATTTTTTTATTATTCATCTAATTGATGGTGCTTTGGAAGAGTACCATTTCAATTTTTTTTTCTTTTAAATAAAACTTCACTCGCCAGTTCACATGGGTTTGCAAGCCTGTGCATAATTTATTTGTTGAAGAAACGTAGACTTAAAAGTTCATGTTACACATAATCACTTGTTTAGTACCTGCGGTCAGTACTTGCTAGGATTTTGCCCATTTGGATGAAGTACGGCATGGCATAAGCCACCACCATCTCGTCTGGTGTGATATCAGCGTCCAGAAAGGATGTGAGGTACTGCAACCAGTTGATCTGTGGTACTTCACGCTGAAGCTGGGCCAGAGTCAGTTTGCGGTAGATGGAGCTGGTATCATGTCTGTCTGCTTCTGGTAAAGATGCCTACAAAATAGAATATAATTTAATGATTTAAAGTAAAAAACTGTAAATATAGAAACATTTAAAAAAGGAGATGAAACACTAAGACTTTTTTAATTAAGTATTTTTGTTAACAATAAATAGTCAACATTTTATATGTTAATGTCATTATCATAAAGTGATTATGTTTTTGAAGATATTTTCAATCATGTTTGTCGACAATTCTTCAATACTCCTCGTAGAATGAACTTTAGCTTACCTAACTTTGAAGTTGACAGTTCTTCAAGTTTTAGGCTAGATCTGTGGTTTTAACACATATAGCTTACCTGAGTTGTATGTTTTCACATAAATTCATTGTATATTTATGTTGAATTCATATTCAAACATACAAATTATGTATCTAAATATAGACTGGTCTGAATTAAAAAGAGTGTGAACTGAGAGTGCTTGAAATATGAATTGAAACAATGAAGAATTTGGTTGTGAAAATTGAAGTGCCTCTCTCCCTAGTTGAATTTTAGAAAGTGTTTTAATTTGCATTGGGAAGTTGTTACTTTTTTAGTAAGAAAATGTAATTTAGGATAATTTTCAAGTTTACACAGGGCACATAATTCAGTATTTTGGTCAACATGACTTGTAACTTACACATGCAACTTAAACTAAAATGAAAAAAATGTTTCAAATGTGCTGAGTTAAAAAAAGTCTATTACTTATTGTTTTATGAAGAAGGTAAACATTGCCGCTTTACAGTCTGCAACGTACTATGGTGGAAAAACTTGGAACGAGATTAAACTTGAGAATATCTGTTGCCTTATGGTTCTAAAGGCTTATTTCTATTTCGATTTCCTTCTTGAGAATTAAAGAGCTTTTAAGGCCAGTTTTCACATAGGGTACAGTGCTCCTACCGTGTCCATGTCGCACAGTTTCTGCAGTAGGGACCCAGCTATTGTCGTGCTCCTATCTTGCTCCTACTGTACCCCTGTCGTTCTCCAGTCTTCCCTCACTTACAGAAAAAGAATTTCTGCTAAGTATAGCCAAAATTGCTATATCTAACTCAAAATGTTACATGTAGGCTAACGTGCTACATATAACATTTGTTCTTTTGTTGTTTTGCTACATATAGCATTTGTTGTATAATATTTGCTTTATAGCATATTTTTCTATATAGCATGTATTAATATATATGACATGTTTTGCCATATAGCATGTTTTGCTATATATCACGTTTTGCTATATAGTACATTTTGCTATAGAGTGTAAACGCGGCTTTAGAATATAGAACTCAAACTCTATCACTGAAATGGATCAGGACGTTACGGATGTTGTTATTGCTTGAGCGGTTTATTCAACAGTTGAAAAATAAATAAATAAGAAGAAATGGCTGGAACGATATTGGGTTCACCCTCTGTATCAAACTAGAGAAGAGGAAGGGTAGTTTCACACACCTTTAAGCCGGCTAAGAGATGACTCTGAAAAGTTCTGTAAATATTTCAGGATGAGTTATACAACGTTCGAAAATCTCCTTCTACAGTGTAGAGACAGTTTAAATTAAAAAATGCAATCGATCTGCAATTTTTGGAGGTCAGGAACACCCGAACTAGGAAAAGCAGGGGTCGGGCGCCAATGTGGATGAATGGCGACATGTAAGGCATTTTCACCTGACCTACCGTGCGCCTGTCGTGCTCGGATTGCCTACCGACTATCTTGTAAATATTGTAGATAGTACCTTGACGCGGTTGTCACCGGAAACTGTAGATTCTAATTATGTATTAGAATTTGTTCGGCTCTGATTGGTGTTGAATCAATCCTAATGTATGAAGCTGGGCTTTGAAAAATTATGCTACTGACTAATTTTGAAAGACATCTTGTCAGTTTTTAGCCACCTATAGACATTACCCACCCAGTGGTACGGTGATATTGACCCACCTACCCTTCTATACATGTATAGTTTTATGATCTTGGAAATATTTATATAACCACTTGTTAGTAGACAATATCCACTTGTTAGTAACCTTCATCACTTGTTGCTCTAGCCAAAAACATCACTTTCAGAATAAACTATTATTAAAATGCTTCTAAGAATTAGAATTCCTTACCTTTAGTCCTATGTATATATAAGCAAATTGGTCCTTTCAAAATTTATTGACCAAGGAAGAATATTAGATAGCTTAATTAGATTCATTTTAAAGCTTAAAGGCCGAGGAAGTTGGTAAAAATTTTTGAAATCTAAAAAATGACGCCGCTTCTTTTGGCCAACTGGCTCTGAAAGATCCAACGATTTCCTATCATACGGCATTTATTATTGATATGAATAACAGCTGTTTATGTAAGCAATGAGTATTTTTAGTGTGGATTTAAAACCATCTGATTTTTTTTTAATACACAATGAAAACTGATGTTATACTAAAAATATATATATTTGTTCTCTTACTTTACATTAACTTGAAGTTTTTATGGAATACAAATTTTGTACAATAGACACGCACTAAGAAAGGAATGTTTAAAATTCAATTAGAAATAGAAGAACATTTATCTTATGAGAAAAACATTAACAGTAGATAAAAAAAAAAAAAAAAAAAACACACAGACAAGAAACAAAAACAATATGAGTACAGTTGACTAATGTTAACTATTAACAGTAGTTAACATTAGTCAACTGTACTAAATTAAATGTATGTTAAGGTATTCACAGACTGAGGCCAAAGGCCAAGGCGTCAAGAGCACAGCAAGTGAGATTACCAACTGGCATTATCGAGGTTGAAGGTGGAGGTGACAGACCTTAGCGACTGAAGGTGCTGGCATCCAAAGTGTGCAGGGGCTCCTATAGTGCTTATGAAAAATTGTAACTGTATTTCAAAGTGATTGACTACTCAACGACTCATGCCTCTGATTTAATTTAGTAGCAACGATCTTCACGTTTCAATAATCACGAGTCAAAATGCTTTCCTCCAATCTTAATCTAACATTAAGATTTCCAAAGCTTGAGGAGAACTCACATTGGCAAGACGTTTTTCAAATTGGATGACATCGAGGAGTTCAGCTCCAGCTGTTTCAGCATTCGCCCCTAACAAAACTGCCACCTCTGTCATATAACGATGATATGCTCCGAGGTAGTCTGCCTCACTGCTCTGCTTCAAGTAGTAGTCCCGGCTGGGCAAAGCTAGTGTCATTTGATCCAGCTGTAACATGATATAACTTACTTTGTTGCAAATATGTTTAAGGCCATAAATTAATGTAAGGAAGTTATGTAATGAGATATAACTGTTTTTATCTATAAAATTATTGACATTGCTAGTCAAATTAAAAAATATTAAACACTTAATTTTTTAAAATTTGTTTTTGAGAGAGGTGGGGGGTTTCCACTGACTAAACTAGTTGAGTCAAGTTACCAGTATATGCTGCTCTCCTTAGAAACCTGTTATAATTGCTATTGAAAAACACTGGATTGTAAAGCATATTTCCAATAATAGCATAGCTGATCATGGATGGCATCACAAGTGCCAAAATTTTTAGCAAAAAAATTGGTCTTGAGCAAAACGTATTTTCTGGGATTCTTACATCATGAAGCACTCTGTAAAAAAAAAAAAAAAAAATGTCTGTCAGAATATGACATGTGGTTGTCTTTGTCCTATATGACAGCTGAATCAATACATGATTGAATAGCCTAATGGACTCTTACATCAGCGAGCGATCTGTAAAGACATTATAGAATCTTCCACATAGAGTTGGCTTTTACAAATCTAGACAGATACTATTTTATGAGGAACTAAAAAAAGGTCCTAAATTTAATCCTTGAGGTTCTCCTGAACTGGCAACATTATGTTCTGAATATATACCAATAAACTACTAAAAGAACTATCCAAAAGGTAAAATTTTATCCAGTGAATAAGGCTAGGGGAGAATCGGAAATAAGGAAGCTTCTTTTAAAGTACTTGGTAAGGAAGCTTGGTGAACGCTTTATGAAAATCAAGCTGAATGTTATCAACTTATGATTGATGCTCAATCATAGGATCAGTAACTGCAAAACATGAGGACAAAACATAAAGATCTTTCATAATATTATGCTGTCTTTCTAACTCAAGGAAACTCTCCCATTGTTTAATTCCAGTTGAACAATGAGGCAAGCATAGGGACAGCATATTGAAGTTAGTAATCTTTAGCTCTTGACAATACCAAATAAATAAAATTTGCATTTTTCTTAAGAGATTGTAGTCAGTTTTAGTACCTTCTATGTAGTTAAAAGTTCAAGGAACTGGATGATGTCTATGCTAAGGTATTAATAACACTAAACAAATAACTAATGATGCAACAATAACTACAATAGATAGTTAACATTCCATTTCTATTAAGAATTTTACAAGGCTTTATGTATTATATCCATATCATGTTCGGTGTCTTTTTTGTGTTATTATCGAGATTTAAAAATAGCAATTTCTGCTACTTTAAGTTGACCAAGTTAAAAGTTCCAACTAGGAAGAAGCTTGTGCAATTGACCATTAAATAAGATCAAATCCAAAGTGCATGAGAGTTTGTGTGTGGAATGACAAAACGCTCGCTCTCATAGCTTCCCTGCCAAACTATACATTTTAACTTTTTCTCAGAACGTTTAAAGAGATTTATTCCTGAAATGATAAACCCTAATTTTTCATGAGGCATTTCATATTATATGAAATGAGTTCAGTTTTAACTGCTAAAATCTGGAATGCTAAATTAATTTATCAACTTATTTAAAAGTGTTCATTACAGCTCTCTCTGCATAATAAATAACGTGTAACATTTTGTCTTGAATTAGTAGTTTTGATAAAAGTCAATTCAATATTTTGATGCTATTGACTCTTTAGAGAAATAATATTTATTAGTTTTACTACGGACTAAAAACAAGATGACAGTTCTCCCATATGGGTCCAGTGAAGCCGGTTTTCTTGTTCGGTAAAATTAGTTCATGTTCGGTTTTCATAGATAGCACCAGCGTTTTCCCTCATTCTATCTCTCTCCAGCATGCATTGAAGTGACTAGTAGCTGATCTATTAGTTTGCTAAATGGTCGTCTGAGTGCTTATCTGAGACCAATCATCATTAGCTAGCTGCTAATGAAATATATATTTATATTACTATGAAATATATATTAATATAATTATTTATCTATTAATATCCATGGTAGTTAATTTATTAATTCATTAATCTATAGTAGGAAATTTGTAGGTGTACCTTTAGTATTTATTACTGATTAAAAAAGTGATATGTTTAATTGAATAATTGTGTTCCATTGTTGTCTCTCTTTTGAAGGTGGACTTAAAGTTATGCGCGATTTTCCTGTCAAATCCCCTAAAACTTCTAACATTTGACCTTTTTATTTGCTTATAATTTATTAATTAGACTACTATGAAAATGAAAAATGTATTTATTTATGTAGTGAAGTAAGGACTTTTTAGTCCTTACCACTTAACCACATTGCCACTGTACCACTCCACCTACCCACTCTGACATGTACATTGGTATTGATCTTACTACCCACCCACCAATGCACGTATGGTAGTATTGACCCACCCACCCATCCATACACGTGCAGTGGTATTGGCCCACCCAACCGTTTATACACTACAGTGACATTGATCCAACTGCCCAATCATACACAAACATTGGCATTGATCCACCTGCCCATACACTGTACAGTAGAGTTGACCCACCTACCTACCCACACACACATATAGTGGTGTTGACCTGGTATGATGAACATGTATCAAGTACTGTACTATGTTTATGTATACATGTTTCATAGCATTTTTGAGAACTACTATGTTTCTTATAGAACTAAGAATACAGTTCATATCTTTGACGGTGTTGCTATTGGAGCCAGGGACATGAATGTGATAAGTTATGCCCCTCCATTACACTGTACGTCTAAGGGCCAATTATCTCGAAGACTTCTATGTTAATAATGTGGTAATTGTCTGTTAGCTACCATAATTAGTAGCTTTGCAGCTCTTGTTTATTCAAGTACTTAGTGGGTACCAAGAGGGATTATATTAAATCAGTCAATATCAACTGGTCTCATTTAGACTGATAACGCAAATAAGAGAATAGTTAATTTACTTTATTATTTTGGTTAAAAGTGTTTTTAATATTCCCAATTAATACAATACTATTAAAATTATTTGTAAGCAATTACACCGTATAAAAACTAAACTAAATTTTTTAATTATATAAATGAAACAGACTAACCATATTATTGTTGTTGTGGTATATTTAAACTCTGATATCCTCGCACATACTTCATTTTTACTTTTGAGTTTCAAGCTACTTTTTTTATAGATATCAAGTAAGTATTATGTTTTGTCTGTGGTCATAAACATTATTTCACTCACAATTCACCTTTATTAGGTTTTATACAATTTTTGAAAATCTAACTTCTTTTGAGAAGTATTTGTATTTATGTTTTAGAGTTTTATTCTCTAAACCTTTTACATAGCCTATGAAGTTGATAGGGGTTTCAGTATAGATCTTTGTTTCTGTTTTTATATTATGTGGCAATATCAGAACTATTGTAAAATAACACTTATATACAGGTAAATATTTTAAAGTTATTTTTGTAAAAGGGTTCAAGTATCATAGTTTATGTCTTTGTTTTTGTCTAATGATTTTATATTATGTTGTTTGTTATATAGTTTTTTAGCTTTTAAAGCTATCTAAAATGTAATTTTTTGTTGTGATTTTGCTTATTATTTTATCAGTTGTCACCATAAAACTCTTTCTAACCAAATCAGTAAACATGGGTATATTTTTGTTAGATAAAATATTTATTTTACTTCCTACCATTTGTTTTATTGGGTGTTATTAAAAACAAAATGTCATAGAAAGACAATTATTTTTAAATTTTATATAGAGAAAGGTTTAATTTAAAGCACTTTATATTATTTTAATTACTATATAATGTATTTGGACTGGTTTTGCTCATAATTTTATGTCTATCTCAAAGCATTAATACTAAAAAGAGAATAACAGAATTTGCAATCTTTCACCTTTTATAATGGATGGTGAGTGGTGAGTCATTAGCCTTAGGTAGAGGGTTTATAGGTAAGCCATTGCACCTATGCTGGTAAGTGTGCATAAGTAAGGCTCGCCTAATCTGTCAGGGTAGCGAAGTTGGTTAAAGCCCAGCTTCATTAGCTAAAGTTTCTAAGTTCAATCCCAATCAGAGTTATGACAAATTTTGAAAGGAATCAGCTGATAACCACCGGCTGTTCATTTGTCATTGGACTACCAATTAATGGCACTTTCAGGGGAATAGTCGGCCTTAGTTTGTAACAACGACTACAATCCCTCATCTACATTTGTCACACTGACTCGAAATCCATATTCCCCCATATCTTGATGGTGGTGTCTTAAAAATAAATAAATAAAAACACAAATAACCCAAGTGCTAAACTATGGTGAACTGAACTTGTTTCAAAAAACCTATCTTAACTTTATGGTTGGCTGTCACTCCATATGACCTTTATATTTTTATATATGACTCCACTGTGACTGAAGGATCTTCACAATACACCCTTGTTCATTGTACTCTTTGCAGTCTGCTGAGAGATACTTTAATAAGCTTCGTTAGGCAGCTGCAAACTACTCTACTCTGGCCTGCCATGGCTCTTACTTTGTCCGCACCTGAAGGATGTTCACAGAGGAGTTCTTGTCGTCAGGTCCCACCCACTGCTCAACCAAAACACCCTCGTTGAACTCTCCCCGCAGTTTGCCAAGCAGCACCTCTATAGGCTGGTCGGGTGGTTGCCATCCCTCCACTGCCACTGGCCACCCACCAAGTTCAGCAAGCACCGCTCTCAAAGGTTCATCTCCAAACTTCCGTATTTGTTCTAGAACAAATATTCATATAAGCAATCATCAAGAATCTTTTTGGCTAGTTTTTATTTTATATTTGCATTAATTTTCAAATTGACTTGTATATTTTTATTGTATTATTAAATGCATACTATTTTCCCAAAAAGTTCATTTAATGAAGTTGAAGAATAACTTTTAATTTTCTCTCTACAAACAACAAGTATTTAACTTACTAAACTTTTCAAGAGTGTAAGAACTTGGATTGTGAAGAAATGTTTCAGTCCGGCTACTAAATATTTTTACTTCATGCATTCAAAATTTCTCCACGATATAAAAATATAACTAAATATAAACCTGAAAGATCCTTAAAACAGAATATCGGAAGGAATATGTATCTCATATTGGTATTTTTTTTTCAGTTATATCCGATATTTAATGCTTTAGCCTACAGTCAAAAAAAATTATAACAATTCATATTTTAGAGTTTGATTGTTATGTTTAAGGCAGTTACAATTTTATTTATTTTGTTCTAAAATCTATCATATAAATTTAAAATTGTAAATTTTAAATTTATTTGCTTATTATAAGAACTAAAAACTTTATGTTGAGAATTTATTATTATAGTGTTCAATCAACTTTAAAAATTAGTTAAATTATGTAACTGCTTATCTTATCTGACAATAATTGTAAAAATGTAACACAGCATTGCACAAATAAACTATTCGAAAAGAGATATTCTAGAATTTCAAAATATTTTTGAATAGTTGAAGCTAATCTAATGCAATCAATTTATTATTTAAATCAGGAATATACTGAGAGAGGCATGATGCTTAAGTGTTACAATCACTAAAATAAATAAATAATAATAAAATAGGAATGTAGGTTTGGTAGTAAAAATTTGTGTTTGATTCTAATTGAATCAATTTAACATTCAAATCTGAACTAAACTAAAATAATGAAACAGAATAAAAACTTTTTTAGCAAACCTTTTTACTGTATTTGAACAGATATATTATAATAGTTAACATAAAAAAAATCTAGCAAGTAAAATGTATTAAAATATCTCAACCAAGAGAAACTTGTTGAAAATAACTCTTAAAAGTGTTCAAAATGAGGCACTCTTCTCTAATAATATTGTCTCGATGAAGCCATGATCTAACAATAACTTTGATTCAGTTCTTTGCAAACTTTGATTGGTCTTTCTTTTGGATTGTCTTGGTATCGGAATAATCTTTACACACTTTCCTGTAAATACAATATCCTCTTGATCTCAACAATCCCCTGACCTTGTTATAGGAAATTACCACAACTTGATTTAACCCTTTAAGTTAACAAGTTTTTATTTAATTGGTAAATTTGTATTGATTTATTGACGCTCGCCCTATTTTACAGTTTTATTTCCAATTTACTTGAATAAACTTATAACGTGATGGTCAATGTAAATTTGGAAAAAAAAATTCCTTATTTTTATACAGCAAGAAAAGCTCATAAAAGTAACAAACATTTACAAGTAAATAACAGCTGTTGAAGTAATGGGTATCACTGGACGTATAGGGGTGGGTTAAAAAAGTCAATACTACTGAACGTGTATGGGTGGGTGGGTCAATACTTCTGTACATGTATAAGTGGGTCATTTACCAATGTACGTGTATGGGAGAGTGAATAGTACTACGATATAATTATACTTGTATGGGTAGGTACCAAAGCACAAACCGGTAAATTAAGTGATTTAAATTAATTTAATTCACTGCACATTAAAAGTTCAATATCAGCAATATAGCTGATTTCATCCCTATGGGAAATATATAAATTCTGCAAGGCCAAAATAGAGGTAATCAAATAAACTAAAAAAAATCACTAAACTAACAATTTGTAATTAATATTTCATATGTATTATAATAGTTAACAACTTGGAAGTAGATTATTAACACTATTAATAAAAATTGATAATAACCAAACAGATTATTTCCAGTTGATGTATAAATGAGGGGGAAAAATTATAATGACATGTGAAAACAGAATTGCTTTAATCATAATAATATACTTAAACAAATTGTAAATCAGTGAGTTAACGATCTCTTCAATAAACGCAAGGGGTAGAAATTAACTAAGCAGATTTTCTTGTTAAAGAAGTTAACCGGCACTCAATTAGTTGGTTGAAGGGTGTATTTTAATAGGAAACCCATTAATTTGAAGAGGCTTTGTGAGCTTGAACAAAGACAGCGAGGATCATTTATCAATAACGAAGCAGAGCCGAACGGAGTTAAGGAAAGGATGGTAAAGAAATGTGCAATAAAGACAAGTCGTGTCTGCTTTTGTGCTTGATGGAGCAAGAATCTGCTTTCACTTTGCTAGAGGTTGATGCATTTCATCACTTCCTCGCTATATACCTTCCTCTTTGAATCCTTAAAAAGGATTTAACTTCCTTTTCATTGCTTTTTATGAGAAATTGAATTCTAACTATTACAGAGGCTGTGTCAAGAATTCAATTTCTAAGGTGGCATATCACAAAAGCACTTTCAATATTTTATTTACCACCCATATAATTATAGTGTTGTTGATTTTGGGAAAAATTATACCTTTGTTGAAATAAACATTGATCAAATCCTGTTTAGACTACAGGTAATCGTGTGTGTGTGATGATAACAGGCAAAGTAATAATTGTAGTGCAGTACATGCAAAGAGAGTTTATGTTGAAGGACTATAAGTCTAATGTATGAAATAAGGAAAAACTATAAGAATGCACTAAGAAAGGATTTTCCAAACTTGTTATTTTCAAGGGTAGAAATGTGCCTTATAAGAAATGTTCCTTCCCTATACAAATAACATTGGTGTTTATATAAATCTTAAATTAGTTATTAAATAAAAACAAATGGGAGGCTTAGGACAGTAAGCATGCATGCAACGAGTGAAGTTTAAAAGGATGGTTTGGACGGGGTCTGATGTAGGCTGAGAGCAAGGAGTAAGGTAAGTAAAGGGCAGAGGCCGAAGGGTAAGGTAGGCACAGTGAGAACAGTGTTGGCACGCAGAGCTTGTGACGGTGTCCCATAGTCAACATTAATAAACACATAGACCTCATTCTTCACTTACTAACCTAGTGAATTCATACAAGTAAAATGGTAGTTTTTAAAATTATAAATTGTGTTACAGAATTTTAATAATAAATTCTAAAAAGTATAACAAATTAAATTTAAATGGTCAAATACTTACGGATATCCATACAAGACTTGTAAAACACTTTAGCTTTCCTTGTGGCGGAGGAATCTAAGTTGTTGAAGGGTTCTTCTAAAACACCTGGTAAAGGAAAGTTAGTTGTAATTGTATGTAACTACATAGATAAATTAATTAACATTTTTAGAACCTTATATTTAAAACATTTGAGTTGCCCCCCCCCACCTCCTTAAGGAGGGGTCATTTTAAAATGCTTTCATTAATTTTAAAAAGGTAAGTTACAAAACTAAAATATTTAGACATAACTATAACACCTGAATAAAATTAAAGTGATTTGATTTTACAGTTTGTTATTCTGTACACATTATTATTTTGAAAGTTTTGTTGATTTGAATCACAAAATTTAAAAAAATATATAGTATTAATTCCAATTTGTTAAGATAATGTTTAACATTTTAAAATAGCAGGCTTTAATTAAATTTCAATAGTGTATAGATTTGAGTAGTATTAAAGGCTACAGTAAGACTACGTATAAATTACCATGTAAACATATGAAGGGTGCAGGTGAAGAACGATCAAACTCCAAAAATATAAAATTTGAGCTATTCTTATGATGAATAAATAATATAGCCACATGAAGTATTACGCGGGAATATCAAACAGACTGCCTGCTACAATCAAAAACATTTTGAGGATGCAGGAGAATATCTGTCAAGCTCCACTGCCTTCACTGGAAGAACGGACAAACTCTGTGCCTGTTGTGACAGGCTCGCCTGCACAGTGTTGTTCTGTTCGGCCAGTCTGCAGTTTATCTTTGGTAGAAGTGGATGTACGAGTGCTGAGTTCTGTGTTTTCTATTGTAGTTACTGTTTATGTAAAACATGAACATATCTAATAGTGATGATAGTGTAGTGTATGATGATGTTTGTAGTTCTACGAAGAAAAAACGTACGGGTATTATGGTGATCGATTTCGGTGAACCACGCTCACCTTCCTCAGACCAGAGGGATTCACAAAAGAATCTTGTGTAATTGTCTGAGGAAGGTGAGCGTGGTTCACCGAAATCGATCACCATAATATTTGTGCATTTTGTACTTGTATTGTAATATATTTGTGCTTATATTGTAATAAATTTGTGTTGTGTGACGTTTACTTGTATTTTATATTTTATCCATATTTAAAATTAATACCACAAGTTAGTTTATTATCCTATAACTTTTCTCATACAAGTGTTAATTTTCAGGTGTTACACATGGCTCTGAACAATCACCAGACAAATCTTGAAAGAAATCGAGCTGCCTTTTTAAATACCTATAATACCTTTCAAAATCGATTTGTATGATTATGATAATGAATTGGTGTTAATTATAAATTGTTTGATGAATTGTGTGCTTTTATTTTTTTCAGTTTCTTAAAGTACAAGAAAAAATTGTCAAACTACACATTTTAATTTTTTTTACATAAAAAATACCTACAAGTTTTCGTTGTTTTACCCATATAGAATGACAACCATTTAAACTAAATACTAAGCACGTAAATATAATAATTAAAATATACTTTCATATTTATATGAGATTTTAAAGTATAAAAATGCTCTCCTGTAAAATTTACTTTCTGTGAGTTTGATCGTTCTTCCCCTGCACTCTTCATATGATATTGTGGTTATTAACCGTTCTTATGTTTTTTCTACAGTTATTGTTTTAGTAGTTGTTTAACCAGTGTATCTTAGACTTGTTTTGCTTCCTTTATTTGTGTTCCTTATGTACCATCCTTCTCCTCTTCTTTCAATAATCATGATTCATCTTTAGCTATGTTCTTTAAAAAACTGAACACTTTCAGCTTAATGGCATTTACATCCTAGATATAGCCATGCTTATTTCTGCCACAGTAATTTTTCACACCTGGACTCTCATCAGGATGACTATAAAATATTTATCTTGTGATAATATAATTTTTCTGATTCTAGTTTATGTCTATTTTAATACAGTCATAACCCGACTCTCAATCTAAAAATTTGAATTTTTCCAAGCATTTTTCAACTTTGTATAGCTATCAAACTTAATTTCACTTCCATAATTGAATACTCTATGATAAGTTGAATTTTCCATTACCTAGAAAGTAAATTTAATCTGTATAGAGAAAAGTCCTGTTGTATCTGTTATGACACTTGTATAAACCAAAGTGCTAATCTGTTCACCTTTATAACTCAAAATCAATAACTGTACTCAATAACAATTCAGCAACTCTGTTAGTAAGCAAGCCAACAATTAATTGCCTCGTAAACTTTCATGTTAAGTTAGTGATTTTCGACCTCAGTAACTTAACGCTGATTTACATTAAATATTTGATGATTGGAATTCTATTCCTATCAGTTCAGGTTTGAGTAATCATGGTTCAACTGAATTATAATTTGATATAGAACAGTTAATTCTTGCGAGAAATATAATGAGTATTTAGAATTAGTTGAGAAATGGGTGTTTAAAAAATGTATTACAGTTGAACCTTGATAGCATGAACCTCAAATAGCATGAAATCCTTGATAGCACAAATTTTTAAAATCCATTAAAAAGTCTCTTATAAGACTCAATGATAAAAGTACCTTTAAACACAAATATTAAAGACAATCTACTTTAATTACATAAATATTTTTTATTTTAAAGATAATGAAAAAATGTAATATCATGAATATCAGGAGACAAGCACCTCTATACCTCGAATTTGACTTTTATAAGACGAAATCCCACGGTAAAAACCTCAGTAAGACGAATTTATATTTTTAGCTAAATCTTTTCAAAACAGGAAAACTCAACTCCTGTTTGTCGCAAGTGGAATTTTAGGTGGAATTAGACAGTATAGATTTAGTTAGTTTAATTCAATACGATTCTAATGTGTGTTCGGTACCGTTTAGTGTGGTTGACAATATGGCCAGCGTATGGTGAAGAAAAGAAGAGCACTGCTCTAAGTGTTGAATTTAAGAGTAATGTGATCATTGTAGATACTATATAATGTAGTGCATTAATTAAACTTACAATAAAAGATATGTTCAGCAATACAGTATTTGAAAGTGAGGTGAAAATTTATACTACGAATTTCACCTGTTTTAACCTCACAATCATGAACCTCGCTATCACGAAAAACTTGATAACATGAATATTTTTCAATCCCCCTCAGATTTGTGGCATCGAGGATTTATTTTATATGGAAAATTTAGTTGTAAACACTGCTTGTCTGTGGTCTAGGCATTATGCCAGGAAGATGTGAGTCTCTGGGACTTTGATCTGATCCACGTGCTCCACAGTTTCAGCATCTTGGATCTATTCTCCATAAGACCAATGCTAAAAGATTAATGTTACAATACTCTATGTAGCATTTCCTATAAAATTATGTTGATTTACCATTTTGTTAGTGTTGTGATAGAACATTCAATTGCTTAGCACATATAATTTTTTATTATAATGCTTGTGACACATATAATTAAAACTGTTAATTGAACATTATTTGAAATGAATAATCAGCAAATCAGAAAGCCAAAATCAATTAAAATACACATTTATTCCAAAATTCGTCAAAATAAATGAATAAATACTAACAGTGGTGCTAGGTTTCTGCTTGATTTGAGAAAATTTAACATTGGTCTCATGGGAAATAGATTTGTTTTAGCTAGAAACCTGGTTAAAAGTCACCAAATTTCTGATCACTCAAGCTCGCCTTAAATTTATTAGGCAACTGACGTGAATAATTCAAATTTCCCAATTAAAAAGAAAAAAAAATTAGAACGAACTTTACAATATGAACTATGAAGTAATTTAATTTATTAAAAATATATAAATTATAGCTAGGCATGGTAACGATATATTTGTTTCAATATACCAACATATTAATATCAATAATTTCTTTCCATATTATCGAAAATATTAATATTTTTGACCGAAATATATCACTAAATATTAATACTACTCTCCCTCCTCTTACTCATCATGATTAGAAAAAAACACATTTTAATAGCTTATTATGCCTACAAAACACGCAATTGAAATAATAAAGTTTTATTCCGTTTTTTACCTGAGCTTAGCAAACTACAAAGTATTTTATTGTAAACCAAGCGCGACTCTTACTGTGCCTTAAAACCAACGTGATGTTTATGGTCACTTTTAAATTAATTTTTTTAACTTTTAATTTGCACAAGTAGGCTTATTGTATTTGTATGTTTAATTAATAATAATTAATTATGTTTTTATATTATTATCTAATAAATTTGATAATAATTAAAAGTATGATTATTATTATTATTATTATTTTCATTCAACCCTAGAGACCACAACTCTATCAATACTGTAATCAATGGATATGTTGAAAATGATTGCCATCATTAGTTATAGCTTAAAATTATTTAAAAAGTTTTCTTGATTCTTTCTAGAAGGTTGATAAAATACACATTTTATGGAGGTTGAATAAATCAGAATTTTTGTAAAGTTGTCACTCTAAATTATTTTGACACAGCAATGTCACATGTCAAAAATACAAAACATCTACCTTAGTTAATTGATGCATAAGAGCTGTAGTTAACTAAATAACATTTCAGACTAAGTCAGGCAACACTCTGTGTTGCTACATTGAAACCAAACTTCGGAAAGCATGAAGATGAAGTAGTTTATAACTGCTTTGGAGCGTAAAGTTCAGCCAGAGCAAACTTAGAGGCAAATCTCTTTTAAATTAGTTTATGTATTATAAATCACTTCATTATAGTTGTAGATCCAAAAGTAAAAAGAGATATTTTTATGGCTCAGGTTATATACGGTAAAAATCATAAAACAATACATGACAAATTCATTAGTTAAATTCTAAAGGTTTCTAATTTAAATAATTACTTCAAGAATATACAGAGAGTGAGATACGTTCTGAAAACCTAATATTTGGAAGATAATTGTTCAAAGTCTTGATTTCTTTTAAGTGAAGAAGCTTACATTAAATTTGGTACACTAATAGTAACACTGCCATATTTAGTTAGTATAATTATTGATAATATTACTAGCTTATCAACTTGAACAGACAAGTAACTTATGAGTGTTTAAGAATCAAGAAACTTTATTACCATTGGTCATATTACATGAAATAGGCAACGTCAATGAGTATACAATTCTATGATACAAAATGATTAAATCTAAGCATAATTCCATAGATTAAAAAAAACCAAGAACAACAAATATTACAAATTATCCTACTGTAGAGAGCATATATTAAGGGCTACAGATTATCCAAAGAGTGTTCCAAAAATTCATGTATACTGTAGAAAGGGTTTTCAATGAGCCAGCTATTTAATTTAGATTTAAATTGTTTGAGTGGCAAATTTACTAAATAATCTGGTAGCTTATTAAAAAAACGAATAGTGTTTACCTTATGAGAATTACCTGTCAAAGCCAATCTATGTTGTGGGACATCAATTTTGTTCTTTCCTCTGGTGTTGTATTTATGTGTATCTTGTCTAGTGTTAAAAAGATGTATATTATTTTTGGTGTAGATTAAAATGTGGAATATATAGAGGTTTATGATAGTCATTATTTTCATTTCCCTGAACAATGGACGGCAGTGCTCCGTTGGTGCCACCCCGCACATGATTCGAATGACTTTTTTTGGGGTGAGTAATATTTTGCTTGTGTGTGGAGAATGGCCCCAGAGAATCAAGCCATACGCTATATGCGATTGGAAGAGACCAAAATATGTCATCCTTAAATAATCAAAAGAGACAAATTTTTTTAATTTCCAGAATAAATATGAGACTCTACTAATTTTTTGTGTAATGTTATTTATATGCTCTGCCCAGTTCAGTTTTTTATTTATCAGTAAACCTAGTAATTTTACTGATTGATCATTTGAGTTTTGAGAAAGATTTAAAAGAATGCGTTGGGTTTTTTCAATATTGCAAGGCAATTCATTAGTAGCAAACCAGTTAAGGGAGTTTAAGAATTTCTTATTTTTCTTTCTTTGATAGTATTATAAGATATGGCCTGATTTTGTAGGGAAATATTACAGGCAAGGAAAACATTTTAATATTACAGGAAAAGGCTGTTAGACTGACATTGAATGCAAAGCCATTAGAACACTGTTGATCTTTTTTTACACAAGCTAAGGTTTTAATTGTTATTAACTTATATATACAAGATGTTCTGGTATTGGTAAAAAAAATTACACTTTGTTGCCTAAGAGCAATAATGCATGAATATGAATCCAGATTTAGGCATTTACTTCAGCTACCAAAACAAAAAGTTTCCATCAATATTTAGGTCTAAAGCTACGAGTATTTAATAAGTTATCAACAGCCTGACTGTATTTGTTTGAAAAAAAGTTTAAGTAACAAACGTTCTGTATACTTGTTTAATAAGAAATACTTTTTATACAATAGATGAGTATTTTAACTATGTGTATTTTTAAGAACAATATTATTGACCATTGCAATATATGTGTATTGTCAAAGGAATAAAGAATAACTTGTCTATTGTCCATTGACCTTGCTTAAGATAGTATTATGTTCTATTACAAAGTTATAGATATTGTTTAAATACTACAAAAGACAAGATATTGTTTAAATTGAACAATTTACATAAAAATTTACATTTTAATTTAAATATTGAACATCCCTTTGGAATATGATGATGCCACAAAAATCTGGTACAATTAAAATAAGTTATGTTTAAACTACTTTTGACTCACAGACAGACTGTCCCAGCAAATGCTCTGAGATCTTTTAAAAAATTAGAATTCATACAGGGCTGTTCACTGTACAGACTCTCAAGAACAGTGACGGCAATCACACTAAAAGTCACCATACAAGATAAAAATATGTATAGAGGGAAAATTGTAGGCAGATAAATGTTGTAGTGTGTGGAATAGCTTTAAGAAAAAAATCCTTAGTTTAACTGACAGTGCTGACATTTAAAGTTTATTTTAAATAAATTGTTTGAAGCGTTTACAAGCATAACAGGCTAACATATATAAAGACGTTTAATAGGCTAGCCAGGTTTTATTGTAAAATTACCCTATGTGCATTCCTCCTCTTCATCCAATTATTTCCCAGAATATCCCGAAGTATGTTTGAACATTACATTAATGTTTTTTTTTTGTTGAAATGGTTGTGTTATATATATTCCACGTATTAATTTTAAGAAGACCATTTTGTTAGTCCCATTGTGATTGGTCAAGAAATACACTGCAGATAGAGGAAAACATATGTCTATTTATCTTCTCAAAACTATTTAATTGAATACCATGGTAGAAAAAAATTAATTTTTTTTCTCTTCTTGAATACTAAGGTAATCGATTTTGGTAAACCAAGCTCACCATCCTCAGATAATAGTTGTAGTAATTTGTGCTGTGTATTTATATTGAATTTCTACCAAAACGTAATGTGCTATTAATATTTAATAATTTTATAAAAACATAGAACAAATTAGTTAACGGAAATTTATTGTCTTATAAAACAATGCTGTTAAAACATCCTGTCTAACAGCAGTCAACTGATGTGGAGACCTTGATAACGCCCCTTGTGGAGAGATTGGCAGTGACAAGGTACAGGTAATAAAGTTGGCAGGCATTCAATCAGGCGACTGACACTGAGGGCTAATATCAGCTGTGAATCATTGCTGTAACAGCTGATCACTGCCGTTTCAAAACCTTATGAAATACAAGACGGACATTGTTGTAAAATAGATTTCTTTTGTGGTGTGTCATTATTAATTTGTGTTGCTGATAGGTGATAACATAAATTAATTAAGCTAATATATTAGCAACTTGTTGGCGAGGCCAAAAATCACCTTGGATTTGAGTGGCCACAGGAGTAAGAGTAAGTAATATATTAGCAAATTGGAAATTGATGATTGGAATATAACCTTTCACTTCGGTTTTCATTGAATATTAAGACTTCATATCATTAATTACATTAATAAATCAGGTCTTGTTGAGTTTATTCCTCTTTAACATTTATTATTTTTTTCATGATAAAAGAATTTTTATAAGAAACTAGTTTGCTAGTGAAAATGGCTTATCTGATAGACATTTCACTTAATAATCAATTGAGGATATTATGATCAATCAGAATCAACTAACTATACAACATATATTTATATGCTTTGGTCTTCTAAGGTATTAATTATTTTGATAAGTATAAGAAAATAAAAAAAGACCATTTTTCAAAGAGATGTATTATTTATTACAAGTTATTGCCAGTAATGTTACAATATTACTAATATTGAAAAACATTTGAATTACTATAACTAAATGTATTTATTATAATAAATTCCTGCTTATCTCATTTAAAAAATTTGATACTGTACTTACAAAATAAATATGTATTTTTACTTTACCTGAAAATCTAAATTACTAAATAATAGTACAAACATTTTTTGTTTCTAATGTTTACCATTTTTGTAAAAAGAAAATAGTAATTTTGGCTTACATTTTGCGTTAAAAAAACATAATTATTTGTATCTATTGTAACATGCTGCATTGTTCTATATTTGGTTAGTAAATACAATTTTACACAAAAATCTAGAGGAAATACTATAAAATATTTAGGATTAATGCGAAACAGCAAATATAATGTAAGATTGTTAAATAAATATGATTTAATACGAAAATATACTATAGTAGAATTGACAAAAAATAAAATAAATAAATAGAAGAATAAAATAAAACCAATGAAATTCTGAAGACATATAAATATCTAGATTAGAGCAATACTTCTATGTAAATTTATTTATTCATTCATCCATACTATAAGCCAAACTAATTTTGAGAAAAGATCAGCTAATGCTGCATATGTTTGTATGCATTATACCATTATACATGTGATTAATGGTACATTTGAAGTAACTTACAGACATTAGTCTTGTTACATAAAACACAAAAACTAATAATACACCTTACCTACCATCAATGGTAATTTTTGATCTCTATTTGCAATTTATATTTGGTCATAACAAGTGGGTAAGTAATAAAATCTATCAGAAAACACAATACATTGTATATTATCAATGAATATGAGGAAAAATATGAAACTTAAAATATCTGACTAGTTGATATATAAATCTCTGTCTTTAATTACTTAGTACAGTACCATAGGAATGAATCATCGACTTCCTCCTACAATGAAGCATGAAGAGATTTTAAAAGACAATTTTCTTTTGCCACTAAGAAATGTTTCTGCTAAAGTCATATGTTTAGAGCTGTTTCCATATTGCAAGCTGTTTAGGAGCAGCCAACTATTTGCATACAAATATCTTCCCCAAGTATTGTCATTCCAGATTGTATTGCCTTTGTGCAGATGTTTATGATTATAACAATTTTACAAAGAGAAAACTTGTGTTGGAAACTATTACAGTGGGGAAATATAATATACACAAAATGTAAACATTTGTATAACCGTTTGTAAACCGCTCTTGGTTCTGTTAAAAACTATAATTAACACAAACAATTATATAAATAAAACATATTTCATGTTAAAATTATTATTTGTTATTAAAAAATAAAATAGAGAACATTTTCATAGAATAATAGTGTTTTAACTAAATAATGCTTTTAACCTTAATCCACTCCCTGATTAGAAATCAAGAGATATTTATATAAATAATTTTAAGTCTGGTTATTATATCATAAATTGAAGTATAGTAAAATCTTATTCTACATTTGAATTATAAAATACATCATGCATGCTCCTATAATTTAAATTGTACAACTACAATTAATTGATGGAGACAAAGGTAGTTGGACATTTGCCATCATTACGTGAAAATTACCAATCACGACGTTTTGATTTAGTAAAACCCAAACTTTTTTCAAGTGCTAAAACTAAATTACATCTACACAAACATGTTATAAAACTACGTTCTTAAACTAATAAACTTATCTACTTTAATAATTATCTACATTTTAACCTAGATCCTAGAATGGGGTACAACAAAATGAACTTCTACTAAATATAAAAATGTTAACAGGACCATGACAGCGCCTAATTGGTTATATTAATTTAACCCTGTTAACATTTTTATATTTAGTAGAAGTTGATTTTGTTGTACCCCATTCAAGGATCTAGGTTAAAATGTAGATAATTATTGAAGTAGATAAGTTTATTAGTTTAAGAACGTTGTTTTATAACATGTTTGTGTAGATGTAATTTAGTTTTTAGCACTTGAAAAAGGTTTGGGTATTACCAAATCGAAACATCGTGATTGGTAATTTTCACGTAATGATGGCAAATGTCCAACTACCTTTGTCTCCCTCATCTGATACTCCATCATTAACAAATTTCAAGTACAATTAATTATTAATTGCCCAGTAATATTCTAATAGTTTAAAATGAATATATTTTAAAATGCTGGTTAAAATATCCTTTTTTAAATTCTTAGTCTTGAACTATTCAAAATTGATAAAGGTCTGTTGGAAATTGTACAATAACTTTGATAAATGACCAGGGAAAGCCAAACAGGAAATGTATTACCTGATAATGCAAACGATTTAACTCTAGATTAATTGTCAATGCCATGTGTACAATTTGCATAGATTTTACATAAACTATAAACTTGCGAATATATGATTGATGAAGATTATAACCAAGAAAACTTGAATATCCTTCTTTTGCATTGTAGTCAAATTAGTGGTTTATATTTTTCATCTTGTTGAAAAAAAGCAAAATTAAAATATTTTTGGCAAGATAACCAGATTCAACATGATTAAACATTAAAATATCATGTATTGCTAATTCCTATCATTTTTAATCAAGACTGCTTTGTGATTTAAGAAAAATTTTTAGCATACAACATTATCATCAAGACAACAAACAGCAGGAAATCAATTAAAAGATCCTGAATATTTCAGGTCCGCCATAGAGTGCTAAACCATTGGGATGGCTTCCATAGGTGAATACAACATAGTTATACCAACAGGGTGAATGATATGGAACATATCATATCATGATGTTTAAAGTTGTGAGGGCACCGTAACTTTAAGCTAGGTCCTAGTTGGATGTATGTCCGGACATACATGGAGTATGGGTCCATCAAGGTATCATCAAGTGGTCCTATCTATTTGTAAATGAGGAGGATTGGTGAACCTGTAAAGTGGGTAGATATATGTGAACAGCAGTGCATGGCCATCACATTGTGATGGTTACCTGACAAGACATATGTACTTCCGTGGACAAGTGCTGGGTTTGGCGGGAGGGCCTACCAAGACGTACAGTGAGCGGACCTTAATTAGACCCAACAAATGGGAGCTACAAATTGTTATGTTAAAACAACCAATACTGGTGTATGATATTTTAAATTGATCTTAAATTGGCCGTTTCCCAAACTACCAAGCTACCGCTGGAAAGTCGACAGCCCCAAACAGCCCTATAGGAGCAAAATACCATCGGCGGGCCAAAACAGGATTTTCTATTCAACTGTGCGGTTTGTGTTTATTATTATGATGAGTTATAGTGAACACTTTATGATCATTAAAGGCCCATTCTAGTGGACCATAAGATAATATTGTGAGTTTTTAAAGAAAAATCATAAAGAATGACATTTTAAATTTCACATATTTAACTATGAAAAAATTATAGAAATACACAATATTTTTAAAAACCCAACTTATGGTCTCGTAGAATAGGTATTTTACTAGAACTTTAGGTAGTTTAATAGGATAGGCATTTTTATAGAATTTTACCTTTCAAATGACACTTCAAGTGTAACGATATAAATATTATTACGAACTAAATTGTTGAAATAGATAGTTTTTGGCATTTTTGGTGGAGTAAAAACAGAGTCTTAATATTTTGTACAGAGTAGTAGGTCAGCATTAATTGTCAATATTGTGAGACAGTCTACAGAAATAGGGCGTCTTGCCCTTCAGTATGTATGCTTAGTCAGTCACCCATCTATTTCTTCTTTGTACATTGTCTTCTCATGGAAGATTAGTCGTCATCATAACAACACTATATTCAACAACTCTCATGGTTGTAAATAGTTTCTTTGCTTTACGTTGGTTTTGTTATAATTATACTGTTTCTATATTCTGATTGTTCAGTTACAATATGCACACTATTGTTTTTCCTCCACAACTTTTCCTGTGTAATAATTACCTGTAACATTTTGTAATAGAATGTTGTATGTGCAGTGTCAGCTCAGATCCTGATCACTGCATGCCCAAGAAGACCAGCCATGCATTATAAAATTCACATAAGAAAAAATGATTAGGGTTTTCTTGTTATTGATTTGTTTAGCAAAAAGTTAGTACAACATGTTTCTAATTTCAAATGCAAAATATTTAATTAATTATCTTTAAAACCAAAATATGCAAACTTCTAAATGTGTTATATTCAAATAATATGTCATTATTTCAACTGTATGCAATACTTCCTATTTTGCACTAAAAATTTTAAAATCTATTGGTTCAAAAAATATCTTATAGTATGAATTTTCTTTTCTTGCTCAATGTTATATATTGGTTGCATATATTATTATAGCATGTTATATGTTAAAAATAAAGGATTACAGCACGAGCTAAAAATACCGAAAAGTGGAGAAAAGTAAACAATTAAGTTTCTACTAAAATTAACATCATGGATTTTTAATACCATTAACGAAACCAACTTGTAATCAGAAGAGAAATTGTTCAATAGGATCGAAAATACAAAAAATTAGTCTATGATACAAAGATAAAAGCATGATCAGTTTGGATATATTTGAAAAGTGGATAGGAAAACAGATCAATTAATGTATATCTAGAAAAAAATAAGTTCTTAAGAATGGAACATTATGAAACCAATTAAAATTGGTGGTAAAAAATTAAAATACTTATACCTTATTATATTATAGCAGATATATACGAAATGTAACATGTAATTATTACTCAGGAAAAGTTGTGGAGGAAAAACAATAGTGTGCATATTGTAACTGAACAATCTGAATGTACGAACAGTATGATAATTATAACAAAACCAATATACAGCGAAGAAACTATTTACAACCATGAGAGTTGTTGAATATAGTTTTGTTAAGATGACGTCTAATCTTCCATGAGAAGACAATGTACGAAGAAGAAATAGGTATGTGATAGGACTAAGCATACATATAATGTAGAACACTCTTAAAAAGAGACAATTTTAGACACATACTTTAAAATAAATATATATTTAGATGAAAGAAAAATATAAGGCAACTTGAAGTATGTAATATGATTTAAAAATCAAGGGACTGACTGACCTTTTAAGATGATCTGCAGCTGATCTGAGAGGACTTCGAAGACGCTGATGCTGCCTCGGTCTTCGGGTATTTGGTGCCTCTTGTTCCATGCACCACAGGCAAACTGGAAGAAGTCCACACATGGGTTAGCAGTCCGGTTCATGGCTGCCAGCAGCGACGACGCTGCACAAACAGATTCTCATCAGGACCAGTATTCTACCAAATGGTAGAAACAACTAGCAAGACTTGATCCCTTAGAAATGTAACAAAATTAACGGAAAAGAACTTCAACACTTTAGCTGCCAGTTTACATGGCCAGAGGCTTTTGCATGACTTTATTCAATAAATGAATTATTGAATGTCAGCTTAGATGTGGTTTCAAACTTGGATGCCTCAGTTCCACTACCAGCCAGCAAACATATTAATATCGTTGTGATTTAATATGTTTGCTATCCATTTGGTTAAGTGGGGTAGCTAGTGTTACTGATCACAATGTCTTCTTGGAGGAGATGTTTTTAACGTCTAGATCCATAGTTTTAAACCATATGCCTGATTTACATGTCTGAACACAAATTCAAAGTAATTTTATACCGGTATTGAATCCATGTTCAAACATGCAAATTATGTATATGTTTTGAGATCATAGATATTATTTTAACAGAACTGAATAGAATATCTATATTTGATAGGTATTTTGAAAGTAAGGAATTTTGAGTTACTCAGCCTTCATATGAAGGGTATCTCAGTACTTTGGAAGGGGAAGTGAGCTAATGCATATCTGCTTGCTGTGTTAACTTTATCTAGTTGATGAAATCAGATGTAACAAGATACAAGGCTTGAAGGCTATGTCTTTTCAACATGCTTATACTATTTAAATAAGAGAAATACACCTCACTCATTGACAAATCATGAAATCTCCAAAACAATACACCTGATTGTATTGAAATTTTTATGTAACTGGGTTTTGTATCATAGAGACGCCCTAAGAAAGGATTTTTGAAATTCCATTCCTGAAGAGTAGTAACATTCCTTAAAAGAAACAATTTCTTACCTTACATTAATATTGATAATTATTAATAATTCAACATTAAATGTAAAAAAAGTAGCTGATAGTCAAAAACAGAACTAAAAACGTGTCTACTATTTATACCCTTGATTATATTACTACTTACAAATAGATATCTCATCTAATTTGTAAGTAATAATATACAAAATGCCAGTAATTTGGTTAGTTAGTAAGGTCTGTTACTACAGCTGGTTTATACTGCATTATATTTACATGGGTCGTTACTAGTGCTCTACAACGGACCACAAAACAGCTGATAACATTTAACATTGGATAAAATTTAACATTGGATGAAAAATCATTCTGTGTGCTTATAAAATCAATGATCATACCAACACTCATTACTGAGACTGAGGCTAAAGGCCAAGTTGATTTGAGTGCAGTGAGTGATAGAGATGATAAGCAAAGTATGCAGGAGTGTTCAACAGTGTAATATAAATTCTAATCCTATACAACATATAAAAATGAAAATCTAAATAGCCTAGTAGTTCCTTTTGGTAGGCTATTTAAGTAACATAAATAACAATAAGTAACATAAATTGCTAGATTTATAGTACCCTGAAAAGAAAACCGTCAGTAACCCGTAGCTTGAAATATAGCTATAATTTGCCAATATCATGGCTCTAAGAGTACAGGCATTATCGATGGCTTTGATGCTATTTACAGTCTCCCATCTAAACAATTACTAGAATACCTAAATATATTAGCGACAGAGTGTTTTATGCAGTATTAATAACATAATTCATTTTTATTATGCCTATGATTATAAAACATATATAATTAATTCATATTGGCCTAAATCTACAGTTTACAGAACTCAGTATACTTCTGTTGCCAAGTACATTATAACTCATAAGATGCAGATCGACAGGTATAATTTTGTAACACAGAATAAACTACAGTATTTTAGAATATAATGGATGAGGTAATGAGGGAATTACGTTTTATTCAGTACAATAATAAATTTACAAAGGTATTGTAACATAAAATGTGTGCTGAAAAACGTTACTTACAGTTGATGATAATTTTAAAGGGTAATGCATTGAATATATAATCTGTGTTCAAAGTGTACAATTACAAATCCTCATCTTGATTATGTGATACATATCCTATGGTGCTTGTTTTTTTTTAATTTTACTTAGTATAATATTGATTGAATAAATTTTATTATATTGATAAATTAGTGATAAACAGTTTATGTTTAAATAAATATTAACATTAGTCTTGATTTTAATAATTTAAAATAGATTTCTTTTTGAACTAATCTATTTTATTAAAATGTGTTCATTGTGTATTTTCTACAGATTTAAAATTTATACAAATTTATAAATACTTCTTTTAAATCTTAGTAAATTTTTGAAAAAATTTTAAACTTACAAGAAATATTTTGTTTTAAATTTGATGAACTCAGTACTGGCACTTCTTATTTGTTTCATAAGACTACATAACTTAAAATCACACAATCAAGTATTTAATATACTAATCAGAAAAAGTAAACAACAGTAGAAAAACCGTCATTGTATAAACTGATCTCAAATAATCATAACAAATAAATAAGAGTAACAAATATTAAAGGACCATCAGTTCTCCTTCTAGGGTTAGGTGGTGGAAAGAACTTTCTTAACCTTACAAAATAAAGACAATTTTCATTGTATTACATTTTCTAGAAGCTAATATTCGGACAGTGTGCCTATTCCAGATTTCTTCACTGTCTATCTTGATGCAGTAATTTTAAACTCTCTTGGATGTAATATCTATACCTATAAAAGGCAAATACCACTGACTCACTCATCGCTGTAACTAAAAAAGTACTAAGCCTACGAGGCTGAAATTTTGTAGAGTCAAAGGTCTTATGTTGTAGATATGAAATAAAAAAGGGATTTTGAAAAATTCTTAGGACAGCCTTTTTTGTGCCAAAAATTATAAATGCCAAAAACGACGTTTCTTTTATTGGACTGTAGCAGCTAAATGAACGGTTGTACAGCAAAACTAACACCATTTTCTGCACCTGATTTGAGACGATTTACAGCTTTGGGCCCATTACTTTTTGCTCTATCTCACCTCCTTCATCCTTAGGTAGAGCTAGATTTTCAATTTGTGTGTGTAAATTGGTTCAAATTGGTTAATTTATGGCCTCTAAGAGTAGACTTACAGATTTCTCTAGACTTTGAAACATTTTTATCTGAGAGAACAAACTGATTTTAATCGGAGGATTTACAATTTAATTTGACCAAATGCATAGCCAGTTCACAGGACATGGCTATATACGGCAAGGAAACCTGATATTTCACTGATTCAGCGTCAACTACAGTAATTTTTGCCCTCTAAAAGTAGACTTACAGAATTGTCTAGATTTTGAAACTTTTGTGGTATTTAAGAGAACAAACTGATTTCAATCGGGAAATTTAAAATTTAATATTTTATATAATTTTAGCTTAGTTTAAATATTTTATACTAATGACGATTGCGATGCATTATACAAATGTAAAAATATGCAATAAAACATTTATTATTATTATTAGTGTTCAGTAATACAAGAAAAAGGTTAAGAAGTACACTTATAGTATGTATTATTGTATACTTCCTCTTTTTAACGTGTTAACTTACCACAGAGAAAAGAAAAACAAGAGAAAAGGTCACTTTCTTACGGCCACAGCGAATGCCTCAGTGGCAGTTATAAATAAATCACAACTAAGTACATCTTTATAAATCTTAAGTACTAATTACTTCATTTATCCTTGAGGATTTGGGGGAATAAAGGGAGAGACTGGCAAGTCACTGACCTTTCCATCCCCACGGCAAAATGGTGAACTAACAACTCGACACATTTTCAGAGCACTATTGGATGCAACCTGTTTATTTATTATTTGTGGCATTTTACTGAAACCATATGACTATTGCTTTTTTTGTCAGTTTCTTTTTAGTGTTTAAAATAGAGCGTATGGCTCTATAGAGAGTATGGCGCCTTTTGCATAAATAACAGTTTATTTTCGTGTATAATTCAAATTAGTTATTTCAAGGGACGAATTTATTTTTCTAAGATAATCTTGTTATACTCGTGCCTATATCGTTTGACATTTTGTAAATAGGTTTATTTTGGCCCCTAGAGGCTCACTAAGAAAAGATTTTCCTCTCCGTCCCACTGATCTCCAAAACTCCCATGGTACTCTTATGTAGCTATATTAGTTGATTTATTTATTTGATTAACTGCTGTTAAATAAAATCAAAATAAATTGAATAAAGTTGTGATAAATTAAAAATAATTGAGTGCAGTAGTAAATTATACATAACATCAGCTGTTCTAAATTGGATATTAGATTAAATTTTTAAACTCAAATATGACCAGTGAAGTGGGGCGGGTTCAGTTAGTATTGATATAATTTAAGCTTCAGTGTCTATATCCATTTTTTTACCTTCAAGTAAAAGGCTAACTTAAGGTTTTTTTATTTGAGATGGTTGACATTAAAAACATCTGATGAGTTTTTATCTCTGCCTGATGATGAGATGCCTACTTCAACATGGTAGAATCAGATTTATTCTATAAACAGACCTTTTCCAATTGACCTCTTTTCTCACAATTACGGCACTTGCATTTATTGACAGCTCTGTACTCAGTACTTCCGCATCTATAAAATTGACCTCTATAAAAGCAGTTGGTATCTATCAATCATAACTGAAATATTGCATCATTCCTTTTGAGTATATTTAATGATTTGTATCATTCCTCAACATTTCTAGTATCACTGCTAAATCTTCCAATTATTTAAATGTTATTCCACCTTTCCTTTAATGTTTGAGTCTTGAAAAATTCAACTTTCAAACCTGGTTTGAATTGTGATGAATTGAAATGTAAAACTTAAGCTGACTCTACATCACAGTTAAAGTGGAAATTAGTTATGCTGAAAAAATAAAACAATTTAATAAGTTGAAAGAAATCATATTTTCTCCGAATTTTCGCTTTATTAGTAAATTAAAAACCTAATTTATACATGGCACCTGAGATAATTAAAAAGTCATGTACTTACTAAGCAATTAAACACTTACACTAATCACAAATGTGTATCCGTGGGACTACTAATTTTTGGAAAAATGTGCCTCCTTGTTCAAATTAAAAATATTAAATATTAGAGGCAAACAAAATTTGAAAGGTTATCAAATAAAAATATCATCAGAGATTACAGAATGGTGTGATTGAGGATTAAACAGAAGATCATTTTTACTATAAGATTTTTAAATTTATTTTTTGTATCTTGTTCCCAACAACACTTTGCGCGTTTGGACATGCTGGACAGCTTTTATGGACCCACGCGCCCACCCATACACATACAGTGGTATCCACTCACCTGCCCACACTACACGTACAGTGGTATCCATTCACCTGCCCACGCTACACATACAGTGGTATCCACTCACCTGCCCATGCTACACGTACAGTGGGTTTGACCCACCCGCCCACCCTTACACATACAGTGGTATTGGCCCACCCTCCCACCTATACACGTATAGTGGTATTGACTCACCCTCCCACTCATACACGTACAGTGGTATTGGCCCACACTCCCACTTATACACGTATAGTGGTATTGACTCACCCTCACACTCATACACATGCAGTGGTATTGGCTCACCCTCACACTCATACACGTACAGTGGTATTGACTCACCCTCCCACTCATACACGTACAGTGGTATTGGCCCACCCTCCCACTTACACACACATACAGGGTATTATGGGTGGGAGGGTACCCTGTAAATGTAGTTTTGGGAGGGTATCCAAAATATGTAGTTAGTAATCATAAATATTGGAATAATGGTGAATAAAGCAAATTGTTCACCCTTATTCCAGCTTTCTCGTCGACCAAGATTTGCTACAGGTCATAGCTTCCCAATTGCCTCACCATGCTGGGTCAACATCAGGGGTATACTTGAAGGGCAAATTTCTATACGCCTGGACCGGAAATTGAACCCGGGAAATCTAGTTTCGGAGGTGAGCATGTTAATCACCCAGCCACCTGTGCCTGATATGTGTAAGCATAGTGTCAACGTCTTCCTCAGTATAACTACATATATCTTCATTACTGTTTTTGTTTATCAGAAGAATTGAATCCAATACTTCTTGGATCTAATCACCCAAATCCTTCGGTGAAAATATTTTATGTCACTATCTTTATTAGTGATTTCACCAAATTTCAAGTTTACCTGATTAATAAGTTAACGGATTTGGCCTTGCAAATTTGAATGTTTCATAATTTTTATTTATGAAATTATGATTGGTCGGTAGCGTAGTTGGTTCAATCCCAGCTTCATGTGCTAAAGGTTCTCAGTTCGATCCCAATCAGAGTCATAATACATTTTGAGAAGGATCAGCTGATAACCACCGGCTGTTCTTTTGTCATTGGGCTATTAATTAATGACACTTTCTAAGGAATAGTCGGCCTTAGTTTGTAATAATGACTACATTCGCTCATCTATACTCATCACACTCATTTGAAATCCATATTCGCCCATATCTTGATGATCGGCGTCTTATGAATAAATAAAATAAATAAATAAATAAATATTTAAAGACTAGTCTACGAGATTCATATAAGCTTATACAGTCCTGATCATCACTAAAAATCGCATAATAAAGTATTGTATAAATGTTTATTAAGTAGACCACAGTGAGAGTCTTATAACTCTGAAACCTCTGTTTCCAAATAATTACTTGAAAGATCAAATAATACTTACTCCAATTATGAAAATGTGATATTCATACTAGTAAAAATAATCAATAAAATCACTTTTAGTGTTGTTTATTATCAAGCATGTTAATTGAAATAAATTTTACACTTTACGCTTACACTTGTTAATATTATTCTTGAACTCAAGTTCAGTCGATGCATGACTCAAAGTTCCCTTATTCACTTGAAACGATGCCTCGTGAATAATGCATGAGATAAAGTATCTTTAAAATATGTTCTAAACGTCGATCAAGTTATTCTATTCACATTCTGTAAAACATCTTATATTATGACACAAAGACATGCTTAGCATTTGCAATTTAAAACATTTTTTTTCTAACTCAATATATTTATAAAAATTAAATCCATTTACACATTAAAAACCTTTGCTTTATCAATGTCACATTTCTTCTTAGAGAAGAATTTATGTAATGATTGCCATTTAAAAACCAAATCAAGGCTAGGGACAAAATCGATTTTACTATCTGAACAAATAATTTAATTTCCTTAATACTATTTCAAAATTTGTACATTTTCTACTGACAAAAAACTGTTTTATTTTAATATCTTTTAAACATAATACAATTTGGAACCACTCCTTGATTTTGTACTATTGCTGTATCACAATTATTCTCCAATACAGAATTTTTAAAATCCCTGAAAGTTCTTAAGATAAACAAGTAAAGCCCCCTCTTCATTTAATTGAGAAGCCTGTTGCTCAGGCTGGTTAACGCTTCTTGCAACCCAGCTGGCTGATTGCTCCTTGATTATTGAAAACCGTTACCCTCTCATCTGTCCCTCCCCCACCATCCCTTGTAACTGCTTAATAAATTGACGCCAGTTCCTAGATTGAAATTCACCCCTGGATGCTTCCAACTCGGTCGACTCTGGTAATATCGATGCTGGTAATTATGAACTTTTATCAAATTTATATCTTACTAACCCTTTCAGTATCAGATCATTTTTAAATAATAAAAGATACTTTAACATGTACATTTTTATTTGCTCAAAGTAATTATTTACTGACTAACTAATATAGTCTAAGTGTAGGCCTAAGTGGAACAAATATCAAATAATTATTGGAGGGGATGTTAATGCAGAGTTTGATGTAACAAAAAACAAGCAAAGTGTATGTGAACTTAAGAATCTCCTCAGGCAGTTTAATTTTATTTATGTTAATGATAAGCCAACCAGAAATTCAGCTTGCCTTGATAATATTTTCACAAATGTAGATAGATATGGTGTTTCCTCTGAAGTGGTTGCTTTCCCATTCTCTGATCATGATGCTCTGTTTATTGCCATTGACCTAAATTATTTTCAGCCTAGAAATAGTGAATATCCAAACTTTAACAAGCCCACTGAGAAGGTAGTTGCTACGAGGCCGATAACTACAAACAACGTTATGAGTTTCAGGTTGGCTCTATCAAATTTTGATTGGTTAAATTTCATCGATAGTTTTAAGTACTGCTCAGTTAATGTAATGTTTGAAAAATTTGTGTTTGTATTTCTTAGAATATTTGAGCATAATATCTCAGAAAGAACTTGTAAAGTAAGATGTCTGGATGTGAATAGGAGTAATAGGAAGAGACAAGGTGATTGGTATACACCTGAATTGTACGAGATGAAAAATAAAGTTCTACTATATTTAGATTTATATAGGAAATATGAAACTGACCACTCTAAGACTGTTTATTCCAAGTTTAGAAAAGAGTATAAAATTGCAATTAACGAAAAAAAAAAAAACGGTTTACCTTGAACAGTATTGATAAAGCCAAAAACAAGTGTAAAAAAGCTTGGAAAGTAATAAACTCTGTTGCTAAAAATGGCAAGAAGGAAGAAATAGCCATCTCTCCAAATGATTTCAATAATTTCTGCGTGCAATCAGTTCAAGAAATTTGTGATAGCATGATCAAGCCTTTCGCCACTCCTCTAGAATTGTTAAATTTTCAAAATGAGAAACTTTGCCCAACTACCTTTAACTTCAATGAAATTACCTCTGATTTAGTGTTGGATATTGTTAAAAAAATGAAATCTTCAGACAGCGTAGATATTTATGGTTTATCTAGTAATATTATTAAAAAAGTAATTGATTGTGTAGTAGATCCACTAGTTTATTTGATAAATAGATGTCTCAATGATGGTATATTTCCAAGTGCATTAAAACTGTCAAGAGTAGTTCCAATATATAAAAAAGGAGATAAATCTTGCCCTGCTAGCTATAGACCAATTTCTCTCACTCCTATATTTTCTAAGATCATTGAACATATTATTAATTCACAGTTTTGTAGTTATTTAAGCCAAAATGATTAATTGTCTGTCAGGAACAATTTGGATTTATCAAGGGTAAATCTACTGTCGATGCCATGGATTCACTTGTTAAAAAGGTTTTGCACACTTTTGAAAACAAGGGCATTATTCGGGCTACTTTCTGTGACTTGAGTAAAGCCTTTGATTGTGTAGATCATGATGTTCTCTTAGATAAGTTAAGTTACTATGGGGTATCTGACAAAGGTATGTCACTGCTTAGATCATTCCTAGTTAACCGCAAACAAGTTGTATGTATAGGTAGCGACAGGTCTGACACGATCAATCTTAATTTTGATGTACCGCAGGGTTCTGTGTTGGGTCCTCTGCTATTTATTTTAATGATCAATGACTTACCACAATTCTTAAATACTCAAACAATATTATACGCAGATGATACAACTTTCCTAAATTGTAGTTATGATTTTAATGAATTGACAAATTTAACTCGAGAAACTCTCACACAGTCTTCAATTTGGTTTAGAGCTAATGGACTTTTAATTAATGACAGTAAAACTCAACAAATGTATTTTGGGCTTAGAGATTTACCCCTTAAAAATTGTATAGATAGTGTTAAATTTTTAGGTTTACATTTAGATTCAAAGTTAACTTGGGAATCACACGTCAATTATATTTCTATAAAGCTGTCTGGGGTTATATATCTCTTAAGAAAACTGAAAGATTGTGTGCCAGATAACTATGTGAGATCAGCATACTTTGCATTTTTTCAAAGTATAATCTCATATGGTCTATTGCTTTGGGGAAATAGTGTACATGTCCATGAAATTCTTATTTTGCAAAAAAAAAAATAATTAGGATTATAACAGATTCTCACAAATTAGATCACTGTAAGCCATTATTTGTCCAGTTAGGTTGTCTCACCATAGTTAATATTTATATTTATCATGTTTTACTTTATACAAAAACCAATCTGCCGTGTCATGCCTTAAAAAAAGATATACATAAACACAATACCAGACAAAGTAATAAAATTAATGTACCATTCCATAGATTGTCTAAGTCACTAAATAGTTATGAAGTATTAGGTTTAAAAATGTTCAATGATTTACCCTCAGAGCTTACTGAGTTGCCTTTTAATGTATTTAAACGCAAATTGTACACTTGCTTAGTTAACAATCCTTTTTACTCTGTAACTGAATTTTTTGATTGTCAAATATATGTGTAATTTCGGGTTATTTTACTTGGTTTTTATTTTGTAATATAATGTATTGAAATGTAAATAGTATGTAAGTCTAGACTGTAGTTTCTGACTTTGTCTATTACTGTAATGGTTTAATGACAATAAAATATTTATTTAAAATGTTGACATATTTTTATGAAACCACTGGAAAGTTAAAAAAATCAAATCATTTAAATTTTGTTGCTAGTAATTTTAGTCAACAACTAAAGCTGAGAGTTACCATATACAGGGTTTCTCGAAAGTAAAGTGCCAAACTTTGAAAATGGTTATATAGATTAAAATAGATAGAACATCAAGAATACATTTTTTCAAAAAACACTTTGTTTACCAGATATCCACCATTTTGTTTTTTTCACAACAGAATTTTTATCTCTGAGTTGGCTTAACCGATCTTTATGAAACTTACTATACATGTTAAGATAATAGAGACCTATTCTAGAAAAAAATCAACTTAATAAAATTTTAAATTTCAAAATTGTGGCCATTTTAAATCTGTAAACGGAAATTGCGAGAAAACTGCAAAAAATACAAAAAATTATTAAAACATGTTTTTTAGACAATTTTATTAACAATTTGCCAGTATTAAATTTAAAAAAAACTATAATCGGACAAAAAATAACCTAGACACATTGACATTTGTGTTGAGAGGCAGCAAAAAAGCTAAAAACAAATGGTTATAATGATTTATAATACAATATATCACTACGTAGGTATTCAGTGGTTGCTGTGCAGAACATTTTCAGGAATATTCTTAAGTATCAGGTATGTTCTATATTATTTTAAGAACACCAAGAATCTGAAAACTTGTTAATTGGTTTAATCATAATCTTTCCAATTCGGTGTTCATTGTATAGTGTTTTTATTTGTATCTTGTATTAGTAAACTTCCCAGCTTAGTTTTCTTATGCTCTATCTCTCATATTAAAATAATACAATAAATTGTTATGTTTTTTGAACAAACAAAAAATGTGCCATACTGATGTTGAGCTATGTTGATAGAGTCAAACTTGAAAAGTTGATAATTATAAATATCTAAACATGTGAATAATAGTACAGTTATATTTATTTTGTAAGATCTGAAAGGAAAATTGTCAATTGTTTTTTGGAGTGATTTCACAATATTGGTCCAGTTCATTTTATCTTTGGGTGGTTTGCCAGGATTCCATTGAACAGTTAACCCTTCTTATATCTGCAAATTATATCATCCTTTATACTTTGGAGAAAGATTAACTTGCGTGATTCGGTCTTCCTTGGGTTCGAACTACTGTGACCTTACTGTACATTATAATTGTGAGTCTAGCATTATATACAAAAATTAGCTACATGTCATCATCTGCAGTATCTGTATACTATAAATAATTATTTTTAATATTTATAAATAATATTGATTGTAATCAATATTAAATATTAGGTGATATTGGCAAAACATTATATTAATATGAAGCATACAATTTATTTCAAATGAACATTTTTAATTCATGATAAAACATTAAATAAGATACTAACATCATGTATCTTAGAAAGCCAAGTAACTGTGTTTTTACAAACATTTGTAAGCGTTATAATGGACTTTAATTCAATTGGTAGCTGGTTAAAAAAATTAGAACCCAAGTATTGAAAGCATTAATGAAAAATTGACTTATTTACTTTAAGGAGCTGGTAGTTCTTGTTGGGTATTAGTGTCGGTAGTTCTTGTTGGGTATTAGTGTCGGTAGTTCTTGTTGGGTATTAGTGCCGTCAGTTCTTGTTGTGTATTAGTGTCTGTAGTTCTTGTTGTGTATTAATGGCGGTATTCTTGTTGCGTTTTAGTGCCGGCAGTTCTTGTTGCGTATTAGTGCTGGTAGTTTTTTTTAATTACTGTGGGAAAAGGAGAAAAAAAAAGTTGTAAATGTGGGCTAAGGTGTCAAAACGTGTTTGTTTCTTAAAACACTTGAAGCATTGGAAATCTCCAATAATTTTCTACCTATCATTAACAATCTAATGCCAATAAATAATGTTCAAACAACAATTGATATAGATTATTTTATTTTAACTATTCCTCCTCCTTTTAGTTTTATAGATTTCATTAAAAGCCATACAATACATAAACGTTCCAGATTGCTATCAGCACAACAATGGTACAATCAGATGTAAAATCATTAGAGAAAGAAAATTTGTAATTATCTAAAGTTTCAAAAGAAATTATGGGAAAAGTAAGTTTACCTTATTTTTAAGCCCACTTTCAAAACAGAACACGAGACTGAATGCAATTAAAATGGAATTTTCATAACCACTTTAATACCTGCCTAAGTTGGCAAAGTGGCCAGTGATTACAAAATCCCACTTTAATTGCGTTCAATAAACCTCATGTTATGTTTTGAAAGTGAAATTAAAACTATTTTAGTGCCTTTCTCTCCAAATCTCCCAAAATGACTGGAAATTGCCTTTCTTTACAGATCAATAACGTATATTAATTTACCATTTTAGCGCCAGAGGAATTTTCAAAGTTACTCTCTGTCAATGCCAGAGGGTTTCTATCAATTGGTACCGTGTGCCATTAAATAATTCCTATCTCTGTTATTTATTATAAAAATCAATTATTTTTATATCTAATGATATATAAATAACATTTTAAAAATAGCCTTGCACTATATATGCTATTGTTATTAAATAATTGTATGAGATAAAACAGTTTGTCGTCTCTTTTTTCCTACTCTGGGCATCCTTATGACTGTTATAAAAATAGGTGGGTTCTATTCAATCACTTTAGTTTGAAGATAATTTACTTATTAACATCCTGTTGAAATTTCACAATAATATGTTAACAAATGAAAAAGTTATGGCAATTTTTAAGTTGTTCAAAACAGATGTAAAATGGCTGTTTTCTGACGTGTTTTGGAACCTTTTGTATAAAAATATAACTAAATATTACACAAACATACCACAATCTTAGTTTTTATGTAAAAGTATAAATTCTGAAACGAGAATATAATCCTAAATCGATAAAAAGTTTATTTTAGAATTTTGTTTGTGACGTCCTGTTAGCACTTTATGCATAGTTTTTTGGACGTCCGGATAACAGGACGTTGGTACTAAAATGATTAAATTAAATATTATTTAAATACATTCATTCAGATGATATAGAATAAGAATACAGTTTTAAAGTCAAGGTATTATGTCTTACCATAAAAGCAAGCTAAAACATGTTAAAAGATTACCCTGCAAGGTATCAACAGAGTAGTGCTCTTGTAAGGTATCAACAGAGTAGTGCTTTTGTAAGGTATCAACAGGGTAGTGCTTTTGTAGTAAATCATGTGGGTGGGTGGTTGATTAGGTTTATGTTTGTCCATTCAGACAAGCAGTGGCAGTTTCACATAAAAACACAATCAAATAGTTTGTTGATTGTAATTAGAATTAAAACTACATGTGCTGTTTCAGTAATTAATTGAAAAATTACCTGTATTACTGAAGTTTAAATAAAACACTTTTGAAATTCTATTAAATTTATTTATTATTAATATATATGTTGTAATAAAATTATTTACATTTTGATTCTGGAAATAATTATTAATCTGAAAACCTTTTGAAGTAATTCAATAATTTAATAACGCTTGAATAGCTTAGCATACCTTCGGATTGAATTCATTCAATTGAAAACCGAGTTGAAACAAGGCTTGCCAATTGCTGGAGTGGCTTAGCTTGATGACAGACAAGTGACAATGGCCCAAATCAAATTAGGTTTAGACTAATTATGGTTTGAGGCAAGATAAGTGAACTGCTGTAGGCTTAGTTTGTCAAAAAGTGTCACAATTCTTACCTATTATCTTATTATTTATAAACCAAAATTAATTAAATATTTAGTGTATTTTTATAACAGTTTTGGACTGTTGTACTAACTTATTTAGATACAACTTTCTTCTACCTTATCATTATTTAATTAAACTTAATATTGCTCATAGTACTATTAGCTGATATTAATAGCCAATATTCTATTTATTTTTATAAAATGGACATTTTCATTTAGATTTCTCAACTAATTAATATAAACAGGCTTTAGATTTCTATTTTATTGATGTACGTTTGCTGAATATACAGAGTGGAAGAAAAGTCCCGGAACATCATATTAAGTTCTGAACGATTACAGGTAAACCAATAAAATTTTATACATCATTACTGTATCTATTAATCTAATTTTTGAAATTGACTGTCATATCAGGAGTCAGAAGAAAATCTTAAATGAAAACATAGGTCGAGTAGAACATCATATTAAAGGTCTTTAATAGTAGAACATAAACCCAGAAACCCCTCCTCAAAAGGTTCTCTCTTTAAAAAATTATACTGGTTTAAAGTTTTAAAAATTTACAATGAAGATCTTGTTTTATGTAGTTTAATATTCTTTTCCTAGCTCAAGTTGGGAAATTGAAATTTGTAAATACCTAATGCACTTAAGAAATAGTTTTTAAGAGTAGTTAGTGACTCTTCACTTACAATAGAGGATGGTCCACAAGGAGTTAGACAAAAATATTAAATGTAAGCATTGGTCAAGATGCACATTATTTGAAAGAGGCTGTCTAGTACAGATGAATGCCACAAACCACAATTAAAAAGGTTGATTCAGTAGAAAATGGCAGATGTTCAAAGATTTTAATTGAAAATAGTGATGTTTACTTACCAAATATCTTTAAATATTTTAAATTCTAACCCTTCTTCATGACTAACTTCATAATGTACATTTTTATGACAGGCATAAATCATACAGCAGCATTTTTTTCTTTGATTTATTAGTGCATTTAAATCATGGCCACTAATACGATGTCTTACTACAACTAAGAAAGCAACTAAAACCACCCAAGTAATCGACACTGGCTAATAAAAAATTGAACATCTTTCTAAAGGTCCAACTTAATAGTGTTATGAGAGCTATAAGTAATTTTCTATCAATCAAGTCAATTTGTTGAAAAATCGTTTCTTAAGCTTTTCAATGTTTGTATTTGTAATATGGGAAATAAACATTCATTCGTTCATTTAAATAGCACTCTCATGGCAACTTCACTTCCGTGGCTCCCGGTGCTGTGCAATATAGCTCCTCCAGATATAAGATGTCAGGAGGGACTACTTAAAGATCTTGAATACCTCACACCTCCCCATTAAACAGTATCTCCCATATTAGAATGGTTGCTTAAACCTTGAAACCCACCTCTATGTACTGCTTTCCAGTTGAGCAGACCAAACTTCTCGCCCAATACTAGCTGGGCCATAGGGAGGAACAATTTTGATGGACAAAATAAGTTCCTCATTATTGATCCCTTAATAATGAAGGTGGGATGAACCTCCCTCATAGGGAATGGTCACTGTTGAATCGCTTCCAAACTGGTGTGGCAGATTTAAGTGTTGGAAATATTAATGGCAAGCAAACTATGGATCATATAGTTACACGGTGCTCCCTGCACTATTTTACGGAGGGAATAGCTAGCATAAATCAGTGAGGCAGGTCTTAATTAGCTTGATGGATTGGATTTAGCTTTGTGACAGGAGATCACTTTATATTTTTATTAGTAAATAACATGACTTTTGAATCATATTTCATATACATGGATTACAGATCTTTCCTTTTTTTATTTTGTTAATAAATGGTAGCTGACTCAGAAAAAATTGAATACAGAATAAAAAATATAATCATAACTGTTGGTTTGGTGAGGTTAGATGATAAGAGAAAAAATTGACCAAATTTAGTACATAATTGAAAACCAAACATTTTTTTATTTATGAAGAATCACTTAGAATACTCACTTTTTTGTTCAAACCAATAAAAAGAAAGTAAAAAATGTTTAGAGAGATTGGGGATAAACACGTATTAAGATGGTGTGAAGGAAGGTAAACTCATTACATTATGCCAATCAAGTGTCTTGCAGCAACAGGTCTAGCCAACCCCAAGTGGCTTTTGTCAATTTCCCTGTTAAGTTACAGCTCAAGCTTCATCACAACCGCCTCTTACCCAGAACCTTGTTTATTTGTCCATTAGAACTTGTAATTTAGTTCCTTTCATTTGCAACTAGTTCTTCTGAGAATTATATGCCATATGCTGTTTGATATGTCAATAATGATGAATATTGTAACAAACTTTTGTATGATAAGTTATTTTTGATTCTGCGATAACTTTTTATAAAATATTTTCATAAAATAAAAAGAGAAAAAGTAAATACTATACAAGTAATATTAGTTAATCATAAGATTTCAACAGTTGATTGCCATAAGGTCATTGCCATTAGTTTTCAACCCTGACAATATGCACACTTTTAAGGATGTTATAGATTATGGTGACTAAGATAGGTTACTAATCTATATTTTAAGTCTTAATTCAGTAACACCATTATATTAAAAATGTTATAAAAAACCACACGTTGCATATATTTACTTTTAATAACACACATACCCTTTAGTTGAACTCTCCATTCTGGAAACTGTGTTTTTTTTTTTATGGAAAAACTTCATGGGCCTACAGGTCTGTGCTTAAACTTTATTCAACGAGTGAAGTACCGACCGTTGGCTCAGTGGGTATTCGAATCTTAGACACTGCACTCTGCAGTCTGAAGCCTTATCCACTGAGCCAACACGCAGGCACGTTTGATTTAAGTTAAAGTTAAATATCTTGGTTGGCCACTGACATACCCATTTGTTGAAAACGCCATTCCAAGAATGGTTTGATCCAATAAGGTTACACAACTTCTTTGGCCTCTGACCTAACCCTTTGTTTAATTCTCCATATCAAGAATGGTTTGATCAAATAAGGTTATGACCTAATACTTTATTTAATTCTCCATTCCAGAATGTACAGTTTCATATATTTATAGGGCACTGACATACATACTTTTTTAACTCTCCATTCCAGGAAAAGTTTGATTCGATAAAATTCCACATCTTGGTTAGATACTGACATACCCACTTGCAGACTCTCCATTATAGGAATGGTTTTATTCAGTACAGTCCTACATTTTGATTGGCTCCTGAGATGTTCAATTAATAAAGTCTCCATTCCAAAAATAGTTTCTTCCAATGCGGATACTAGAAATTCAGTTACTTCCTACTTTTCACATTTATTGTTGGTTAGAGTAGTTCTGTAACTTCAAATCATTATTATTATTTGTATGATTTATATTAGGGCAATTAATTAAATATACTGTTAAAACACAGTGTCAACAAAGAGCAGTGAGGAGCGCAGAGAGTAATGATATATGACCCTACAGTTGATCTATGTGTGTACTCTATTGTTGTGGAATTAGAGTCGTAATATCTGTCAGTCTCTGTGTGCCCAGAAATGGTCTCACAAAATTTATTGTGCAAAACTATTGTATTCGAGAAACAATGGTCACCTCTGACTTTTAAAAAGTGTTAGCAGTGAATCAAAATACATGTTACATAAATAGTTGTAATATGCCACTAATTATATAGGATAAACATATTTTTAGTCTTAAAATCAAGTTAAACCTGATCTTTTATGGATAAACTTTATTCGTAAAAATCGAGATAAACTTGATCTTTTACGGAAGAAAATATTGGAATAACAGATAAAAAGAAATTATTTCCCATAGTATAAAACTGAATTTGGTAAAATATTAAAAAAGTATTAGTAGTGAAAATACTAAGCTTTTATTTATTAAAATATAAAATGTAAGTTATCAGTATAAAGACATTCAGTTCTAGCACAAATAAAACTCAATAAACATTTGGTCGAAACTGAGACCTATCAAGTTAAATAGTGAAGTGAATTTTTTATCTATATAGAGCAGAAATTCATGAACGCTACAGATTCGTAATGGTATATCAGAAAAGTAAAATTCCTTTCCATATGGAGAGATAGTAGAAGGAAGTTATAGATTTGTAAAGGTAAAAAAGCAAAGTGAAATTCCTCTCCATATGGAGAGATAGTAGATGGAGGTTATAGGTTTGTAATAGAAAATAAACAAAGTGAAACTCCTCTCTATATGAAGGGGTAGTAGATGGAGGTTATAGGTTTGTAATGGTAAGTAAGCAAAGTGAAATTGTATGGAGGGATAGAATATTGAAGTTATATGTTTGTAAAAGTAAATAAGCAAAGTTAAATTCATATCCATATGGAGTGATATTGCATGGAAGTTAAATGTTTGTAATGGTAAATAAGCGAAGTTGGATTCATCTCCATATGGAGAGGTAGTGTATGAAAATTATAGGTTATTAACAGTAAATTAATGAATTTAAATTCATATCCATATGAAGTGATATTACGTGGAAGTTACATGTTTGTTATGATAAATAAGAAAAGTTAAATTCACCTCCATATGGAGGGGCAGTATAAAGAAGGAACCGTATAGGCTTGTACCGGTAAATAAGCAGTGCATTTTTTTCTTATAATGTATTTGTTAAGATGAACACTGAATGTTTGAAAATGTAATTTTAAAATATATTAATATTATGTTCCTGTAAGAAAAAATTCAGTTAAAATTTATATTTTACATCCACCATTATTTACCTTTTTTGTCAGTATACATACTCTATGAAATGTTATTCCTGCAAGGCTAGAAGCCGGTCCAACCACAGGGATTTACAAAGCCCCTCAGGGAATATGGTTAGAAAGATAATTCCAAAGTCGATAATATTGTAAATAAATGGATAAATGAAGAATTTCTATTAGTTGGAATTGATAACAAAGAATATTTTTGTCCAGTAAGCCAAGCGCCAGTTTATGAAAAACAGTAAACCTCTTGGACAGATAAACTGGAGAATAATTTTGATAAATAGAAAACAACGTGAAGCACATGAAGTTGATATCACTTCAAGATAGAAACATAGTCAAGAATAGTCTCTATCTTGAGATTGACATAGAAAGGTTACAACAGTTTTTAATCACGTTGCAGTTTGTCTGAGAGATCAACTGGCAAGTAATTGGTAACACTAACATTGCAGTAGTTGTGAGAAAAATATGCCTTTACCTGCATTATTTAATGGTCACTGGTAAGAAAAGAGCAAATAAAGCAACATAAATTCTTAAACAAAATTCAATTTAACATCCAGTCCAGCTCATTTTTTTCTCAAATCACAAGATTTGTACTATATCACTTGTATTAGTCGATAATTATTAAAATAACGTTTTAAAGATGTTTTGAGGGACAGTATAAATGATATATTAATTAGTGGTGTTCATGTCTGCTACAATAACTGGCCAGTCAGTGATATTAAAGTGATAGTATAAGGATCTAGGATCAAGGAGACCTATAACAGTTGAGACGTCATTAATGTAAATTGAAAACAACAGAGGGCCAAGAAGGGAACCTTGTTGATGCCTCGAATGATATTATTATTTGTCACTGACACTGCTGGTGGTCAGTCAAATGTGACCTCACTTTATCAATGTAACCTACAGGAAAATTGTCAAAGTAATTCAAGACGTAGAAGGAGGTTATCTACACAGCCAGTAGTTGTAGAAAGTCATAATTGAAACAAATCTTCTATCCATCATTGAATGAATCCTTTAACAAGTAATTTAAAAAGAGCATTATATGTGTGAATATTGAAGGTTTGAAATAAATTAAGGTGAAATTAGAACTATTAACTTCTCTTTATGACTTACCTTTTTATTTTAAACAAACAAAAGTTAACATACTATCCGTACGAGGAAAGTTTAAATCGAGAGTGTCGGCTAGATAGATATCCTGTTTAACTATGCGGATTAGCCTGCTGTGTTTTTCCCAGGAGAGCAGTAACGGTCTTAATCTTGCCTATCATAGGTTTTATTTTGTATGTAAATAACAATTAATTTTTATTCTGCAATTTTATTATAGCTCAATTATTTCTTAAGAGTGGCTAGTTAAACCCCCTTAGTCACGCAGAAGCACTACCATTACAGTGTATCTTTTAGGTAGTGACTTTAGAAACAAAACACCCAAATGAGCTGAAAGAAACGTCTTTAATTATTTCCTCTGCACTAACAAATGACGATACTGAGAAAAACAACTTTGTACACCATGTTTTTGTGAATGAGAAGATCATTTATATTTTTTATTGGCCACCACAATTTTTAGTTAAGCGATGAGAATATTCAAGTTATTTTTCAAGTGAATATTGTTTGCCAGAGCTGTGTCAACAAAAATACGTGTTCTGCAGTGAAGGAGGAGGGGACATGTGTGGAAAGACCATTTTCTGCAGGAACTCTGTGGATCTTGGATATTTCTCTCCTTTTCAACACAGACCCCGACTCTCAGAATTTAACATCCTTTCTAAGCAGTTTTGTTACTAACATTCAAGTGACTTATTTGTTATGATTTTATTCAAAGTTAGAAGCATAAATATTATACTATGAGAATACATTTTGAAAAAAAATATTATTTTGAGCGATAAAGAATCTGAATTCACGTTGAATATTTTAATTTTAATACTTTCCAGCTTTTGTTAATACTTCCAGTTAATGTTAATTAACTGATTTGAACGAAGAAAACTTTAAATATATATTATTTAATTTCAAACAATAAGCAAGATTTTATTTGTATTAATTAAAACAGATTAAGGTTGACATTTTTATGATGGTGCAGAAAAATGTAAGATTTTGTGCTAATATTTTTTTTAACAACAATGGTTTTATAAATTAATAGGACTGTAAATAATTGAAACACCAATACTAAACTTTATTATAAAACAACAGAATACATGAATGCAAAACACAATAAAACTTGTTATAATACAAAAAGGATTTGGTTCAGGAGATGAAGGAGATCTTTACAGTGAGCTAAGTCTCTAACTCTACAAACTTTATTAATACGACATATTTGTTTTTTGCATGTTGCCAACATACAATTCTTATTGTTTTATAAAGAGAAAAAGTTAATTTTAAAAGTATTTAATTTGTTGTATAGTAATTATTTTAAGCATGTTTACAAATTACTTTCAATTGATTATGTTAGTTAAAAACTGTGGCTATATCAACAACAAACCCAGGCATCGCCATTTGTAGAAAAACGGGAAAGTTTACTGTCACACAACCCATAAACTAAGCATTGTGTTAGTAGACTGAAAATTTCATGTTTCTCTTTTCTGAGAGTGAATGCTTTTCTTTCTGTTATTATAAAAATACTCCTAGGCCCGGACATTGTTTGAAAATTAGTCAGTAAACTGTGTCATGTCTTTGTACTTAAGTTACTAATTTAATTCTCTTGGATAAGCGTGATGATTGATCCAAAAAAGTCTATTTTGTTCGTTTTATATTTATTAATTGGACTATTGAATGTCACACAACTGTTTAAGATACACAATCAATTAGTACAAGCAGAGTAAAATTTTTATTTTGATTTAAAATAAGTTATGCTAGTTATACTTTAAGCTATTATATAAATTTATATATTTATGTAAACCTTTATATTAAATAGGTTTACAAGACATTACTGAGAACGGCTGTATTAAGAGTTATTTCTGAAGGACACAACACAAATTAATTAATTTTTTGTTCTTATTATAATTGTTTATTTTTTAGAACGCTGGCCAAATTACTGGAAAAGGGTTAGTGGAATTTCTTCTCAAATGTTGAGTAACTAAAAAATATAGGAAATAAATCGTTATTTAATTACAAATAAAACTTTTGATGGCTATGTTTATTTAAAAATTTTAATTTATTCTGAGGCAATTTGTAAATGTACACAAGTATGAACAGAAATACAATGTCTTGTAATTTATTTATTTTTTGGAACATTATCCATTATTTAAGGGAATATGACGTGTGAAAGAGTTAATAAAGTTTTCATAATCAAGTAAAATCAAGTTATTATTACACATTGACATTAACAAATAGAAGTAAATGGTAAATAAAAACCGGACTCATCAACTGAACTCTTTCAAAATTAATTATTGACACTTAAGTTTTATCAATTGTAAATTTTATAAATTTAAAATATAAATGTGACATGTGGAGCAATTAATTGGAATCGAACAGAGTAAATTTTGAATATGAGGCTAATCTATACATATAAAAGGCAAATGTACCACTGACTTTTAGTTATGTATTTGCAAACACCACGATTTTTTAGTTATCGTTGTAACTAAAAAATTACTAAGCCTACGAGGCTGAAATTTTGTAGAGTCAAAGGTCTTATGTTGTAGATGTGCAATAACAAGGAATTTTGAAAAATTCTTAGTAAATCAAAGATGGCAGCTTTTTTAGTGCCAAAAATGTTAAATGCCAAAAACAGCGTTTCTCTAATTGGACTGTAGCGGCAAATGAACGGTTGCACAGCAAAACTAACACCATTTTCTGCACCTGATTTGAGACGATCTACAACTTTGGCCCTATAACTTTTTGCTTTATCTCACTTCCTTCATCCTTAGGTAGAGTTAGATTTTCAATTTGTGTGTGTAAATCAAATTGGTTAATTTATGGCCTCTAAGAGTAGACTTGAATATTTTTCTAGACTGTATGTTATCTAGGAGAACATACTGTATTCAATGGGAAAATATACAATTTAATCTGAACACATGTATAGCCAGGTCATAGGACATGGCTAAAGATGGCTAGAAACACAATATTTCGTTGATTTAGAGTCAAATATAGTACTTTGTGCCCTCTAAGTACTCTGTAATAGACTAACAGATTTGTCTAGACTTTGAAACTTTTTTATCTAAGAGAACAAACTGATTTCAATCGGAAAATTTTAAATTTAGTATCTATATATATATATATATATATATAAGCCATATATAAAGCCAAAACAAATATAGTGTTATAAAAATGTTGATCAAATATATTTCATTTAGGTAACTTAAATCTATTTTATATAAAAGCCATTTACCACTCACCACTATTTCTCCAAAACTATACGTCCAATTGACTTGATATTTCGTACATAGGTTTATCATGGCCCCTAGGGGCTCACTAAGAAAGGATTTTCCTCTTCAACCTCAGGACTCCGTCCCACTGGCCTCCAAATTTCACATGGTATTCTTACGAAGCTATATTAATTAATTTATTTGATTAAAAACTGTTAAATAAAAACAAATAGAATAAAATTGTGGCAGGCTAAACTTTTAAAATTAAAAATAATTGAGTACAGTAGTAAACTATACATAACATCAGTTTCTAAATTGGCTATAGATTGGATACTGTGTAAACGAAAGGTTGCTGCACATTTCAATTATACAATCAAAACTAAATATTATTATGACAGGCGAAGCGGGCGGGTACAGCTAGTTCTAGTATATATGTCAGAAATTAATTTCAGTCAATCAAAATTGTGTAATTTAAATTATAATATTATCAAAATTCATGTTACGAAGACTAATAAAAAATTGCCGTCTTATTTTTTAATATGAACCTTCAGATGGATAATTAATGGATCAACTTCTCATTACAGTACATATACACAAGTTCATGGTTTTCTGGGTTTGACCGTGTCAGTTGAATAGGTAAACTATATACAAGTACCTTGAGAATGGAAATACGTAAAGAGTCCTACACATTTTTGTAATTGATGAATATAATGCACAATTATAGACATTCAGTTACATATAGTATATGGAATATGTGTCTATGGTGGTATCTCCATCAAAAGCTTGATGAGATTATTAATTTTACAGAAGAAAGCTGTAAGAATAATTCTGAAATTAAAAACAACAGACTCTGTAAAAGACTGGTTTCCCCAATTATGCTCTATAACTGTATTTGGATTATACATTTTGGATTGTGTAATGTGTAAGAGACGACTTTAAAAATATGAAATCACAAAGTGAAGTTCATAATCCATAATTATAATTATAAGGGGTAAAAATGCAATTGTCCTCCCCGAACATAACTTAGAATTATTAAAAAATAAAACATCATTTATAGGTGATAACTGTATTAATAGCTTAGCAGATTACTTTTAAACAAGACATGAACAATACAAATTTCAGAATATACCTTAAAACTACTTAATAAACAAATCTTTATACTTTTTAGATGAATTTTAACTCATTAGTTACTTCCGTTAATCTAATGTTGTATAATTTATAACCCTATTTAATGTACACATTTTATAGTACTATATACAAATAAAGATATTTTAACTGAATTGAATTACATAACCAATTGACACAGTTGAATCTAGAAGTCCGCGAAGTTGTATATACTGTACTAAAAATAGTCTTGGATGCCTTTTCAAGAATACAACTTTCTCTTTCTCCCAATGACAGTAAATGTATATATTAATTTCGAAATACTAACAAATTATTGTCTGTAAATAAACTTCTTCTAAAGAACAATAACTCTGATTAATTCAATGAAAATAAATGGAGTAGTTTGTGAAGTAAACAGGATATTCAAAATTCAACAACATATATGAAGATAACGTAAAAGCGTATCTTAAAAACAAAGAAAGACAAAATATGTAACGAAATCGCTCACATAATAATAATGATTTTACTAAATTTACATTACAAACATCAAAAGAATGGATCCAAACAGACTGCCAAGGAAAATGATGGAAAGTAAAGAAGAGGGACGGAGAGCTAGAGGTAGACCGAGAAAGAGATGGTTAGAAGGTGTTAAGGAAGAGATCGGAAATAGAGGGTACAGATGGGAGCAGATTGAGGAAGAAAGAATCTGGTCTGATAGAAGAAGATGGAGAGTTGCTTGTCAACACCCAGACCCAGTAAACTGGAACGGGACTAGGATATGTATGTATGTATGTACATTACAAACTAAGATTAGTTGAAAATAAACCCCAAGCAAGAAAAACTGTTCATTGAAACAGTACTCATAAAAATGGTTCCCAACTAAGCATTATAAGTTAAGATGGCTTGAAAGTGTCCCTCAAAAGAAAAAAAAAAGGGAAAAAAAAACAACGACAAAATATCAATAAAATCCAAGCGTTTCCACACTTTAAGAGTTTTCTCCGCCGTGTTGTACTTTAAATGCTTTATAAACTGACTAGAGGAGCGCCAAGTAAGAAATACACAAAGCTTTCAGGAACCTCCATAATCCGTCTTAATCCCAAGGGAAACATTCTTCCTGTGTTGGCGCAGCAAGTTTGGTCCTCAGCAAGACTAATGGACATTTATGATGAACGAGGCCCCGACTCAGCAGGAACATTTCTGTGGGTTCCTGCTGTATTTTCTAGGATTGAAATAAGGGTTTCATATTATTTTGTTCTTGATTTTAGTTAGATAAGCATATTGAATAGTTTTACTGTAAAACTTAAATAAACATCTTAAAAATTACGTTTATTATAATTAATGTCATATCATAATCATTAACCTGATCATTAAGCTGATGTAATATTTTTAAAATTTGAATATGGTAAATTATTTACTTGCTTCATAGGTAGCCTACGTTTACTAAACAAATATTTTTTAACTTAATTAATTTAAAATAAATTTGACACTAAATTATGACAAAAGAGATGCATTTTGGGATATGCAATTTGTATTAGAAAACACACAGAAAATTACATTCATTATTGTTAAATCGTTTATGAACTTTGCCTTTAACCTTTTTAAAACTATTTTATTGTTCTGTGTCAGAATAAGTTTGATAAATTCAACAAAATAGAATATTTAATCAACATTTTGCAGATAAAAATTAAAATGTAATCATTGATAATAATGTCTTACTGGGATAAATAAATTATAAAAGGTTATATTAAGATATAAAACACATGTATGTATTTACAGCAGATGAATAGGACCATCGAGTTTTATTAGCATAAATAACGCTGCAGCAATAATTTGTTCTCAACATTAGGCTTACATAAAATGAGATAACACTAATGTTACATACAAAACCGAATGATTATGAAGTAGAAGAAAAGTAGATCCTCGTAGATTTGAAGTTTACATTAGCAGATAAGTTTACATGATCTTAGAAAACAGCAACAAAGTATTTAAATGTTGGCAATATTTAAAAATAGAGTTAAGTTATTTACAAAAAATAATATTGTCTGTTATAACTTCACATTCTTAGAAACCCTTCTTGTGAACAAAATGTACTTATTCCTTCATTTACTAATTCTGCTAAGTTTAATCAAATGCCACGTAATCTATTAGAGTACATATGCTTATAGATAGTTTGAGTTCAGCACTCCAGTTGTGAGTCGTAACAATGTAGTCACATGCCACGTATTCCATTACAGTAAGTATGCGTATAGATAGTTTGAGTTCAGCACTCCAGTTGTGAGTCGTAACAATGTAGTCACATGCCATGTATTCCATTACAGTAAGTATGCGTATAGATAGTTTGAGTTCAGCACTCCAGTTGTGAGTCGTAACAATGTAGTCACATGCCGCGTATTCCATTACAGTAAGTATGCCTATAGATAGTTTGAGTTCAGCACTCCAGTTGTGAGTCGTAAAAATGTAGTCACATGCCATGTATTCCATTACAGTAAGTATGCGTATAGATAGTTTGAGTTCAGCACTCCAGTTGTGAGTCGTAACAATGTAGTCACATGCCGCGTATTCCATTACAGTAAGTATGCCTATAGATAGTTTGAGTTCAGCACTCCAGTTGTGAGTCGTAACAATGTAGTCACATGCCGCGTATTCCATTACAGTAAGTATGCCTATAGATAGTTTGAGTTCAGCACTCCAGTTGTGAGTCGTAACAATGTAGTCAAATGCCACGTATTCCATTACAGTAAGTATGCCTATAGATAGTTTGAGTCCAGCACTCCCGTTGTGAGTCGTAACAGTGTTAACAAGTGTAGAGTAATCTTCTATTTTGTATTGTTAATTATTATTTAAAGGATGGTATTTAAAACAAACTTGAAGAAGAAACATGGAACGTTTTATTATATAGGCTTTCACGATTGTGTCGAATATATAATCCAACTGTGTAATATACGATCAATGTTTGATAACAATCAATGAGTAAGAGTATGGTGACTCACTCACCATAAACATAACAATAATAAGATGGCTTTCTCACCCGTGTCACCTGCTAATAATAATGAGACAGCTCTCAAACCTTTGTCTCATACAAATAATAATAAGACGGCTCTCTCACCCGTGTCACCTGCTAATAATAATGAGACAGCTCTCAAACCTTTGTCTCATACAAATAATAATAAAACGGCTCTCTCACCCGTGTCACCTGCTAATAATAATGAGATAGCTCTCGAAACTTTGTCTCATACAAATAATAATAAGACGGCTCTCTCACCCTTGTCACCAGCTAATAATAATGATATAGCTCTCAAACCTTTGTCTCATACAAATAATAATAAGGTGGCTCTCTCACCCGTGTCACCTGCTAATAATAATGAGACAGCTCTCAAACCTTTGTCTCATACAAATAATAATAAGACGGCTCTCTCACCCGTGTCACCTGCTAATAATAATGAGACAGCTCTCAAACCTTTGTCTCATACAAATAATAATAAGACGGCTCTCTCAACCGTGTCACCTGCTAATAATAATGAGATAGCTCTCGAACCTTTGTCTCATACAAATAATAATAAGACGGCTCTCTCACCCTTGTCACCAGCTAATAGTAATGAGATAGTACACTCACATCTGATCACATATTAACAAGATAGCTATTTTTTATCAAATTTGACCAAAAAAGTACTCACCTGTCCTGACGCACTCTTCCGTGAGGCATATTCTGTTGTTACTGGGCACTGCAACACATTCAGTTTGTCAACAACAGTAGGAATATATAAAATGGGTTTTATGTTATTGGGCTTAAGTATATTTAACAATTCGCAAATATGAGGGCCTGCTAAATTCAATTCTTTGGTAGAAATAAGTAATTTACAATATAGTTTCTTCTTTAGCTAATAAATAATTAATAACTGATTAAAAACATCATGCACCTATATTTTCTCAATTAATCAATTTTGAAAAACTCATTAATCATGTTTAAATAATATTCTTTGGTCATCACGCACTTTCTGCTCATTTAACAAAATACGAACACCGTTTGTGGAGCAAGCTATATTTCCATGAGATATAGTATACCCATGAAAAACACGCATTTTCATAATTTTACATATTTATTTTACTTGTATTTTCAACATATTTCCTTTATTCTAAATGAATACAACCTGCAGGTAGCCATTTTGGAGGCCTGGAAGTCATCTTTAAAGCAAATCTCTAATTCTTGAGAAGATGTTCTGTTAGGGAAGTGAAAAGTGTTTCAATGGATAAAAAATAATATTACCTGCCTATAGTTTTCACACAAACTACCTTGTACGAGAATAAAATAACTTTCTACATTCATATATAGAAATGCCCTTTTTAAAGGCTAAAACGCCAAGCTAAATGCGCTCTCCTGAAGGCTGAAGTTAAAGCTAAAGGCCCGTTATTTCACGGCCACATTTTATAATTCAAATAGTTGATCGATAGTGTAATTGCAAAACGATCACAGATGCGAAATATAGTGACAGATAAACGTTTATCAAGCCCCAGTCATAAGTGCCGTCAGTCAGAAATACTGTTTAGTTCGAATTTTAATGATATCCTTTTGTACATAAATTTAACACGAATCACATAATAATTGTTAGCTAACATTTATCTAAAACTAAACTTGTAAGTCACAAACAAGATTAAACAATGATTACTTCAAACCACTTGTAACGAGAACCACAATTAAATAAAAGAGTAGTCTTGTAAGAAAAAAAGAAAAAACTGTATTATACAACGCTAGAGAAATAAACTAGATAAGAACACAAATTTAAGAGACTAGTCTACATGGATTTTATCAAACAAAAATTTACTGGAGGTTTAAATATAATACTGTAATAAAAATGGGTTTGTTTTGCACAAAATATATTCTTTACTTATTAGTAGTCTGTAAGTATAGTAGAATAGTAACGCTAGAATTAAATTAAAACTGCTTCTTAGCAAATTTCTTAGTAGTTTTCTTCTTAACATTTGAATTTTTATCGAATTTATAAAGGATTGTTATTAATTGCTTAAAATGATCTGTCTCCAAACAAACTATTGCTACCATACTAAACTAATTTATGACTAAAGTTTATCATAATTCATTTTATATTAATTATATCATAAGTATAGTTAATATAACAATCTTAATTAAATGTTATAACAGCCTATTGAAATTTTCTCTGACTGCGGAGGTTCATGACTTCGACCCGGATCATGGTTGTAGGTGGAATGCTCTGAGAAGAAGTTGTAGGTGGAACCATGTAGCCCGATATGTTGAGGGCATACTTTGGGAAAAGAAGGCAGATCTAGACCACTAACTTAGCTGTCAATGTAGACTGTGACAGCCTTGAAGACAAACAGCAGGTAAAATCTTGTACGAAATAATGTGATAAACGGTTCTAGGCTAGTCTTAGTAGAAGAGGGGGTTTTTAGTGGTTATTTTGGGAAACCGAGAGTTCCACACTTCGTTCATAAATGAATTTTTACCTCCATGCCCCACAACAAAAAATATTGACTTTTATTGATGTATTACCTAACTATTTTGCCTTAAAATGAAAAAAAAAAATGTTTTTTAAATAATAAAAATATTTTTGAGATTTTCTCTTTTGGGTAGGCCTATCGTTGGAATCGCTTACGCCTATTAGAGTAATAAATGAAATCAAACATACTGAACTTGGACTACAAGTGGAAATCTCTCATTGATCTAAAAACTAATCGAAATGAAAAAAATATGGAGTAAATTTTATTGGAATCATTATTGTAATTATTGTAAAAAGCAAGCCGTGTTTGTATGCAACTTAACCCAAATGTTATGTTATCAATATTATGCCTTTCGAAAATAATTTCTCCAAGCAATTGTAAATTTTACCAGACACTCTAAAATAAATAAGTTATTAATACAACATAATAATAATTAAATCAACAAACAATACAGAGGAATACGTCATAGTCACTTGCTTCGAGAGTTAATTTCTTAAATTTAAAATAGAAAAATTCATTAAGTCATTATAGAAAAGAAACACAATAACAATTTAAAAAATAAAAAAGTATGTAGAATTTCATGTTATTTCTTGGATTTCCGAATCACCAGACTATTGGGTTCTATTGTGTCTATCTCAATCATTTTTGTCATTGGATTCCTTTGTTGCAGTAATTTAGAGTTGGACTCTTTTGACCTCTACTTGACTACGTTCAAAGAAAATACTTAAAATATTACATTCGTTAGTTAACCTTAGTTTTCTTTACTTTACTCGTGTTTACGTCTAGACTATGACCATGACGTATGCTCGTAATTAATTATTATTATGAATAGTTGAACAATTTAATTTGATTTAATAACAAAGCAATGGAATTAAAAATTCCAAAATTTGCTTCGGTCAGTTAAAAGTAATGATAATAAATAAATAACAATGTGAAGGTAACAAACTACACAACAATTAGTAGTAATGAACCAGGTGTTAAGAAGGGAGAACCAATTGACAAGTGTGAAACGAAAAACTAATAAATAACAAATAATAAGAATAGTATTTTCCATTTAAAAATAATTTTACAAAACAGGATTAACCAATGGTACTAAAAACAAATAAAATTACAGCTATATACTTAACTTTAATTTGGTTACTACAAAATAATATAAAGCAAGTACAATAGCTTTGCAACAAAGCTTGACAGTGAAAACAAAACTATTTTATGAATGCATATGAATTATTAATGACAATTTGTTGTCATTTTAAGATTGCACATTAAATAAATTATAAGTAAATTCAATTAACCAACATACTAGCTTGTTAAATTTTATAATAAAGTAAATTAACATTAGCAATTGTTTTCTCCAGCGAGAGAGTACACATACTTGTTCAGAGTGCTGAACATTGTTACACTTGTGTTGCTACCTAACAGCAGGGCTATGGTTTTCTCCAGCGACAGAGTACACAAACTTGTTCAGCGTGCTGAACATTGTTACACTTGTGTTGCTACCTAACAGCAGGACTATGGTTTTCTCCAGCGACAGAGTACACAGACTTGTTCAGAGTGCTGAACATTGTTAGGCCTACACTTGTGTTGCTACCTAACAGCAGGACTATGGTTTTCTCCAGCGACAGAGTACACAGACTTGTTCAGAGTTCTGAACATTGTTACACTTGTGTTGCTACCTAACAGCAGAACTATGGTTTTCTCCAGCGACAGAGTACACAGACTTGTTCAGAGTTCTGAACATTGTTACACTTGTGTTGCTACCTAACAGCAGGACTATGGTTTTCTCCAGCGACAGAGTACACAGACTTGTTCATAGTGCTGAACATTGTTACACTTGTGTTGCTACTTAACAGCAGGGCTATGGTTTTCTCCAGCGACAGAGTACACAGACTTGTTCAGAGTTCTGAACATTGTTACACTTGTGTTGCTACCTAACAGCAGGACTATGGTTTTCTCCAGCGACAGAGTACACAGACTTGTTCATAGTGCTGAACATTGTTACACTTGTGTTGCTACTTAACAGCAGGGCTATGGTTTTCTCCAGCGACAGAGTACACAGACTTGTTCAGAGTGCTGAACATTGTTACACTTGTCCTAACAGCAGGACTATGGTTTTCTCCAGCGACAGAGTACACAGACTTGTTCAGAGTGCTGAACATTGTTACACTTGTGTTGCTACCTAACAGCAGGAATATGGTTTTCTCCAGCGACAGAGTACACAGACTTGTTCAGAGTGCTGAACATTGTTACACTTGTGTTACTACTTAACAGCAGGGCTATGGTTTTCTCCAGCGAGAGAGTACACAGACTTGTTCAGGGTGCTGAACATTGTTGCACTTGTGTTGCTACCTAACATCAGGGCAATTGTTTTCTCCAGCGAGAGAGTACACAGACTTGTTCATAGTGCTGAACATTGTTACACTTGTGTTGCTACTTAACAGCAGGGCTATGGTTTTCTCCAGCGAGAGAGTACACAGACTTGTTCAGGGTGCTGAACATTGTTGCACTTGTGTTGCTACCTAACATCAGGGCAATTGTTTTCTCCAGCGAGAGAGTGCACAGACTTGTTCAGAGTGCTGAACATTGTTACACTTGTGTTGCTACCTAACAGCAGGACTATGGTTTTCTCCAGCGACAGAGTACACAGACTTGTTCAGAGTGCTGAACATTGTTACACTTGTGTTGCTACCTAACAGCAGGACTATGGTTTTCTCCATCGAGAGAGTACACAGACTTGTTCAGAGTGCTGAACATTGTTACACTTATGTTGCTACCTAACAGCAGGGCTATGTTTTTCTCCAGTGAGAGGGTACACAGACTTGTTCTGAATGCTGAACATTGATACAATTGCGTTGATACCTAACAGCAGGGCTATGAATGGAAGTGTAATGAAATTTTTTGTTTAATCAGCTGCTAAATTTAAGCTTTAATTCTACAATTAATTTAAAAAATCACTATAATAATGACATCAGAACTAATTAAAAAACCCTGACGTCCGAGGTGATCAGAACCTTTTACTGACGACTCTCATAACTTGTATGCCAAGTTTCATCCCTCTAGTGTATTGGAGAACTTTTGATACCTGAGTAAGAGTTTTGCCAGTTGTATATTAAGATTAATATATAACTGGAATAATATTCGATTATCATTTTCGTATCAATTGATCATCGTATGATTGATAGCAAGCTTTGAAAATTGCATCAGAAGGTCTGAATAAACCTTATAATTTTCCTTTTCTTCAAATTGTTGAAAAAAATGAATAACAAAACAAAAATAAAGTTGAAAAAAAATTAATTTGGAAACGTTTAGTGTAATTTTTTATGAACGTGCGTAAAAAACATTAAAAACCGGACTGTAGTTGATATTTTCATATAAATTACATATAATATAGTGCTGTGTGTGTTGGTCGGTGACGAACCAGATGGCACTGGCTCAACAATGATGGCCGTAATCAATACGTCAGTTAAGCCCCAGTTGTCATCCACAATGGATGAAGCCCTCACTCCTCCGAATTTCGTTTATGAATTATTTATTTACTTCTGTTTCAATACAACCATTCCACATTGCTACATGTATCTATAAACCCTTGTTCTATAACTATTTGTTATCAAATAAATAATATATATGTAGCAATATTAGAGTAGACGATGACTTGTGTCCACATTAACTAAACGATCAGTATTTTCATACGTTTATGAAAAGTTCAAAGATGCCAAAAATGAGTTATTTATAACTGTGTAAAAAATAAATAACAAAAATATATTAAAATTTTTAACCATAATTGTATCTATATTTTTATCTACTGATTAGCTCAAAGCCTTTTAACCATACAATGCAAGGATTGTTACTGCGTTCTTGATAAAAAAGTGTAAATGTTGCAAAACAAAGTGTATTACAATAAAAATACAAAAACTGCAAATATTATTATGGTCGAGTTCGATAAACTTTATCCTTTCGAATTGTAAAACGTTATCCTTTGGTCTGAGGATGGATTACGGTAAACTATCACTATAATATTTATACATCTGTTTAAATTGTAATAAATTCGTGTAGCGTGACGTTCGCACGTTTTTTATTTCATCTGACACGTAATGTGCTAATTAGTAAAGTTAATGGAGTTGTTGATGTGTTTAAAAATAAATACGCATACAATAACAGCCGTGTGGAACAGCAAAAGGAAATGTTATTGAAAAATAAGTGTTACAACAGCTTATCCCGATTTGTGCTACCGATTCGGAACACAGTCGTGAAAAAATGTTGATGAATCACAAAGAAGTATCAACAGGCACCGACAGGTGTGAAATGACTGTAGCAATATTTGCTATGAAGGTTTGAACACTTGGATGAAGCACGAGAGAGAGATTGCGTGTTTAACCAGTTCAGACAACATTGTTTGGTTTCATAGCACATTTCCTAATATTTAAATTTTACCCACAAATAGTTATAGTTGAATCACGAATAAACAACCAAACGTTGATCAGATTTTACATAGCACAACTCTTATGAGAAAACAGGAACTCGTTGTTTTTTTCTTAAATAAAGCCTAGAAACATTTCTCATCGAAGATCTTGTACTGAATCTTCGATAACGATCATAGTTTGAAAATATAAGATAATTCGTTACTGGAGATTTGACTGTAACATATAAAAGATAAATGTTTTAAAAATATTAAACTAAAGTTATATACCTTAATACATTTTGTGCACACGAGTAATGAATACTCTCGTATTTTTAAGGTATGTGTTAGTCTATCATGTACAATGTTAGGTTATAAAATGAGTGTTGTAATAGTAATAGAGATTTACTTAACTTTTTGTTATTTTAAAATACAATACTGTGCTAAACTCGTCAGTCAACATAAAAATATTATAACTGTACATGAAATAAACATAGTAACAATGTAAATAAAATATTTTATATATTTTAAGGAATGAGTAGATCTGATTAAATAAAAACAGTAAAAACAGGCAAGGAGTTTAAAATTAAGTGAAAACCAATCGGTTTCTTTCGGTTAAATTAGCGATTGAATGCCTATTCCACTAGCTATAAGCGGAAATAAAAATTAAAGCTAATTTATGAACGAAAAATGTATTAAAAAAAAAAAAAAAAACGAACCCATACCCAAGTTCACGTGTTTGAATTTAAAACGTCAATATTTCTGGTTGAAATTGGTTCTGTATTTTTTGCTTGTTAACTTTTGAACTTTAATCTTGACATTGCTCTTAAGGGGCTGAGAGTTTCAAGAAATTTAGCTAGGTAAACCTACGCCTGTAAAAAAAAATATGTTTTTCTTGACGATCAGCGTCTTATGAATGAATAATAATGAATTTGTACTGTAAATGAGCTATAATACTAAACAAGAACCATCGAAATCAATTAAATATAAGTTGCTGTTGGGTGTAACAAAGGATTCCAATTATAATTTGAACATTAAATTCTAAGGGAGATGCTAATTATCAATTAACACACCTTTATTGTATTTCTCATCACTCACTTATGAAATTTAATTTCAATTTAATATCTGAAACTTTACTTTCTTAAAGTTAGTAAAAAGATTTGTTAACTGTGGATTCTTTTTATTTACCGCTATTCAAGAATAAATTAGAATGGTTGACAAGATTTTTCAATGAGCATCATTTCCCTAGTTTCTTTCTAGGAACTTTGAAATTGTTTTGTGTTTTTTTTATTTACTTTTTTGTGTTTATATTTTTTCAAAATTCATCAACGGGCGCTTTAGTTACAAAAATTATTCTTTTATTTAATTTTTACGTACTTTTGTAAATAATAGTTAACTTAATAAAGCAATGTCTAAGATTAATAATAAATGCTTTAATTTGCTTGTTAAAGTTTTGGATATTGATTAATTTTACATGGAAGAAATTTATATAATTAGGTAAAGTAATAATAACGAATTATTTACATTAGTAATAAAAATGCATATAATTACACGGTATGTACATATTACTTAAACACTAACGAAATAATTTCACATAGTAAAGATGAATTTGAAAATGTTCTCTAACGTAAAAGTTGAAAATTTATGAGATGAATAGGGGACACCCCTACACGCTTCGCTTGCCAACCCTAGCAGTTACTATTGCTATAATAGAAGGTATATGCTATAACGCTAACACGCTCGTCTCACCTCGGCTTTGGTAAAGCCGGTTGGTAATTAGTCTCACTCGCTGCGCTCGTGACACCTCTAACTTCGGCCTCGATCTGTATTACGGTAAAAGCAACAGGACAAACATCGGTTGATATTAAGGTTGATAATATGTATTATCAGTCTTAATTTTGCTCCTGGAAAGAAAATATCATGAAAACCTTTCTTAGTACGCATATAGAGCCTATAAAACCTATTTTGTCCAGTTTTATGGTCCAAAGCCTTTTAGTTTTCGAGAAACTTTGATTAGTCAGTCACTGGTATTTGGTTGTTATATTTAGATACTATTCACACATTCTTCTTACAGTGTAAGACTGTATTCACTCGTACTTTATTCGGCTGAACATGACTTCAATGTAATTGTATATTACGTTAGTGGCACAGTCCACATGTATGTCGTGAACGGTAGAGGCTGTGTATTATTAATTTAGAGAGAGTCTGCCAATTTGAACAGAACAATATTTACAGTTGGCAGACTGTTTATTTGCCATTGAACATCTGCAATCGTTCAATTGTAGGCAAACACCTACGAGTCCTTGGTGCCTTCAAGTCAATGGCGTAACTATTTCACAGACATTTGGGGCCTTGGAAGCCTTGAGTAGGCTGGGCAATCTCTCTACGACATCACAGTTGTAAAAGATCCATTAATTTATGGCCCATTCATTTGTGGGAAATTACAGTCGTTACTTTAATGTTGCTTCATTTTCAGTTCAGTAAAGACATTTTCTGTAATACGACGCATGTCCTGATGTCATCATAGAGTATTTATTATTACAGATGTAATATCGGCTTAGCTTAGCTATTAGGTTACATGACACAGTCTTGTCCGAACCTTCGTTACGTACTGTTATAATTCATCTAGATTGATCACAAAGTGGTCAAATGCTCTAAATACTCTTAATTTTAATTAAAAACTGTCCATTTATTAGCTGGCATATTTACGATTATAAATTTTAATATATTTTCAAAATGTTAATTTAAAAATGTTATAATGTAATGAGCAAATATTTTATTACATTAATATCTATGAAACTAACTGGCAAAAGTTTTATAGATATCTATAGGCCCTACCTTATTTAATTAACTGACAAAAGAAATTTCAATTAAGTTACATATCTGATTAGGCTACTACCTATTTCATGGTTGGGTTTCAAAGATTTTAAATCACCACCATTTTGTAACGGATAAAGATTTTGAAGTGCGGTTTGCGGCATTCTTCTTTGCTTGACCATTCCTTTAGAATGATGTGCAGATCAACCTATGCTTACATTGAAAATTTTCTTCTGACTCCTCGTGGACCGATCCCATATAGGAATAGCAGGACACTGAATACATAGGTTTTTGTAGTGTAACATCTTAAAGTAGGTGTTTGTGTACAGTAATAATGTGTGAAGTTTTGTGGCTTCATCTGATACAGCTACAATAAAATTGAGCCATTCTTGAACTTACACATAAGATCAGTATTGAAACCTTCGAGCGCCGTCATCTTGTTTAGGATTAACCTTTTGAGGTCTAATTTTCTGCATGCTAAGATCTTTAAATTGTATGCACATCGAACTATGCTTACATTTAAGATTTACCACCGACTCCATACGGGCCATCCCCCTGAGGTGATAAAGACCTACTCATTACATCAAAAAGTTCAATTTTATGCCATATTTCACAGTACAAAGTTTTATGTTTGTATGTTTACGAATACAAGAGATATTAGACCGTTCTAAGACTTTCAGCACCACTGTATATGAATGTTGCGCATATTTAGCAATGCGTTGTAAGTACTTGTATTATCGAACACCATCCTTTCAAGTTAATAAACTGAATGTTTGGCCATTTTGAATTTATTCTCCATGAGACCAATTTTAAACGGTTGTGTCGATAATTTACGTATTTTTCCGATTCAATCATATTTTATGTAATTTCTTAGGTATTGTACGAAAGAACATTAAAGTCGACTGCCTAGCATATTTTATATTGTAACATTAAATTGTTTTATTAATGTTTGGCACATGTACTTAACATTGTTCTAATAAAAACAGAAAAATAGTTGAAATGAAAACTCCAGCAAATTGGGAAAACCAACAAGCAATAAATATCACGCAGTTTTATTCAAGCTCCAGCAATATTTCTAATGCAGTGCCTTATATTCATTTTTTACATAAATTACTGACCAGTTTCGGTCTTAGGCCATATTCAGAGTATAAAGACATAAACTAACTATGAGGAACGAACTTTTAGTTATAAAAATAAAATAATTGTAAATAACATTACAATTATCATTAAAGTAAATTGTAATGTTATTGTGTCCTATAGGTGGGTAGGTTGAATTTTACTGATGATACAAATATCTTTCTTAATTCTCTTATTTTTTTCATAAATATATTTTTAATATTAATTTGTGAATTAAAGTGAATTAATATGTTCTGTGTGGGTCATCGTAATTGTTGACGTATAAGTGTACGTTTTCTTTTGAGTTCATTTTTTCTCCTTCTTTTCTAGGAGAAAAAATGATTTAATTGATGTTATGTTGTTAGTTATAGCGGCTTGAATATGTTCTTAAAAAAGTGAATTAAAAGTTCTGCCAGTTCTACAGTCTATGTAGAAAGAATTGCAATCCGAGCATTTGGTTTTTTGTATTCCAGAGTTTTAATATTTTCTATGTTTTTTTTCTTTATTAGATAGTTATGTTAATTAAATGAACAGTTTTGTTCTTTGTTTTATAACTAAATGTAAAATTATTGTTTTGAAAGTTTTTTCTTCGAGCCTTATTAATTTTTGAGTTGTAAGGAACAGTGATGAATTTGTTGTTATTTTTTTGTTTGTTTTTCTTATTTTTCTTTACTTTTATTCCTTTTATAATTTTGTAAAACCTTTTTGAATTTTATTAAATTATTAAAGAATTTATCAACGTTAAAATCGGCTTTACATGACTTACAATGGAGCTATGTTTTAGCTAGATTTGAGAAAATTGAAAATTGATCTTATTGAGAACAGACTAGTGCTCCAGATACCAGACCGGACTCCAGCATTCCACATCACTCCCTCCTCTTCCCCGTAAGCATTCCAGCCAATTGGATCTCGAGTTTGTGAGTCATTTTATGAAAACCTGGAATTTAACATCACCTCCATAAACATATTTAGTGAAAGATAAATTCAAACTCCTGTTTTTATCGTGGCAAGTTTTTCCTCGCCACCAAGTTTCGACAAAGCCCATTGTTTTCAGTTAGACGTCGCTGCAGGCAGTTCGGGCCATAAATAATGCAACAAGGGCATGCGAGCGAGTGCTCCCTTGTCCCTATCACACGACACCCATGCGGTACAAGGGTAATTTTTATTATTATAATAACCCATCAACACATTCATTAGTTGTTATACATAAAGTTTTAAAAACATGTATAATAAAACCTCGATATCGAATATACTGATAATTAATTATAAATTACAATTAAGTGAAATTATTTGCAAAACAAATATCGTGTCATAAAAATGTTGATCAAATATATTTCAACTTAAATCTGTAAGTTGTATGTAACTTAAATCTATTTTATATAAAAGCCATTTACCACTCGTCACTATTTCTCTAAAACTAAACGTCCTATTGACTTGATATTTTGTACATAGGTTTATCTTGGCCCCTAGAGTCTCACTAAGAAAGAATTTTTCTCTCCGACACCAGGACTCCGTCCTACTGTCCTCCAAAATTCCCTTGGTATTCTTATGGAGCTATATTAATTAAATCATTTATTTGATTAACAGCTGTTAAATAAAAACAAATTGAATACAGTTGTGATACAGTGGCTAACATTTTGAAATAGTGGGAAAATATGATGTAAACTGAAAGCTTGCTGTACATTTTGATTACATAATCAAACTCAGTATTATGACCGGTTAAGCGGGCGGGTAGAGCTAGTTATATTTATATTAACTCGTTAAAAATTCATATTTAACTTATATCATTAACCAAAGACGTATATGCAAAAATACATGTATAACTATATTTCTACGACAACTATACTATATAATTATGTAAAATAATACTAATAAATAAATGTAGTCTCACGGTAAGTACAAATTTCTTATACACTATGAATTATGTTTAGTTTCACATAATTAAGATAATTTTGAAAATATTCAGTAGCGTAACAGTTGAAAACTTATGAGATAACAACTTGGAGACACACCTACACGCTTTGCGTGGCAATCCCGGCAGTTGCTATTACCAATAACCCTTTATTACACCTATAATAGAAGGTCTATGATAAGTAAACCTCACTCGCTGTGGGTTAAGGAATACAAAAGTGAATACATGTGAATATGTATTCATTGGTCGGTAGCGTAGTTGGTTCAATCCCAGCTTCATGTGCTAAAGGTTGTCAGTTCGATCCCAATCAGAGTCATAATACATTTTGAGAAGGATCAGCTGATAACCACCGGCTGTTCATTTGTCATTGGGCTATTAATTAATGATACTTTCTAAGGAATAGTCGGCCTTAGTTTGTAACAATGACTACATTCGCTCATCAACACTCATCACACTCATTCGAAATCCATATTCGCCCATATCTTGACGATCGGCGTCTTATTAATAAATAAATAAATAAATATGACTCAAATTAATTATTTTCCAGGCCTGTATTGTTTAATAAGTTTAGGCCTTCTGGAATGTTTTATATTAAAAGAAGCTAATTTAATATTTGTTGTCCTTATTTTAGAATAAAGCAAAGTAAAATAACTTTCTCAGATTAAAATGATTGCAGTTATTTGTATAGCGGAAAGGAAACGCTCGGGGGAAAGGAAGGATACGGAAAGATGTTCTCGTAATGGGTTATATGGCAATCATTTAAAAAAGTAGATATTAATAGTTTTTTTTTATCAAAGATAACTATGTACATACGTGAAATTTAATATGTAAAAAAAACTTATTCGAAATTAAATATATTTATATAGTCTACCTAATGGGGTTTTTGCCGAACAGCATCTTTCTACTGTATTTAATTTTAAAAACTACACAAAAGACAAGCATAAAGTTGTTGGATTTTTATATTTGACAATAGGGAAACTATTGTGGTGTTTCCTTACTTTATGTTAAATATGCTAACTACATTTTTTTTATTTACGTCAAACACAAAAATTAGCATTTGTGTAGATTTCATAAACCTCATATTTGATTTTTGGCTTTGTTTCTGTACAATTTGATATATTGGGAAAAAACAAGCTAACATTTTTTAAGATTAAAAATTGTAATATTGACTTAGTTTACCCAATTGGGGTTTGACATTAAATGTATTTTTATTGGAATACGAATTCAGACAATTATATAAACCACTTCAATGTCCCCAAAAGCATTTTGAGAAAAAACTACATACTACATAAATACTTTAGTGGTGCATTAATATATAAATAAAATCGAAGATTTATTTGCCTTCGATTTCGTTCGAAAATTATGTAAAGAAAGAAAGAAAAACAAAGTAGGTGGTTTGCGGGTGAATCCTTACAGAGATATATAAAAAGTCCACTCTAAACTAAATATATAAAAGAGAGTGAATCTAACATGAGCGAAACGGAGTTAATTCGGATGTTATTTAAAATTACATTTTTTATAAATGCGTTGATTTAAGTTGAATGTGGGGCTGGTTTTGACTGGATAGAAAGTGTATACAGCTAAATAAAATATACTTATTTTGTAAGTAGACCAGCTCATAAATAAAACAAAACTCCATTTTGTAAATGGACAAAGTGACGTACTACAATCGTTCCTGATGATCTATGCAGGGCAAGGGTATCGTAATGGCTCCCAGCCGAGTGTATTCAATGAATAAGGCATCAGTGATGGAGAGGTTCTTTACAGCTGCGGCGCTGTTTCTGTGAGACCACTATGGTGGTATTTTTGTGAAACAACATCGATTTTGTTAGAAACAGTCCGTGGTGTTTAAAACAGCCGGTGGTGTAATATAAGAGATAGCTGTGGTGGTGATTGTGTGAAACAGCTGAAGTTGTGATTTAAAAACATCCAGTGGTGTTTGTAAGAAAAAGCTGCAGTGGTGTTTGAACAGCAGATGGAGTTTGAAACAGTCGATGGTGTCTGTGTGAAACAGCTACATTGGTGTTTAAATCATACGATGGTGTTTGTGTAAAACAACTGCGGTAGTGTTTGTAAGAAACAGCTCCTATGGTGTTTGAAACAGCCGGTGTTGCTTGTAAGAGATAGCTGCGGTGGTGTCTGTGAGAAACAGCTGCGGTGGTGTTTGAAACAGACGGTGTTCCTTGTAAGAGATAGCTGTGGTGGTGTTTGAAACAGACTGTGATGTTTGTAAGAGATAGCTGCAGTGGTGTTTGAAAAAGCCGGTGTTGCTTGTAAAAGATAGCTGCGGTGATGTATGTGTGAAACAGCTGAGGTGGTGTTTGAGTGAAACAGCTGATGTTGTGTTTGTAAGAAACAGCTGCGGTGGTGTTTGAAACAGACGGTAATGTTTGTAAGAGATAGCTGCCGTGATGTCTGTGTGAAACAGCTGCAATGGTGTTTGAAACAGCAGATGGTGTTTGAAACAGCAGATGGTGTTTGAAACAATCGATGGTGTCTGTGTGAAACAGCTGCAACGGTGTTTCAAACAGACGGTGATATTTGTAAGAGATAGCTGCGGTGATGTATGTGTGAAACAGCTGCGGTGGTGTTTGTGTAAAACAGCTCATGTTGTGTTTGTAAGAAACAGCTGCGGCGGTGTTTGAAACAGACGGTAATGTTTGTAAGAGATAGCTGTCGTGATGTCTGTGTGAAACAGACGGCGGTGTTTGTAAGAAACAGCTGCGGCGGTGTTTTAAACAGACGGTGATGTTTGTAAGAGATAGCTGCGGTGATGTCTGTGTGAAACAGCTGCAATGGTGTTTGAAACAGCAGATGGTGTTTGAAGCAGTCGATGGTGTCTGTGTGAAACAGCTGCATTGGTGTTTAAATCATACGGTGGCGTTTGTGTATAACAACTGCGGTAGTGTTTGTAAGAAACAGCTCCTATGGTGTTTGAAACAACCGGTGTTCCTTGTAAGAGATAGCTTTTGTGGTGTTTGAAACAGCTGCGGTGATGTTTGTAAAGATAGCTTTGGTGGTGTTTGAAACAGACGGCGGTGTTTGTAAGAGATAGCTTCGGTGGTGTCTGAAACAGCGGTGGCGGTGTTTGTAAAGATAGCTTCGGTGGTGTTTGTTTGAAACAGACGGTGGTGTTTGGAAGAGATAGCTTCGGTGGTGTTTGTTTGAAACAGATGGTGATGTTTGTAATAGGTAGCTGCGGTGATGTCTGTGTGAAACAGCTGCAGCGGTGTTTGAAACAGACGGTGATATTTGTAAGAGATAGCTGTGGTGATGTCTGTGTGAAACAGCTGCGGCGGTGTTTGTGTATAACAACTGCGGTAGTGTTTGTAAGAAACAGCTCCTATAGTGTTTGAAACAGCCGGTGTTCCTTGTAAGAGATAGCTTCGGTGGTGTTTGAAACAGCTGCGGTGGTGTTTGTTAGAGCGGCCCAGGAGAATAGAATGCTGTCAGGCAGCTTATTGTCGGTGGTCTGAAATGTGGACAAGTGTGCGGGACGTCTTAGCTAAATGGCAAGAGATGTGTCTTAGAGCGGTCCAGGAGAATAGAATCATTGATTTTACTATATAAATGTATAGTAAAATCAATGATAGAATGCTGTCAGGCACCTTATTGTCGGTGGTCTGGAATGTAGACACGACTTAGCCGAGTGGCAAGAGACGTGTCGATAGACCTGCTCATGAGAATAGAATGCTGCAAGGCACATTACTGTCGGTGGTCTTGTATGTAGACACGTGTGCGAGACTTCTTAGTTGAGTGGCAAAAGACGTGTCGATAGAGTGGCTCAGGAGAATGGAATGCTGAAAGGCTCTGTACTATCGGTGGTCTGGAATGTAGACACGAGTACGAGGTGTCTTAGATGAGTGGCAAGAGACGTGTCCGTAGACCTGCTCAGGAGAATACTGATGTAAGGCACCTTACTGTCGGTGGTCTGTAATTTAGGCACGTGTGTGAGACGTATTAACCGAGTGGCAAGAGACGTGTCGATAGACCTGCTCTGGAGAATAGAATGCTGCAAGGCACCTTACTGTCGGTAGTCTGGAATGTAGACACGTCTTAGCCGAGTGGCAAGAGACGTGTCGTTAGAGCGGCTCAGGAGAATAGAATGCTGCAAGGCACCTTACTGTTTCCCAAGTCGCAAGATGTGTCGCTAGAGCCTCTTCGAAAATGAGTATGAAAGGAAATCACATCTATTCACTTTCTAAAATATTGAGTAAAAATATGTGTGAGCTGTTTTGCAATATTTATTGACATGACTTAATAAATTGTATGGCGGGTTTTTTATAGATTTTTTCGGAAATGTCCTTTCAATTCCTTATTCATCTGTTTTTAGTTAGTCATTTTTTAAAAACTTTCCTGAGTATATGTCAAAATGGATATATATATATATATATATATATATATATATATATATATATATATATTGTATATATATACATATATATATATACATATAATATATATATATATATATATATATATATATATATATATATATAGTGTCACTGAAATCAGTTTAAGTAACATTTATTTTTGAGTACGAGACATAAAATAAATTTAAATTATTTACAAAATAATACAGGTTATTGAAATCTAATAAAGGGCAAGTAGTATACGAATTATTAATTTTATCGTAACAGAAATCCTTTGGTTATTAAAATTTTTATGAGATGTCGGTTTATTTCTAATATTTTAACTATGGTTTGTGAAGTCAGGCCACTAAAGATATTCAATCAAGTTGTAAAAGTTTCTTAGTACAAAACACTTACCGTCAGGTGTTTAGACAGTAAAGGGAAACATAATGTGAACGCTAGAAAGTTCAGCCCTAGAAGTTTGAAGTTTACTCCCAGAAGATGAACTAATGGCGAAGTAATGAAACCTCACTCTAAGTAAAAGATTGTTTCGTAGAGTGGGTAATTCACAGTTTCCAGAGAATACATTTCCCAAATTTGGACGAAATACGTTATTACAAATATTTTCCTGTTTATGTAAATATTTCTTAGTTTGGTGTCTAAGAAATAAAGTGCGATTGGTGATTCAAAACTGATAGCAATGGAAGAGAACCTAATATTGTTATTGTAACTTGAACCACAATAAGAAAATTAATTTTTTAGTTGGGAATTCAGTAAAAGTTTTACTGAATAAATTCATTTATTTTAAACCAAAAAAAGAACAAAAAATTTAAAGGTTAGTATAGCAAATTAAGTATGTGAAAAGACCACTAATTACTTAAGCCTCTCGTTAAATTCCATGTCCACGAATACGAGTCGTAGCTTGTAATAATGAACAAGAACAATTGTGAATGCAAGTAAGTACTTGATGAAATTACGTGACCTTAATACTCCAAAAGATTATAAAAACATCTCACTTGTTGGGGTTTTATTGTTATTTTCCACGAAGCTATTCAAACAAACAGAAACCTGTTCCCACACTTTGTTTTTTTAATACTTCATAGCACATGTATTACTGTCGGTGAGTCACGAGAAATCCTCTGAACTTCATGTCTCTGTGATATGGAAGGCACTGATTTCCACTGAAACAGCACAAGTCATGTAGTGTACATATCATAATTAGTAATTACGACAGGTAAACTACATAACTTGTGCTGTTTCAATGGAAATCAGCGCCTTCAATATCACAGAGGAATGAAGTTCAGAGAACTTCCCGTGACTCGCCGGCTATACATCCACCCCTCTTCTCGAGATATTTAACTTAACCCAAACCTATTAAACGTAAAGAATACCTAACCTAACTAACGAAACGTACCATATCTTAATATGACCAAGAAAAATACCTAATTCAACATTTGCAAGACATTGCCACTTATTGCCCTACTGGTCAAAGGCTGTCGGCGCAGAAATTGTGAGTACCCGAGTTTGAAGGTAGTTTACTAAGAGCCTAAGATACCTATAAAACATCCTAACACACCATTGTTTTCCTCGTTTAACTGCACGTCATGACATATGCACTTTCAAATTTTATTGAAGTTTTTAGAATTGTTATCTTTCTTGGAACAAAAATAGTACTGGATTTTTAACTAGTTATCACTATTTATCAACTTTAAACTTTTATTACTAAAACACCCCGGCAATGTATTGCATTTATATTTTGATACATGGTTGACTAGAATGTTATCTATAAACTATATAAATTCTATAATTTTTACTTTACAAGAAAAAAACATCAATTTCCTGAAACAACGTTTACTTAACTTCTAAACGTTTAATTAGTTACTTGCTTACCCTGTTATTGTTATGAAATGTATAGTTACGATACATTAGTATTTAAGTGAATTAAAATTTATCAATTTAAAGTCATTTTTAATTGATTTATCAATTTAATTGAATGTTTAATTGATTCGTATCGCAACTATACATTTAATAAGAATTATAAGGTGACTGACCAAGTAATTACCCTTACGACCTCTAGAAGCTAAAAACACCGTTGTTTCACAAAATTGATAAGTACTTTTTGAAAAATTAAAATTCTGAAATTTATGTAAAACATTTCTGTCGACCACTAATTAAAATATAAATGTAATAAATTAACGGGATTTTGAGTAACGCAAGTGATTAATGAAAGATGATGCACCGTGAAATACGTTTAAATTCAGGTACTTTTTTGTTAAATTGGTATAAATATTAATTTAATAAATAAACAATTGACGTTTTATAACGTAAAATGAAACGAGGAAAACTATAGTGTGATTGGATTTTTCGTAGGTCTCTTGTCAATTCAAAATTGTGGAAACTAAATATTTCCTATAAAAGTTCTTTATTCGTCATGTTATATATAATGTTAATAAACACTAAATGGGAATTGTATTGATATGAAACTAAGTTTTAATTAATCAACCTTCAAACTCAGGTACACATAATTTCTGGGCCAAGAGTTGATGTTTGTAAAATACAGTATTTTTGTCCCTATTAAAAATAATCTACAAATAAAAATAAAATCTAAGATAAAAATTTTTTCTATAAAGGTACATTTTTGTTCTAAAGGAAAATTATAAAACATAATCGAAATGATTCATTAATATTTCTGATTATTTAGTTTATTGATAATGGTTTGGTTATAGCAAAGCAAAATAATGACCGTAACTGTAAAGGTACACAGCTGTTTGCTTGCCCTAGTCACATCAGCTGTGCGAGCAGTAATCAATCAGCTGTTACTATTGTTGATATTCCCGAGCTGGCTGCTAATTGGTTCGCATGATAACTTGTCGACTTGATTGATCGCTGTTTCTTTCAACAGAGATCAACCTTCACCCATTATGATCGTATAGCCTTGTCTGGATACGCAAAGGACGTAATTAAAGAAAAACCTAATTTAGCCTACTTCAAGGTCACCTTTCTTCGTCTCAACTAATCAGTTTTGTGCTGTATTGGCAGTTAGTTGTAAACAAACACCCAGCCCCCTCTGATACGTCAGACAGATGTTAAAACTTATTACTTTATTTTTAAATTTTAAAGCTAGGATGAACTATTTTTTACATTACAATATTTTGAATATAACGGGGAAGTCATTCAATTATTAAATATACAAGCAGGTTGTAAAAGTTCTTCAGTACAAAACACTTACCGTCAGCTGTTTAGACAGTAAAGGGAAACATAATGTGAACGCTAGAAAGTTCAGCCTTATAAGTTTGAAGTTTACTTCCCGAAGATGAACTAATGCCTAAGCGATGAACGTCACAGTCTGATATACGAGGCAAAACATTATATTTAAGTGTATTATGTGTAACTTGTGCAATATTTTTTATCGATAGAATAAAATTGGAAAATTACGTTACTTCGGAAAGTTGAAACACTAATCGTAACACTGTGTCAATTGTTACTTTTATATTATTTGAACATTTCAAAAATTTTTAGAATAGATTTTTACAGTTTTTTTTCCAAGTACAGATGGATAACTGAATATAATATATTTATTGAGAACTAATACATATTTGATAGGAGATACACATTTACCCTCAATGAAATCGTTAGTAATGAACATTTGTAACCAAATCCAAAATACATTTTCATATTAATATGGTTATATAGAATAAACAAACTATTATTTTAAATTTGCGTTTAACCAAACAGCTTAAAATAAGCAAAGAAGAAATAACTTACGATATCTGTTATATCTGACTTACCTTCGGGGAACGTGCACTGCAGCTTGCTAAGAACCAAGATGGCAAGCAGGCAGACGAAGGTGAGGAGCAGGACTACGACGAAAATAAGGAGGAGACGCTCTATGGAGGAACCCGATCTATCGAGCCGTAGCCAGACAAAGGCTCTCCTGGGTATCTGGAACATCCATTATAGTTACATATATGGCAACAAAGATGAGACCTTCTATGGAGGAATCCGATCTGTAGAGCCGTAGCTAGACAAAGGCTCTGCATGGGTATCTGGAACATCTATTCTAGTTAGATATATGGCAACAAGGAGGAGATGTCCTATGGAGGAACCCGATCTGTCGAGCCGTAGTCAGACAAAGGCTCTCTTGGGTATTTGGGACATCCATCCAATTACAAATATGACAACAAGGATGAGACGCTCTATGGAGGGCCCCGATCTGTCGAGCCGTAGCCATACAAGGCTCTCCTGGTATCTGGAACATCCATTCTAGTTAGAGATATGACAACAAGGAGGAGACGCTCTAAGGAGGAACACAATCCGTTGTGCTGTAGCCAGGCAAAGGTTGTCCTGGATATCTGGAACTCCATTCTATTTGCAGGATATGACAACAAGGTTGAGACACTCTATGGAGGAACCCGATCTATCTAGCCGTAGCCAGACAAAGGCTCTCCTGTGCATCTGGAATATCCATTATAGTTAAAGATATGGCAACAAAGAGGAGACGTTCTATGGAGGAACCTGACCTTCAAGCCGTAGCCAGACAAAGGCTCTGCATGAGTATCTGGAACATCTATTCTAGTTAGAGATATGGCAACAGGGAGGAGACGTTCTATGGAGGAACCTGATCAGTCGAGTCGTACCCAGAAAAAGGTTCTCCTGGGTATCTGGAACATCCATTATAGTTAGAGATATGGCAACAAAGAGGAGACCTTCTATGGAGGGATCCGATCTGTAAATCCATAGCTAGACAAAGGCTCTGCATGGGTATCTGGAACATCTATTCTAGTTAGAATGTACCAGGTCGTTTCACCGGTACATTTTTTTCTCTTCTCTTTCGTTTACGAGGCTGCCTGATATCGCTCTTGCGTTGTCGACTCGTTACTTTCGTGGCCATTGGCCCAAGCCTTGTTCTGTTCCGTGGTTCCGGCTTTCGGTGGACGGTTCGCCTGGGTTTTGTGGTTAATTTCATCTCCTTCCTCTTAACATCATGAGCGGCTAGAAAGGCAATTAACGTAATTTGTTCAATTTTATTTAATTTCGAATACCTAATAACCCTTTTGGTGAAAATATTTTTGTTTAAATAATAATGAGGTTTATTTGTTATTTTTAGTATGTTGTTAGATTGTTTGGGTCCTTTGGTGGTCAACTTAGGTTCGTGCTCAATGTTATTTATTTTATCATTAATTTCTTTATTATATTTATGTTTTATGTTCAATGTTAGTTCTATATAATTAATTGTTATTGAACATTTTTCAATATGAGGTAGCTTTTTACTATATTTCTGTTCTTTGACAATAACCCAGTCTACCTGTTTTATTTCGTTGTATTCTATAATTCTGTAGGTTATTGTAAATTTGCTCCTAAAATGTTCTAATTAGTTTACTGCTGATAATTTTGGGACGTTTAAAAAAGATTTACGAAAAACGGCAACTTATAAAGTCAACAAAGTTGGTTAACATTACTCTTTTACTTCATTATTATTTATTTGTATATTTTATTTTGTAATTTGTGTTATTTTTGTTTTGGCTGTACTTTATTCTTATGTGCTGTGGTTTGGCTGTAGTCCAGAGTCCTCGAGTAGGACTTGTTTCTCAGCCTGCCGTCCGGCCACTCTGCTGCCATTTCTACTATGCCTGGGGACCATGTTATAGAGCCTAATGTGCGCCTCAGCTGTCCTCTTTACAACTTAGGGAGCCCTACTTCTGTCGTCAGGTCAGTACTTTCCATTTTCAATTTTGTTCCCGGTGGCTAAGCTGAGGGTGTATGATCAAGACTTCAAAATTTAGTGATTTATAAAAAAAATCCTCACTAGAACTCGGCCTACAAAAAAAAAAAAAAAAAAAAAAAAAAAAAAAAAAAAAAAAAAATTACCAGTGTTAATTATTTAACACAGCCAGCTAAAATTTTAAAGTAGTTTGTTACATCTTTGAAAAATGTATTGTTTTTAATCTTTAATTAATTTATTTTATTGTTATATTCCTTTACATTTTATTTTTTTAGGCCCTACTGTTAAATTTTTTTTAATAATTTATACTTACTTTTAAATATTTATGTACGTCTTTAAAATTTGATATTTTTACTGTTTAAATTATGGGATTTATATTTTCTATTTAGGCCAAGTGGTTAAGTTTTGTTTGTGTTATTTATTTCGATAATTGTATTGTTAAGTATGTTATAATAAAACGGTACCGTGCTATATTTTCTTTTTAATTGCTTAAATTTTTAACATTTCAGCAAAAGGGGATTATTTAATTACGTTTTTACTTTTCTTCAGTTCAGAGCTGCCCAGGAATTCCGGCTGACTCCTTGGATTTGGAGGTAGGAGGACTATAGAGAGAGAGTTGGGAATTTAAAATTAGAAAAAATTGGTTTTATGATGTATCATTGTTTTTACAGAATAACACACACGTAAATAACTTTCGATGTATTTAGGGAGTTTTAGGCATTTTATTAAAAACATGCGATTGAAGTTCTTAGACAATTCAACTGCACCAGGTGAAGCGAGTGAACTAATCACCCTCATTGTTGAATGAATATAAGTGATGGTGTGTCTTAGTTAAGATGTTCAAATTATCTCCTAATGATTTAGACTTGTATTCAGGATTGGAAAACGCCTATGAAGATGTCTCAACCTGAGGCTTAAAACCGCTGGTGCGTATCGGTGGGGTTGATCAATACCACGTTGTGTGTGTCATTGATATATACTAATGCATTATATATCGATGGTGTGTATCGGTGTGGTGGTCAATACCTTGGTTTGTGTATCATCGATATATATACTACTGAAGTATGTATCGATGGTGTATATCGGTGGGGTTGATCAATACCACGTTGTGTGTATCATCGATATATACTACTGCATTATATATATCGATGATGTGTATCGGTAGGGTGGGTCAATACCTCGGTGTGTGTATTATCGATATATACTACAAGTATATATCGGTGATGTGGATCAATACCATCTTGGTCGGTGGAGTGGATCAATACCACGGTTTGTATATGGTGTATATCTGTTGGGTGGGTCAATACCACGATGTGTGTATCATCGATATATATATATATATATATATATATATATATATATATATATATACTAATGCATTATATCTATCGATGGTGTGTATCGGTGGGGTAGGTCAATATCACTTTGTGAGTATCATCGATATATACTACTGCATTGTATATATATCGATGGTGTATATCGGTTGGGTGGGTCAATACCTTGGTGTCTGTATCATCGATATATACTACTGCATTAAATATCGATGGTGTATATCGAATGGTTGGGTCAATATCATGGTACGTTTAATCACAATTCCACTGTATGGGTGGGTCAATGCCACGTACGCGAATGTGTGGTTGGGTGTCTTCATAACTCCGTAAGTGTATGGCTGGGCGGGTATGTTCAGTTTCTTTTAATAAACCAGGTTGCTTTAGTAATTTTTTTCTTTCACTCTTTGACAACTTTCCAGTAGTAAAGATACTGCATGAATTTGTCTCTTTAGAAATTTAATTTTATGGTACACCTGCTGTTTTAAGATCTTCTTTCAATGCACAGATCCGTTTAGTTGTTTCAATTTTGGCCCTTCGATTTTCATGAAATTTATTTCATTTTTATTTTATTTAGTACCTGATATGAGTAAAAGCACTCTATAGGTTTCTGAAGGATTAGACATTCTACAAGGGGATCCGCAGTGTGGAGTTACCTGGTGATAGCCGGAGGAGACGCTGCCCCTCATGGGCGAGGTGGCGGCGTTGAAGCTGAGAGGGTTCTCCCGGATACGCAGTTCTGCGGAGGCGGCGTCGTCAGCTTGTAACAGGTAGCCGTTGTGGTCGTGACGACGCACCGCCCCCGGCACCACGATGGTGGGCTGGGCCGTCATCCGCAACAGCTGGGCCTCGCTCGTCATCTTCTGTACAAGAAACCAGATTGGCCAACCTCTAAAAAATAATTCTCTTCGTATTTTAAGGAAGTGGCTACATAGATATGTATGTATGTACCACCTAACCTAACCTTGGTAGTTGTCACATTGCAGTTCTTATGTGTTTTGTAACATGAGATTTGACATGTAATTTCATTCTGATTCTGTATTTAAATAACAAAGAATGACTGAAATGTTCTCATTTTGTTCTGAATGTTCTCAGTTTTACTCCTTTTTACTGGTTATAAATACATAAACTAAGAAAAGGAAGAAAATAAAGCATATTAATCGAAATAAAAAGTTCTTTCCATGTATAATTAAATTGATTGTGATCTATTGCACAATATTGAATAGTGTATATTTGTTATTTCTAGAAATTATTAAAAACTGTTATTACGTTTTTAAGTGTAGTAATATGGGATATTAAAACAAAATGGCGATTCAAATTATAACCGGATATAGTAAAACGTGAAAAAACTGATACATTATTTTGTGTTGCATCTACTTTTGTGTAAGTAATGTTAGGCCTACCTTGGTTAATTTCTGATGTCATAAAACTAATATGCAATTATTAACTCCAAACTATGAAATTATAGATTAGATTGAATAACATCAACAACTGCAGGGAAACAAACAAACAAATAAACAAATAAATGAAGTAGACAGCAATATGCTAATATATTGCATAATAGTTGCAATAATTTAATAGTATAATTAAAACAAATATTCTGTTACATTACAATCTACATAAAACCTAAACATTAGTAATGTTAAGTTATAGTACACATTGGAGTTCTGAATGCGGTTTGTGTTTTTGTTGTGTATTGTTCGTGGATGTGTTTTGTTATCAGTTGTGTAAGTAAGTGGAGACAAAACACAATCCCTCGGTATAATTTCAGTGATAACATAGAATATTCTGACATTACAATACTGACTTCACTGTTTGGTCAAATAAACATATAACATTTACAATCAACATATTTACAAATATGAATGTTTTACTGTGTTTATTTGCATTGTTATAGTACTTATCCAAAGAGAATGAAATAATATTTATATTCGAGTTGTATTATTGTTTTTGTCTCATTCAATTAATTATCTTATACATTGTATTGGTTGTATTTTTTTATTTTAGGTCCTTTTTTGTAATAATTTATTTTTGGCTACAAATGTTGGCCAAATAATTTTAAATAAAAAAATTAAAAAATATATTCTATGATGAAATTTACAATCTCAGTGTAAAATATCGTTCTTCCATATTCTCTACCATAGGTGGCTCAGTGGCTAAGGCTTCGGAATTCGGAGAGAATCTCTGAGGTTCGAATCTCCAATTGAGACAAGTCACTCGTTGAATAAAGTTCATGCACAGGCATGTGAACTGGCGAGTAGAGTTAAAACATCAACAAATACATGAGAAGATTAATTTAAAAGAGCGAAACTCAGCACTGGTAGTCATTAATTGAGGGATTATATCTTGAGCGTTTGAGCCCCATAATCAGGTGACTGATCGTTTGCCAATCCTCACTTAAATTTCCAATATTTACACCTTTCTACTCCTGTAGGAAAGTGACTCAGCATAGTAATGAAGTGTTCGAAGCGTCCGATTGAAAGTACTAAAGGGTGGAATGTTTAGTTACAGTTATATGAGCGCAGGAGGGAAGATGGAAGGAGCGGAAGTAATGAAAATGTGGATCGAGAGGAGGTGAGGAAGCGTGAGATGAGAGGACGATAAATGAGACTGTTATAAATAATGAGGGAAGAGATAAAGGAATTGTGGTCGGCAATGGGATAGTGGTACGAATAAAGTATACGAAAAAAGAAAACACAGAAGCAAAGATAAAAGAAGTGGCAAAAGAATTGTGATCATCATCAAATGTAGAGTAAAACAGAAAAATTATGTGGTGGCTACAGTTTGTGTTTAGAGCACAATGAAAGTTATGGGATAGTAATTCTTTTCTAAATAGTTCTTTTTAAACATAAATTTAACAACTGAAACAACCATAGCCTAATATACAGGGTGGGGAAAAATGGAAACGCTTTCACAACTTTTGTACGACTTCCCTTTTAAAAGCAAAATCATGTATATGATCATGGTTACTAAGAACATACTTTTTGGCGTCATTAGCGAAATTTCATCTTTTCAGGGGGACGGCCCACTAGGAATTGAAGAAAATATTCAACGTAAGCCTAGATCGAGTTTGGTATCAAATTGATAAAAAGATCTTAATTCAATCAATTAACCAGTTCCAAAGAAATTAATTGTTACAAATCGGACTTTGAAAGGTTTATCCTTTCCAGAGTAGCTGTCATTTCAATGTCAAAGTAACTACAGTAATTTAAACATTATAATTTTCCCACTATTTATCGGTTTTTAAGTAAATTATTCTGATAAAAAAATATACTATATGGAACACAGTTATTAAAAATAAATTAAATTATAAAATTATCTATGGAAAAAAATAATGTTGTTGTGAAAGAGTTTCCTTATTTTTTTCCGCCCTGGATTTATTTCGTAAAGCAGTACTTGCTCAAACACGTATGTTATGGATTGCGAAACTGTATAGTACCAGATTAAAATAAAATTAAATTTGTTTTAAAATTTTGCTAACTTTTCCCTAGTAATTGATATAACTAACCAAATAATGACTGGGTTCAACAACAGCTGTCACGACTATTTCAAAACGTGTTTGTTACTACTTGTGATAAATTCTATTACGTGTGAAACTGGACTACGTGACTGCATTTACTATAAAAACAAACCATTGGTTCTACAGACAATGGGAACAGCTGATTTTCCGGCGAGGCGGCTCAGTGGCCTAGGCTTCAGACTGCGGAGTGCACGGTCAAGCACAGAGTACAAATAAATTCAAGCACAGAGTATTTTATAATCTGATGACTATATATAAAAAGTAATAAGGAATAAAGCAAAAGTACCAAGAATCATTGAATCATGTGAGAGAATTGAAAATAAATGAAACAAAAACATTCCTTTGAATTCAATTTACAGTAATATCAGTGAGAAATAATTTATAATTTAACAGTGTTATTTGAAGATATGTGGTTAAGCCCGGACCTTGTTGAGAGAGAAACACGAAGCCGTAAAACAAGAACATCTCCGCTCTCTCGTCTTGTGACATATTTTACACGTCAAATTTAGTATTGAATTTATCCATTGGAGAGTGCCAGCCTTTATCTTCGTCCTTGGTTTATTATGTATTATATTTCACAAAGATGGTAAAAATAAGATCACATATAAAATACAGTAAATGTATTTGAACCAGTGAATAAGTTTGCTTATATATAGTAAATGTAATTATTGAAGCTTATTCCAAAACAAAATAGTGATTTTTAAATGTTTAAATCCGAAATTAGTTTTAAGGTGTTTTATTACAAAAAAATCTGATTTATTATTCTTTAATTAATTAGTTTGTCATTCTGAAACGCGCGTTTACTGTTAAATAGGGAATGTTTTAATAATTAATAAAAATAAAGAAGAGCAATACTTTCTGATTTGGGTTCAAAATGAATAAAAGGAAAATTAATTAATCACTTCCTTTTTATATAAAATTTAAAAAACTTTTGAAATATAAGCTCACGTACGCTACACTTTACCAAGTAGGTGGAAAATAAACGAATGAATTGGGCTGTATTTTATTGGTATAATACATAGGAATTTCTTTCTGATTGTTATCTCTATAAAATGTAACCAGCTATTTGGTATCCGCTCAATGGTGACCATCTACAAGGACACTGAGAAGTTTAGGATAGTCAAAATGGGATAGCTGCCATGATTCGGGTGTTGTTCAATGGACAAGGCTTATCAGTTTGATGGAAATTAGACCAATACGTGGTTTGGATTCCACCTAAAACTATAAGTCCTTTAGTTGCTCTTGATGTTGGCTAATAATAAATGGCACTTTCTAAACAACAATCGACCTTAGTTACGCCACCCATATCCGCCCATTCGTGACGCTTGGCGTATTTAACATAAATAACACCAGAGTTATTTCAAATCTACCTAAAAAAAGTCAAAAACACCTAAACAACACTGGCAATCATTCACATCCACCCCTCCCATCCATAAACACCATATAATCCCCATGAAAAGAACGAAGTGGGTAGTCATTAATTATGTGATTATAGCTTGAGCGTTTAAGCACTACAATCACATGACTGATCGTTTGACAATTATCACTTAAATTTACAATAGTTGCATCTTTCCACTCCTGTGGGTGGAAGTCAATTTCTTGTTCAATACAAATACAAATTCGAAAGAGTGTTTAGAATGCAAAAGAAAGCTGTCAGAATTCTTTCAAAATTAAATTCACGAGAGTCGTGTAAAAATGCCTTCAGGGAGCTTGAATTGTTGATACTTCCTGCCTTTATATTCTGGAGGTCACCTTGTACTGTCGTTTCAAGTGTGATTTAGTCCAGGATAGAGACGTACACCAATACGAAACTAGTGGCAGGGATAACTATCGAGCAGGGCAACACAAAATAATGGCATATGAACACCTGCCATCACAGGCGGGAATCAAGTTTATTAATAAACTTCCTGAAGGCATTAAACAGATAAATGAACCCAAAAATTTAAAAACACGACTTTTAAAATAATCGTGGTAAAATAATTGTGGTAAAATAACCAATACCACTGTACGTGTATGGGCGGGCGGGCAGGTCAATACCACTGTACGTGTATGGGTGGGTGGGTGGGTCAATACCACTATACGTAAAAACTGTTTGTGCGAGTTAGGCCCATGGTATTTTGTCGTCCTCCACCAAATTATAAACAGTCTTTGTCGGAGAATCTGCATTATAATAGCATAAGTAGTTTGACATTATCGCTGCACGTAAGGACGAGTGGTATTGACTGGTTAAACTCTCTTTTCGTGTGTAAACTCTCTCATTTATTTAAACTATATCAATGCCATTGTATGTGTATGGGTGGGCGGGTAGGTTAATGCCATTGTATGTGTATGGGTAGGCGGGTAGGTCAATGCCATTGTATGTGAATGGGTGGGCGGATGGGTCAATACCATTGTATGTGTATGAGTGGGCGGGTGGGTCAATACTACTGTATGTGTATGGGTGGGCGGGTGGGTACATCTGGGCGCTATATACATCAATACCACTGTATGTGTATAGGTGGGTGGGTGGGTCAATACCACTGTGCACGTATTAAGAAGGACCTCTGTGTATTAAGAAGGAAAAATAATTATTATGTTCAAACAATGTTACAATATCGGGCCTTAATAAATTATATACTTCAGTAATGTGTAAAATTGTTGCATAATAATAATTGCATAATAAAAATTGCAATGCCATGTATATTATGGTTACCTCCTGGTGTTGAGGGCAGTGTACTCGGTTGATGAGTTTATGATGTGTCGCTGGGATTTAAATTAACAAAACCAATACTTAAATCCTCAGCTGATATCCAAACCACAAGTTTTACATGCTTAACAAAATATGTAATATCCTAATGTTAAATTTTATTTATTATTGTTGTGTATAAATTTATTATTAATTATTATTCATGTGACTAGTTTATATAAAGAGTATTCTTGGTGATTGTAATGCAATTATTGTTAATTGTTCTCAACAATAAAGATTTGAATTGAATTTGGTTTTCAGAGACAAAATATTTAAGTAATTAAACTTATGAAGAACGAGTGCGGAGTACCGCACTCTACGTAGTGCTCAGCGATATTGACCGGTGGAGTACCGCACTCTACGTAGTGCTCAGCGATATTGACCGGTGGAGTACCGCACTCTACGTAGTGCTCAGCGATATTGACCGGTGGAGTACCGCACTCTACGTAGTGCTCAGCGATATTGACCGGTATTTCATAGAAATACGTCTTTTCCATCATACCACCAGCGCCACCACAGGAGTACCGCACTCTACGTAGTGCTCAGCGATATTGACCGGTGGAGTACCGCACTCTACGTAGTGCTCAGCGATATTGACCGGTGGAGTACCGCACTCTACGTAGTGCTCAGCGATATTGACCGGTGGAGTACCGCACTCTACGTAGTGCTCAGCGATATTGACCGGTGGAGTACCGCACTCTACGTAGTGCTCAGCGATATTGACCGGTATTTCATAGAAATACGTCTTTTCCATCATACCACCAGCGCCACCACAGGAGTACCGCACTCTACGTAGTGCTCAGCGATATTGACCGGTGGAGTACCGCACTCTACGTAGTGCTCAGCGATATTGACCGGTGGAGTACCGCACTCTACGTAGTGCTCAGCGATATTGACCGGTGGAGTACCGCACTCTACGTAGTGCTCAGCGATATTGACCGGTATTTCATAGAAATACGTCTTTTCCATCATACCACCAGCGCTACCACAGGAGTCCCACACTGCGCTGTATATTCCGCAGTACATGTGTTTGGTGTGCACCACTGTTATGGCCAACAACATTATATTTATGTTTTTTACCATATAATGCTCATAACCTTAAATGTAGATATCTTCGCATATTAACCATTGGTCTGGTATACAACATAATGGACAACATTCGATCAATTTGACACAAAAAAACTGACTCGAAAATGAGAGGAAATACGTACAACAACTTTATTTAAATATGAACAACTCCAGTGAGAGCGTTGTGAATATTTATCTAAAACATAGATACATGCACTAGGGAAGAGGATGTTTTATTTTATTGGTCGAGTTCTAACACGGTCAGGTGAGGAGGGGGGAGGTAATTTCCTGCCTGTAGCAGTTCGAATGTGATTTCAAGCTTCAGCTCGATTTGAATCAAGTAAATATTCCGCTTTATATACAGTAATATATTATTTCACTATTGTGTGATTTTATAAACATGGGGAATAAATAATCAAATAAAGTAGTGTATTTCATGAAACATTTGTTTGAACTGATCACTAGTTCTGTGACCAAATGCGAGAGTACAATTTGTGTGGTTATCTTAACTTTAATGCCAATTAACATAAAATTCATTTTGAATCATACATATTGTGTACAAACCTTTAGTAACATATCGGGCTTTCATATTTATTTTTGTCTTGTTAGATGGAAATCTTCAGAATAAAATTCTCATCATCTATGAAGATAGTTCACCACCTTTATGATCTGGTTTGCGATTAGTAAACACTGTATGTTGGAGTCGATCACCATAATGTTTATATTGTAATACATATGTTTTATGTGACGTTCGTGTGTTTTTTATTTTTCAAAACGCCGAATATAGTAACCAAGAAACTATCTATAACTTAAGTATACACAATTACATAATATAATACTTTGCGTACAGTATATTCATTCATAAGGAGAATTTAGACACGATACTTATTCATTACAATATAGATTGTAATGCTTCACATTAATGCCAAAGGCACACCAGTTTTGTAAAGCATTCTAGAGAAATATATCTGAAAATAATCTACGTATTAATAAAAACAGTTTTTACTTTGTGGTACTTATGTTATAATATTGTTTGTTGTTTGAAAAAAAAAAAAAAAATTACTGCGATAAAATTAAGTCTCAAAGTTACTACTATTTAATTTTTTTTAACTTTCCTTTATAGATTTTACTACACTTACGTTATCCTATTGTTATTGAATTTATTTATTAATTATGTAGTCTTTGTAATAAGTCGAATTTAGATATGCACGTGTCAAAGTAACATTTGTTGATTTTTCATATATATTTATCCTTTTTTATTATTTTGTAGTTGACTTTAGTATTCAACTGTTAGATTAGTTCGATCAGTTTAGTTTATTGATATGTGTATCAATATTATACATTATGCACTCAAGTTCCAGGCGTACCAGATGTATTCTTTCCTAAGCTAGTCACAACAATTGTGTACCTCGCATTTCTATAACCATTATGAATGAGATTTTCAAACAAATATAAACCCTCTTCGAATCACCTGAGATACATTCCCTCTCCAAGATAGTTATTTTTCTTAGCTAAGAAGAGTTTCTAGAGCAATGTTAGTATAAATCAAGATAATCCACACCTTTGTCTCAATACTGTTGAGCTGGCTTGGTATTTTACTTTTTATATTATCCTTTCCAACCCATCCCAATTCTCACGGTGCTTGCCAAAGGGTAAAAATAAATAATTATTATTTTGTCTAGTTTATTTGAATATTTATGAGTTAGTTTAAGTGAAATATGTATTTTGTAAAATGAGAAACTATTACCTGAACTAAATAAGCTGAAAATATGTGCAGCATGTGACTGCATGATAATGAATAAAAATATGATGTATATTTTATTTATTTAATTTTTTACTTTCTACGCCAATGGGATTTTGAACGTGCTATTCAAACGTTTTTCAGGGACCAGGATACAAACCCCTACGGCAAATTAAATTAAATTTTTTAAATTAATAAATTGTTGGTACAGTCCCTTGGTTGGTATGTTGGTACAAGTGAACAAACTAAAACTAATATAATATGTAATAATTATCTTATGTTTGTCAGACACAGCTTTAAAATTCATCTAATAATTTACAAAATAATTGACTTTATAATGAAATCAAGCTAACGAATTTTCACAAATTACGGAGAGGTTTATATAGCAAAATTTGTGTAAGTGTGAGGCTACGCAGCAAGACTTGCGTACATGGGAAGTTATGCAGCAAGACTTGTGTACGTGGGAGGCTACGCAGCAAGACTTGTGTACGTGGGAGGCTACGCAGCAAGACTTGTGTACGTGGGAGGCTACGCAGCAAGACTTGTGTACATGGGAATTTATGCAGCAAGACTTGTTTACATGGAAGATTATGAAGCAAGACTTGTGTACATGGGAAGTTATGCAGCAAGACTTGTGTACGTGGGAGGCTACGCAGCAAGACTTGTGTACATGGGAAGTTATGCAGCAAGACTTGTGCACGTGGAAGATTATGAAGCAAGACTTGTGTACATGGGAAGTTATGCAGCAAGACTTGTGCACGTGGAAGATTATGAAGCAAGACTTGTGTACGTGGTAGGCTACGCAGTAAGACTTGTGTACATGGGAAGTTATGCAGCAAGACTTGTGCACGTGGAAGATTATGAAGCAAGACTTGTGTACGTGGGAAGTTATGCAGCAAGACTTGTGCGTCGCTAATGTGTTTGTGTAATTATAGTTGTTTAACGTTGGATGTTGAGTAGTTAAAACTCGTACGTCACGGGTGTGGATAGGTGGATCTTAATCTTCAATACTTGTTCAAGTCGGAGGTTGTGTGGTCAAAGTACATCACGTGTATGGGCGGGTCTTCAAGCCTCGAGTACGTCGGATGTCATGTGATCCGAAGTCGTATGTCATCTGATCCGAAGTCGGATGTCATGTGATCCGAAGTCGGATGTCATGTGATCCGAAGGCGTATGTCATGTGATCCGAAGCCGGATGTCATGTGATCCGAAGTCGTATTTTCGGAGGACAAGTTATAATTAATCGATTCTCGAGTACTTGGGTAGTTTGAGTGTGTTGTCATATTCAAACAAATCAAAATACTATATTAAAAGTGTCATTAGGCGTTATGATTTTGACCTTGTTGCAAATTTATAACTTTTGTGGTCAGCAATCTTGAAAACACGTGCACCCTAGCGTACGTTCTTCATACGTCAAATAAATTGCATGTACAAACTGTATGCCAGTGTATACGAGGAGAGAGAAAGGGATGGACAACTGAAGCACAAAGGCAGCTCGCCACTTCACTCAAGTGGCATCCCATTAGCAACTCCCTCGGACACGCGAGGGTTGACGGTCAAGTGGAAACTTCAGACTTATCAGATATCCAATACTCACAGAGGCTAAAGTTATCCTATTTAATTGCATGCTCTTCTACATTCTAATTAACTGGAGTATTTATCTAATGAACATAATATGGTGTGTTTTTTGCAATATAGGACTACACATAATTTTAATATAAATCTTAAAAAACTGCAATTCTTAAGTTTTAATAGAGAATTATTGATCTACTTATCACATTCCAGAGGTAAACCTTTTTTAAGTATATAATACGATTAATTCAATTTTAATATTGTAGATCGTGTTTAGATAGATTTTTATTTACTATTAAGGGATAACACTTAGTAATTTATTTGAAAGTGAAGGATTGATAAATAGGTCATTCTTAATGACATACTTGAAAAAGGTTCTGTGACTATTCATCCTTTGGATTACACCGTCTTGTAAGACTATAGGTTTTTAGTCTATATTTATAAAAGAGGATGTTTGTATATATATATATATATATCTAATATATAAAATTCTCGTGTCACAGTGTTTGTCTGCAAACTCCTCCGGAACGACTTCACCGATCGTTATGAAATTTGGTGTGTAAATTCTGTAGGTATGCGAATCGGACGTAAACTATTTCCCGTTTCGAAATTCTTATCCGTTTCAATATGGCGGACGAATTCCGAACACACTGCATATAATACTATATTCTCGGAGTTTGGGCTCTACAGAGCATTTGGATGTCAAGTTAAATCACATGTTTTTATTATTTGTAATTTAATATTTATAAACAAAACAAAGACAGCTGTTATTATATTGCTAAGAAGTTATTATTCAGGTTTTGTAATGTAGTTAGTGGTTCACTAATTTTGAAATTTATGGTTAAGTATTTTAGTTTAATCTGTGTTTTTACAGTGAACAATGCCAGCAAGGCGAAGAGGGTCAAATTTGGGCCGTCGAACGGCTGGAGCTATACAAAGGCGAAATCTAAGAGCCCAAAGGACAGACGTCCAAATTCAACAGGAAAATGAAGTTGTGCGCGTGAACATGTCGCAATTGCGCGCATCACAGTCACAAGATGATCGCGCTGAAAGAAATGAAGAAAGACGACTACAACAAAGACAAGCGCGTCGATACGTAGTTGAAGCACGCAGAGAAAATGACATACGACGACAACAAGTGCATCGAGCTTTTATATCGCATACATTCCGTCGTCTAGCATTTGAGTATGAACCCGACGTTAAATATTTTGATCATTCCAAAGTGGCGATTGGTGATATGGACAATGAATGTGCGAATTGTAAGGCGCTTAAATTCAAAAATGAGCCAGCCGGGATGTGTTGCGCCACAGGTAAAGTGCAACTACCAGTAATTGAATCACCACCTGAACCATTGAAAGGTTTACTTAATGGTACGCATCCTGATTCTAACATGTTCCTGAAATCAATTAGAACATTCAATTCATGTTTTCAAATGACATCGTTCGGAGCAACAGAAATAGTTAACAATAATGCTGCAAATGGTCAACAATTTAATACAACGTTCAAAATCAAAGGCCAAATTTACCACAAAGTAGGCTCATTGCTTCCTATGCCAAACGAACCACATAAATTTTTACAAATTTACTTTATGGGTGGCGAGGACACCGAAAGCGCGCTAGCCAATCGCGTGGATGCACGTTTAAAATACAATAACCTTAATTCACAATTTGCCAGACGTATTCTCGGCGAGCTGGACGATTTATTGAATGAGCACAATGAATTGTTGAAATTGTTCAAATCACACATGCACAAATTGCAAAGCGACAATCACGCAATTATCATCAATCCTGATAAAACACCATCTGGAGAGCACATTCGTAGATTCAATGCACCTGTTGTTGACGACGTTGCTGGAATTATGGTTGGCGACCGTACAGCTAAGCGTGAAATTGTTATTCGCAAAAGAAATAACAATCTTGAGTTCATTGCTGATACACACCGTTCATACGACGCTCTACAATATCCACTAATGTTTTATAAGGGACAAGACGGATATTACATAGATATTAAACAAAAAGATCCCGCTACAGGAGCCGAAACAAACAAGAAAGTTAGCTCGAAGGATTTTTATGCGTATCATCTGATGATTAGACGCGATCATGACAACGTCATTCTACGGTGCCGTGAACTTTGCCAACAATTCATGGTCGACATGTACGTGAAAATAGAAAACGAACGACTACGATACTTACGATTTAATCAAAAGAAGCTGCGTGCTGAAGAATATATTCACTTGAGAGACGCTATTGTGAACAACGCCGACACAGCCGAAATTGGTAACTCCGTCATTCTACCATCAACGTATATAGGAAGTCCACGTCACATGCAAGAATATATCCAGGATGCTATGACTTTCGTCCGCGAATACGGACGACCATGTTTATTTATAACTTTTACATGTAATCCGAAATGGCCTGAGATTACAAATTTATTATTGCCAGGACAAAATGCAATACATCGTCATGACATTACAGCCCGTGTCTTTAAACAAAAGTTAAAGTCTTTAATGAGTTTCATTACAAAGTTACACGTATTCGGCCCTACACGTTGCTGGATGTATTCGGTAGAATGGCAGAAACGAGGATTACCTCATGCCCACATTTTGGTTTGGCTAATCGACAAAATACGTCCTGAAGAAATAGATAGTATAATTTCTGCAGAAATTCCAGATCGGTCAACAGATCAATTACTGTTTGATATTGTGACAACTAACATGATTCATGGTCCATGCGGTGACCTGAATCGTTCTTCGCCTTGCATGGCTGATGGAAAATGTATAAAGAGTTTTCCAAAAAATTTCAATAACGAGACAATTACAAATGTCGACGAATATCCATTATATCGTCGAAGAAATACTGAAAATGGAGGGCAATCATTTTCAAAATATGTGAACAGAGCAGAAATTGACATTGACAATCGTTGGGTGGTCCCATATTCACTTCTGCTGTGTAAAACATACAATGCTCATATTAATGTTGAGTTCTGCAGTTCGGTAAAGAGCATAAAATACATTTGCAAGTATGTAAATAAAGGAAGTGATATGGCTGTGTTTAGTATTGAAAATACCAATGCGACTGCTCCTCCAGTAAATAACACTGATGAAATAACTCTCTACCAAATTGGCCGGTATATCAGCTCTAATGAAGCTGTTTGGCATATCTTTGGTTTCCAAATTCATGAAAGGGATCCAGCAGTCATTCATTTAGCCGTCCATCTTGAAAACGGCCAGCGTGTATTTTTCACAAACGAAACAGCGATCGATCGTGCAATGAATCCACCGAAAACTACTCTCACAGAGTTTTTTCTATTGTGTAATCGTGCTGATGCTATTGGTGCTTTTGCAAGAACACTACTCTATTCAGAAGTACCACACTATTTCACATGGAATCAAACAAAAACATGGATACCCCGCAAGCAAGGCACCCCAGTTGATGGATACCCCGGTTTATTCAAATCAAACACCTTGGGGCGAGTATTTACAGTCAATCCAAGGCAGACTGAGTGTTTTTATTTGCGACTATTGTTGGTTAATGTAACCGGCCCATTATCATTTCAAGATATACGTACAATTAATGGACAACAGTGTGCAACTTATAAAGATGCATGTCTTGCGCTAGGCTTGCTGGAAGATGACAACCAGTGGGACTATATGCTTACGGAAGCAGCATTGAACTGTACAGCAATACAAATTCGGCTACTATTTGCTATAGTGTTGACTACATGTTTCCCAGCCCGAGCTGAAACGTTGTGGGATTATCACAAAGATTCAATGACTGAAGATATATTGCATCGGCATCGTACACGGTACAACGATCTAACAATACAATTCAGTGACGCTATGTACAATGAAGCACTTATTGCTATCGAGGATCTTTGCTTTGTGATTTCCAATTTACCACTCAGCCATTTCGGTATGCATTCGCCAAATCGATGTGCACATGATTTAATGAACAATGAGATGAATCGTGAACTACAATACAATACTAGAGAGATGGAAGCGATTGTTAATCTCAATGTCCCACTACTTAATCAAGAACAAAGAAGCATTTACGACCGTATTATGACAGCAGTTTCGGCAGAACAAGGTGGATTCTTTTTTTTGGATGCTCCAGGTGGGACTGGAAAAACATTCTTAATTTCACTAATTCTCTCCAAAGTACGATCAACTAATGGTATTGCATTGGCCGTAGCTTCATCTGGCATTGCAGCTACGTTATTGGATGGAGGCAGACAGCTCATTCAGCATTTAAGCTGCCATTAAATATTCAAAACAATCCAGACGCAGTGTGCAACATAAAAAAACAATCATCAATGTCCACAGTATTAAAACATTGTAAAATTATTATCTGGGATGAGTGCACTATGGCACATAAACACTCACTTGAGGCGTTAAACAGAACTTTAAAAGACATAAAAAACAACGACAAACTATTTGGAGGCACTCTGTTACTCCTGTCAGGTGATTTCAGACAAACACTTCCCGTAATTCCACGTTCAACATACGCTGATGAGATTAATGCTTACTTGAAATCATCAACACTGTGGCGTAATGTTGAAATATTACATCTGAAAGTAAATATGCGCGTATTACTGCTTCAAGATCCATCCGCTGAAAACTTCTCAAAACAACTGCTAGATATTGGCAATGGAAAAGTAGATCTACATGAAAATACTCAATTCATTAAATTGCCGGCCAATTTCTGCACCGTCGTTAATTCACAAATTGCTCTAATTGAAAATATATTTCCCAATATACAAACACAATACATGAACCATGAGTGGCTAGCAGAAAGAGCAATTCTGGCATCTAAAAATGTGGACGTTAACGATATGAATTTCAACATACAACAGTTGTTGCCAGGGGATTTGGTGTCATACAAATCTATTGATACTGTTTGCGATGCCAACGAAGCTGTAAATTATCCCTCCGAATTTTTGAACTCATTAGATTTGCCAGGCATGCCACCGCACCTTTTACAACTAAAGGTTGGATCTCCAGTTATTTTGCTTCGCAATTTGAACCCACCAAAGCTGTGTAATGGCACAAGATTAGTTATTAAAACATTAATGAAAAATGTTGTCGAAGCCACCATTTTGAATGGCAAGTTCCAAGGGGAAGATGTATTACTGCCACGAATCCCTATTATTCCAACAGATGTGCCAATTGAATTCAAACGGGTTCAATTTCCAATCAAATTGGCATTTTCAATGACAATCAATAAGTCCCAAGGGCAAACATTGTCGGTTTGTGGATTAGATTTGGCCACACCGTGTTTTTCACACGGCCAATTATACGTGGCGTGTTCTCGAGTGGGCAAACCATCCAGTTTGTTTGTTTTTGCTAAAGATGGACTCACTAAAAATATCGTACACTCCATTGCACTAAGAAACTGATAATGTTTATTTTTCATTGTCTTAATTTGTTGTTTATATTAAATTTTGATAATTATTTGAATTGCAATTATTATTTGAAAATTATATTTTGATATTTTATTATTTTGTACAGTTCGGCATGATTAAATTTGCTAAATTACCTTTCAATCATAAATCAACATCCCCAAACACTTACTCTATCTTTTTGACTACCAAAATATTCACTACAACTAAATTAACAACGACTAATGTTTAATAAATTCAATACACATACAACATGATGTTCTTTCCATCGGTCTGTCTTAGGGGAAACCTATAACTTAGGCGATACGAAGTTCGCCGGGTCAGCTAGTATATATATATATATATATATATATATATATATATATATATATATATATATATATATATATATATATATATGTTTGAAGTTTATGCGCTGCCAAACCATCCAACTGATCGCCATGAAACTTTAGGATGTTATCCTGTATACTCCCGAGATGGTTTCTGTGAAGTTTGATGCAGATCCGTCCACAGGGTCCCGCCCCACGGGCTCCTAAAGATCCCATGTTATTCAAATGGAGAATCTGAACTGTTTACAAAAAACATATGACTGTCTGGTTTAATGTATTTGGTGATCTGTATTTGGTGTTAACCTTTTATCCTCGGTAATTAAAACATGTGGAGAAACGTGAAAACAAAAAATAAATAATTATATTACTCTATTTATGTATTAAGAGTTTAATTTTCAGCTGCTAAACAAAAACAAATTAAATAAACACGTTTGAAATAGGCTAATTAATACCCTATACTAATAAATAGGTAGCAACGAAAGTAGTGTGAGTGAGATACTGTAAATACATTTGATTTTGTGATTTCGTGTTATACAGATAATCTACTATTATTTGTAGTCAAAGTCACTCATGCCAAAGGCTGAGGTGTACCGAACGCAGTGAGAGTCGGGGTTGGCACGCGAAGCGTGCAGGGGTGTCCCCTAGTATTAGATAAATTTGTAATGCAATAAACACGCACCTCCAAGTTGATGGATAATATAGTTCTACTACTATTTACAGAAAAAAAAGAAAAAAACTGACTCCTTAACAATGTTCATACAATGACGTGCAATAGGTAATTCCTTGTGGAGATAAAGTATTTAACCTGTTTAGGACCTCTATTTGGTTCAAAATATAAAAAAGGTTTGAATATTATAATTCTTTCATTATAATGTTGTCTTTTAAATGAAAGAAATGGCATTTTTTTGCTATACATATTCATATATGGCCGAATTATTAGTTGACAAATTACTCACTTTATCAATTAATGAATTTTGTGTTGGTATTCGTCACCACTGGGATGGAAGATTTTCAACCAATCAAGTTCAAATAGATATATAAACAACCACACCACATTTTTACAACATTTAAATTTTCAAGAATATGACGTAATGCCATAGTTGTAGCTACTATAGTATAATAACTATTCTAAATATATTTGTAATTTGGAAAGAATAAATTGAGGGATAAGCATTATAATTTGGTTGACGGATGCTCAATGATATAATGGCCTCTAATAAGTAAGTTTTTAGAGTGTCTGGATTGAGTGATGGACAGTGACCTCTTCAATCATAAGAGGGATGTGAAAATTGTCTGTAATGTGTATGTCTAGAGTGTTTGGATTGAGTGATGGACAGTGACCCCTTCAGTCATAAGAGGCATGTGAAAATTGTCTCTAATGTGTATGTCTAGAGTGTTTGTATTGAGTGATGGACAGTGACCTCTTCAGTCATAAGAGAGATGTGAAAATTGTCTGTAATGTGTATGTCTAGAGTGTTTGTATTGAGCGATGGACAGTGACCCCTTCAGTCTTAAGAGGGATGTGAAAATTGTCCGTAATGTGTATGTCTAGAGTGTTTGTATTGAGTGATGGACAGTGACTTCAGTCATAAGAGGGATGTGAAAATTGTCTGTAATGTGTATGTCTAGAGTGTTTGGATTGAGTGATGGACAGAGACGTCTTCAGTCATAAGAGGGATGTGAAAATTGTCTGTAATGTGTATGTCTAGAGTGTTTGAATTGAGTGATGGACAGAGACGTCTTCAGTCATAAGAGGGATGTGAAAATTGTCTGTAATGTGTATGTCTATAGTGTTTGGATTGAGTGATGGACAGAGACGTCTTCAGTCATAAGGGGGATGTGAAAATTGTCTGTAATGTGTATGTCTAGAGTGTTTAGATTGAGTGATGGGACATTGACCCCTTCAGTCATTAGAGGCATGTGAAAATTGTCTGTAATGTGTATGTCTATAGTGTTTGGATTGAGTGATGGACAGAGACGTCTTCAGTCATAAGGGCAGGTTGAAACTTAACCTTGTCAACAAAGCTAATAAAATACTGATTTATCTGTAATAGGTTTATTTGTTATTTTCAGCTGTATCTGAACACACAACATGATTCAGTATGTTAGTGATTACATTGCTTGAACGTATTTGAGAAAATTTGAATGTCTAATAACAAATTACCCAGCAGATGTGAATAAATGATGAATATAAATTATACAATCTGTCACTGGAGTAGATATGGAGTACTCCAGTTCGCTAAGGAACGTCACTCAACCTTAGGAATAGCCTAAAACGACCTAAAAATTGAGATGTTTACAGAATTATATAGCTAGATCCATTAATTATATATCTAGATCCATTAATTACTGTCGAAAACCTCATGATAAACTCCACGAAATCAAAATTTAGTATTTTTTCTTCTACGCTTATTACACTAAAAATATATTCCATGAATTTATTTTGTGCGATACATAGTTTCAGGCTGTTTAGTATTCTAATTTTGTTACTGTATCTATGCTGTACAGTATGTATATACTAGATCCGAAACTTCATATGGTATTAAACTCCAATGTGCCAACTGGAATATATTTTCGAAGAGAACTGTCCAAAGTAATGGCGACGGCGTAGTATCGTCTTTTTACTACCTCTAGTGTTACGCATTTCTGTGTAAGCATCACTTATATGCGACTATTAGTATTTTTTGGATACTACGCCCCCTCCCAACCCCCAAGTTGGCTCTACCCAAGTTGGTCATGGGATCTACCGACGCTGAATAAAGGGGGTGAGGTACCGTAGTTGATCACAGGTGCTACCCATGTAGCAGCTACGAAGTTGATCATGGGCTCCAATATTAGGTAAGTGGTAACTCGAGTACTTGAGAATACACTAAAGTAAAACAAAATAAAGAAAAGCATATTACGTGACTTAAACAGTCGAAAACCTGTAATTCGTAATTTGATAATTTTCTTCACATTGTACGCTTAAATTGTCAAAAACCATCTGTTTAAGTAAGTCCTAACCATCCCACTCGTATGGTGAACGGCAACAAAAGCTTACATATCGGGATATTTATCATCCACCTTATTCAGCGCTTTGAGAGAAAATATTTTAAAATCCCCTCTTCGTACGCATCCAAAACATATAAAGACTATCTGTACCAAAGTTTAATGGTCCAAAGCCTTATGGTTTTTGAGAAAATACGAAAAGTAAGTCAATGGTATTTGGCTTTTATATTTATAAATTATTCAAAGTATAGAAAAGGCTGTCGGAATAATCCATAAATCAAATGTCGTATAAAAATGTAAAATTCAGTTCAAAACACTACAGCCAATTGTTAATCAACGACTTACATACATTTTGGAGATTGCCTACTGTAAGTCACGCAACTACAGGCATCACGGACACGGATAGTTATTTATGGATAACTTCCCTCACAGGTTGGTGTTGCCCCAGCTCGATATGTCCAAGGCATTCAAGGCACGCTTTGCGCTTTCTTGTGCCTTTTACGGCGAAGGAGAGTTCTAGCACGTAACTGGAAGACCGATCTTGTGGCTTGACCAACGCGGGGATGTATCAATTTACAAAACAGCTTTTCTTTGTGACTAGATTGTTATTCTTATTTTTCCATTATTGCTATTTGTTTGATAATAAATTTTGTTCAACTTGTTTGAGAGTTTTATGCCATTTGTTTTGTTTTACATGTGTTAGTAATGTTATTCATAAATTTAGGTACTATTAAGGAATGTAACTGATGAAATCCTGTCCCTAAAACACGCTTATTTATATGATCAATGTTAAGACTGAAAGATATAAATGTTTCTCTTAAGAATTAAATGGTTAAATAAATAAACAGTAACAATAAATGGGTATAAACATTATCGAATGCATTCAGCACTTTGATGGATGAGTATTAATAATATAATATTTACTGTGCAAACTTAAAGTTAATTTCTGATCATTATAAAATTTCTTATACTTTTTTTAATTAAAGAGATATAATTTTATTTATACGAGTATATTACATTATTATTATAACTTTATATTACATTATATTTTATTACATACATTATTATAACTTTGATGTGAAATTTCTAAGCATTTGTAATTTCGTTCATGACCCACCCGCCCGCCCATACACGTACAATGGCATTGATCCACCTACCCACCAATGCACATACAGTGGAACTGACCCACCCGCCCACCCATACACGCACTTTGGTATTGACCCACCCGCCCGCCCATACACGCACTTTTGACTTACGGTGGTATTGACCCACCCTCCCTCCCATACACTTACGGTGGTATTGACCCTCTCGCTCTCCCCTACACGTACCGTGGTATTGACCTACCTGAGCACCCATACACATACGGAGGTATTGTTGATTTCATGTGTTGTGTATGTCTTAGTCCGTATGTGTTGTCCGTATGTGTTGATTTCATCTTAGTAACAAGACTACTTATCATGACAATTTTCAATATTTAACATATTTTGTGGCTTACACAGCAAGATTTGCAAACTGAATTATTATACTTAATTCAACTGTAAGCAAACGATTGTTTCTATCAAACAGTTTGTGTGTTGTACCAATACAGTCAACAAATACATAAATATTAACACGAATAAATAAACATTTTAAAGAAAACCAATCACATTTGTAGATAAACAAACTGGCATTTCATATTGTTATTGAAAGTAAATAAACTCTAAAATCTATCAAATCTCTCTGCATAAAGAATAATTGAAATTAAAAATTATTAATGTTATCGATAAAAGACTGGTTTATCCGATTTAATTCAATATTATGTAAATGAAGATAGGTATATAGTTTATGTCACACTAATAACTATCGATTAAATAATTTTATTCAAAATAATTCGAAATATTTGTTTTACATTAATTTATTAAGATTTCTGTAAAATATATATAATAAACTAGGTTAACATTTTTATATAATATAGCACAATACGCCTGATTTCTCGAACTATAAACCGTAGGAATCAATTACACCAATCTTAGATTCATCTTCTTCAAGTGTGGTAATGTTTTTTTTTTTTTTTTTTTTTTTTTTTTTTTTTTTTTACTGTCTATGACAGTAGTATATTCAAACGTTGTTAAGGGACAATGGTCAAAACCTTATGGCAAATTTTAAGTGAACCTTCCGGGACTTGAACCCGTGAACCACAAAGCAGAAGGTTTAACTCAATCATTTTATTGTATCTTTACTTAGATTTAGATTTGTTACAATTTGTCCTCTTGACTACATGTTTCCATTTTCATTTTGAATATTGTAAAATGGTGTTAACCATTGAGAATAAATAAAATAAATAAATAAATGACTGATCGTGAATTTAACGTAATTTAAAATTATGTTCGCGTTCGAACATGCAGATCGGGTTCAAAGTAATGTCACAATGGCTAGGGGCTGTGAACCGTTATCAAACACATCATGTAACATGTCGCTAAAAGTGTCTTTCACTACAAAGTACAAACCACTGACACATTTACTTAAAAATATTGAACTCTATTTTATGTCTTTACGATACTTTTTATGTCAATCTAAATGATATTTGAACAATATGACATTTATATTTATACTTTTTACCATAATGTACCTAATTAAAAATCCACGTTTGTCTAAATTAGAATGTTTCCAAACAATTAAAACATATTGAGATTATTTTTTTAACAATAATATAAGAATAACAATTTATTTCCCTAATACAAAGAAAAATAAGATTACACAGAGATAACACTGAGAATGCCACATCACAGCATGGCGAAACGTTTGGTGATGTAAATACTCTAATTAATACCTTGACGCGGTCGTTACCGGAAACTAGTTAATGGCACCGGCCGCTTAAGCCTACGAACTAAGATAAAAATAATATAGACTGAATTTAAAGTAGGTTTATTAAGAAATAAAACATTCGGTTCTGCATAAAAAGATGTCACCAAAACAGGTGATCAATAACCCGATAGACCACACAAACTTGTCTATTGTTTATTGAGCTACATTTTTTTAGTAAATTTCTCACAGCTCTAATATCTTTGTAGTAAAGCTTTGCTTAGGCCTATTGTCTGCCGGTGTCATGGTCGGTGTGCGTGGATCAGTGGCTCTCCCCCCACTAATCCTATGATTTGTCTGTGTGCCAGAATATTATACATTTTAGTTTTCGGTGTTTTGTTTAGTTATGAATAATTGATTAATTCAGCTGGTCTAAGTCAGCTAGATACGATGGTCTAAGTCAGCTAGATACGATGGTCTAAGTCAGCTAGATACCATGGTCTAAGTCAGCTAGATACGATGGTCTAAGTCAGCTAGATACGATGGTCTAAGTCAGCTAGATACGATGGTCTAAGTCAGCTAGATACGATGGTCTAAGTCAGCTAGATACGATGGTCTAAATCAGCTAGATACGATGGTCTAAGTCAGCTAGATACGATGGTCTAAGTCAGCTAGATACGATAGTCTAAGTCAGCTAGATACGATGGTCTAAGTCAGCTAGATACGATGGTCTAAGTCACAAAACTATCCGATATTGTGCCAACTACATTTGTGAACCTTTAGCCGATGTTATAAATGCATCCTTGTCACAGAGACCATTTCCACGTCAACTAAAACAAACCCTAATCCATTCGATTTTTAAGATGGAGAATCTAATCTTCCATGTAACTGGCATCCAGTTACAATTATTTCAATGATTTCAAAAGTATACGAGCGTGTCTTTGCAAATAGATTACTAAATTTCTTGTCTCGACATAATATCTTGAGTAATGAACCATACGGGTTGGTTAGAGGAGGGGATATGACTGATGCTGTGATTGATTTCGTTACCGGTGTGATCTCAGCACTGGATGAATAATACAAGACAGTGGGAGTATTTTTAGACTTACAGAAGCCGTTCGATTACTTAGATCACAGTATACTTTTTGAACGTCTTTACTGTATTGGAGTTAGGGACGTGCCTCTAGAATTGGTTAAGTTGTATTTACAATTTTGGATCCAACGAGTAATTAACAACAGTATTCAATCTGGAAATTTAATGTGAACAATTGGAATTCCTCAAGGTTCTGTTTTAGGACCGATTCTGTTCATAATTTACACTAACAACATTTCAGAAATAGTAAATAACTCAAGAATCACCTTATATGCAGATGATGTATCTCTAATTTTTCAAAATAAATCCTGGAATAATCTTGAGATCAAAAGCGTCATCCAACTAGCATATATTTAACAATTTCTTAATAGTAATAATTTTCACGCAAATCCTACTAAAACGAGCTGTTTAAATTTTTCAAAACAAAGTAAATTAGATTCCAACCAATCGATATTTATGAATTATTTTGAGTTTTCCTTTAATAAGGAGGTTAGATACCTAGGATTAATCTTTGACGACAGCATCTCATGGACATCACATATTGATGGCCTATACTCTAAACTGTCATCACAGTTGTTTCTCCTGAGAAGATTCGCAAATTACAAAAGCGTATTTATTACTAGACTAATATACATTTCTCCAATATAGTCAAGGCTAAGGTATGGGATTTGTTTTGTGGGGCTCTACATCTCGTTCGAATTTTCTAAGAATCTTCCGTGTACAAAAAAGGGCTACTCGCATCATGGCCGAAATTGACAGTAGAACGTCATGCAGAATATATTTTTAATCTTTAGCAATTTTAACATTATCTTCAATCTATATCTATGAAATGCTGATATTTTACAAATTTAAGTTTTCAACAATTCTAACTGGTGCAGAGAGACACAATTATGACACACGGCAAAAGAACGGACATAGACAGACCTCGTACAGATTAGAAATTGCTACCTAGCTTCCAAAAAATATAGGACCACAATCGTTCAATAAAATACCTGGAGAAATAAAACAAGAAGGCACGAAGAAAAAATTCAAAATTCTACTACATCAATTTCTATTAGGAAGAGCTTGTTACTCAATTACTGAATTTATGGATTGTTAATTAGTCTTAATTAATTTATAATTATATTAATATAATTAAGTTTCGTATTTTATTAAATTATACAATTTTCATTTATAACTTTGTTATAAAATTTCCTTTTGTATATATTTGGTTGTAAAAATATGTTATCTTGACTCAATATTTCAGTTGTGATGTTCAAACAATTGTACTTTAAGCCTTACTCAGTTAACTTTTATAATTGATAGTGACATCTTCATTTGACGTTTGTTATACAATGTTTACTGTCGACAAGAAATAAAAACAAATTGAATTTTTTAGTTTCAATAGTTGCCCGTAAAACTGCTGCTAATATGAGTGGTCAAATTTAAACTTTACTAATCTACGTAAAAACTTTAATATTACAAGCCAATTAAGTTTCAAGTAGATCTGGGTTTATCTATTTATAGCAATAATTTTGTTCTTTTATTCCAAAGGGCCTGTGCGTGAGCTTAAGTTAACGAGTCAGCTTGGTTTGATCAAAGAAAATCTTTAGTTTGATATTCGAACCTTGGAGTTGAACTCCACAGTCCAAAACGTCAGCCACTGAGCCGCCAAGGCAGATAAGATGTAAGTTGGGAAATATTTTACTGCATTTTCAACATCGTAACTTAACTCTACTTTTCTCAATTTTAATATTTTAAATAAATACAGTTTAGTAAGATGAGCAGCCTGTCTCGACCGCTGCTTGGGTGATCAAAGTATTTATTGTTATTACTGTAGTTTAACGTTATTAGGGTTTTATTCCTTGGTCAAACGGTGACCTACATACCCCGACTCAAACAACAACACAAGGTTTGATGAGATGTTTTCCCATTCGTGAGGTTTACTATCGACTTTACTGCTACCAATCTCCAGAGCCGTCCTTGGCGAGGTCAAGACCAGCTGTTTTATCACACCCAGAGTCCATGAGTGTACGTTCTTTAGTTGGTAATTGAATCATTACTGCTGTACTTGTACGTTACTCCCATGAATAGTGGTTTAAACAGGACGATTATTTCCTTATCTAATATTGAAGTGAAAACTTACAATTTTTATTCAAAGGGAGATTATGTATTTAACCAAGCTACTCCGGTAATATATGAGAAGAAATTATGAAATATTTTAGAGAAAGATCAAAGGTCTGTGAAAATATATCATCTATACATTGATCACTATTAAGTTTATTCACATCACTATAGAGAATAATGAAGTACTCTGAATTTGTATGGTTGTGGTATTACAATAACTGAGTATTATGTATTGAGGTCTATGATATAACTAAATTGATTGTTCAGAGACTTTGATTACATAGGGAAAATAGATCGACTCGTCATGACTGCGAGTGCAAGTCTGACTACTGTAAATGGTTGAACTCGTCATGACTGCGAGTGCAAGTCTGACTACTGTAAATGGTTGAACTCGTCATGACTGCGAGTGCAAGTCTGACTACTGTAAATGGTTGAACTCGTCATGACTGCGAGTGCAAGTCTGACTACTGTAAATGGTTGAACTCGTCATTACTGCGAGTGCAAGTCTGACTACTGTAAATGGTTGGACTCGTCATTACTGCGAGTGCAAGTCTGACTACTGTAAATGGTTGGACTCGTCATTACTGCGAGTGCAAGTCTGACTACTGTAAATGGTTGGACTCGTCATTACTGCGAGTGCAAGTCTGACTACTGTAAATGGTTGGACTCGTCATTACTGCGAGTGCAAGTCTGACTACTGTAAATGGTTGGACTCGTCATTACTGCGAGTGCAAGTCTGACTACTGTAAATGGTTGGACTCGTCATTACTGCGAGTGCAAGTCTGACTACTGTAAATGGTTGGACTCGTCATTACTGCGAGTGCAAGTCTGACTACTGTAAATGGTTGGACTCGTCATTACTGCGAGTGCAAGTCTGACTACTGTAAATGGTTGGACTCGTCATTATTGCGAGTGCAAGTCTGACTACTGTAAATGGTTGGACTCGTCATTACTGCGAGTGCAAGTCTGACTACTGTAAATGGTTGGATTCGTCATTACTGCGAGTGCAAGTCTGACTACTGTAAATGGTTGGACTCGTCATTACTGCGAGTGCAAGTCTAACTACTGTAAATGGTTGGACTCGTCATTACTGCGAGTGCAAGTCTGACTACTGTAAATGGTTGGACTCGTCATTACTGCGAGTGCAAGTCTGACTACTGTAAATGGTTGGACTCGTCATTACTGCGAGTGCAAGTCTGACTACTGTAAATGGTTGGACTCGTCATTACTGCGAGTGCAAGTCTGACTACTGTAAATGGTTGGACTCGTCATTACTGCGAGTGCAAGTCTGACTACTGTAAATGGTTGGACTCGTCATTACTGCGAGTGCAAGTCTGACTACTGTAAATGGTTGGACTCGTCATTACTGCGAGTGCAAGTCTGACTACTGTAAATGGTTGGACTCGTCATTACTGCGAGTGCAAGTCTGACTACTGTAAATGGTTGGACTCGTCATTACTGCGAGTGCAAGTCTGACTACTGTAAATGGTTGGACTCGTCATTACTGCGAGTGCAAGTCTGACTACTGTAAATGGTTGGACTCGTCATTACTGCGAGTGCAAGTCTGACTACTGTAAATGGTTGGACTCGTCATGACTGCGAGTGCAAGTCTGACTACTGTAAATGGTTGGACTCGTCATTACTGCGAGTGCAAGTCTGACTACTGTAAATGGTTGGACTCGTCATTACTGCGAGTGCAAGTCTGACTACTGTGAATGGTTAGACTCGTATTTCGAGTGCAACTTTGACTACTGTAAATGGTTGATAAAGCAATACTTTTACAGGGATCTGATATTGATATTCACTTTGATAATTTATATATTTTTAAAAAGAAATGCATTTTATTCCTGTAATATAATTAATTGCAATTCAATAAATCTCCTAAAACTGTTACGGTTGAAAATCTTTGTTTGTTAATTGATTTTGATGGGTTAAAAATGTATTTATTATAATGTTATCTTTATTAATGTTAATTGTTTGTTTTATTTATTGTTGTTTATTTATATTTATTTTGGTATATTTATTATAGACGTTATGTAATAACTTGTTGAAACTTATTTGCTAAGTATTATAGAATGTTTATTATGATATTGTGATCATTATTTTTAGTTTTTTATGTAAATATTGTGCTCCGGTTGTTCTTCAGAGAAATTGGACTTGACTCAAACCACTATATTGAACTTTAATATATTTGTTCTGCTATAATGTAATTGGGATATCCTGTTTTATAGCAAGAAAAATAAAAATAAAATAAAATGACTCCAAGTGAAAGTCTAATTAAAAAAATGATTGGATTAGTCATGACTACGAGCGAAAGTCTAACTAAATGATTATAAGTCTATATGACCATATCTGACTATATCTGACCAACATAGTTTGTACTTGGTCGGTAACTGACTAACATTGATGCAATGTAAGCTTGAATTATTATTCATTAGTAAGACGCCAATCGTAAATATATGGGCGAATTAATGTAATGAGTCTTGATGAACGAGTTTAGGCATTGTTACTAACTAATATCGACTGTTCCTCTGAGAGAGCTATTTATTAATAACCCAATATCCAGTGCAACTAAGGGACCCACAGTTTTTACGTTGTGTTGGTTTGATTTTCAGCTAACTGACAAGCCTGACGCTCAGTTCTCTTCCCTGCACTACATCTGAATCTTGACTACCATCTAACATGGACACCCCAGACTTCCCTAGTAGTGTCCACGTTGATGGCAACAATTGAGCGGACGCCGTGTCAGTATTTAGAGGACCGAACATAGAACCTATAGCCTACAATCTCTACAACACTGTCCCCAAGTAGCTGGGTTACAGCACTGCGCCACCAGTGCCGACTAATATAGAGTTCTTGATTCGGTTGATTGATAATGATTTATTTAGTCAAAAGTGATACACCTATAAATATTACTTGCACAAATGTAGGCCTAATTGAAAAACCTGTTTGCATGTTAATAATCATTAGCATATTCCGACAGACAATTTATAAAACATTACATTTTAACATTTAAATGTAGCTTTGTGCAAACTGTACATAATTATTTCTTTATTTTAAATTTAAAATATTTGGATAACTTCTAATTGTTTCTCCACTTTCCCCCAATTTGTTATGGAAAATTTAACCTATGTTTAAGCCTATACCTATCCGCCTGTGGGAAAGCCACGTGGCTCGTCACATTCTGTTGTAACTGTCCCCATGTAACGAGATATGTGCCAAAAAGAGTGGACTAAATACGAACACGAACCCTACAAACAGTAGAAGCTTTTATAGTTCGTACAGTGACGTAGGAAATGGTAACTTGGTACAGCCTATGTAATATGTAATCAGAAACTACCTAACAACAGTTTTAGAACATGACCAATTAACTCTGAACGAGCTAAATGTAATTGATATATACCTACTAGAATTTTTACTGAAACACACCTAAAATATATTAAACAAGAAAGTCATTCAAGGCATTTACGTATTCCAGGCGCTAAATGCAATTTAGGTACACACCAACCCCTGAATTGCCTATCAGCGCCGCCGCATATATTGTTACACTGTTGAATATATTGTTAGTTAATTTGTACTTAGTTATGTGGTAATAAGTACCCAAGTAATGAGATTACTTTATCAATAAATTTGTTTATATCAAGATAAATTAAAAATTACGTTTTATTATGAATCAAACTATTAATACAATAAAAAAACCTAAATATTTTTCTATAACACCAAAGCCCTAAAATAAAGAGAGGAATATGCCAGTGAATAAGTCTATATCAGTAAGTGACTTATGTGTTCTCCTAATGTTGTGAAACGAGAGTTTAATAATTAATGCAGAGGTTATGAGAACTGATTTGTATTTAATTAAAAAAATGTTTAATTATCATCCACATAACTTAATAATTAATTATTCATCGCCAGGCTAGCTTTCAGCACAGTAATATAACAAGGCTAGGTATCAGAACACGTTATATCACAATATCAGGTATTTATCACAAGGATAGCTATCATCACACAGGCTGATATCACAAGGCTAGGTATCAGCAAGCATCGTATCACAAGACTAGCTATCAGCACACGTTGTATCACAGGGCTAGGCATCATCACACGTGGCATCACAAGGCTAGGCATCAGCATTATTTGTATCACAAGGCTAGGCATCATCATTATTTGTATCACAAGGCTAGGTTTCAGCACACGTTGTATCACATGGCTAGGCATCAGCACACGTGGTATCACAAGGCTAGGTATAAGCACACGTAGTATCAGAAGGCTAGGTATCAAACCATGTGATACCACAAGGCTAGGTATCAGGACACGTGTTATCACAACGTTAGGTATTAGAACACGTGGTACTGTATCACAAGGCAAGGTATCAGGGCACGTGTTATCACAAGGTTATGTATCATACCCCGTGGTATCACAAACTAGTTATCAGCATACATTGTATCACAAGGCTAGGTATAAGCACATGTGGTATCACAATGCTAGCTATCAGCACACGTGGTATCACAAGGTTATGTATCAGAAGACGTGGTATGACAAGGCTAGGTATCAGGACACGTGGCATCACAGGAATATGTATCAGAACACGTAGTATCACAAGGTTAAGTATCAGAACACGAGTTATCACAACGTTAGTATCAGAACACGTGGTATCACAAGGTTATGTATCAGAACACGTGTTATCAAAACGTTAGTATCAGAACACGTAGTATCACAAGGTTATGTATCAGAACACGTGTTATCACAACGTTAGTATCAAAACACGTAGTATCACAAGGTTATGTATCAGAACACGTGTTATCACAACGTTAGTATCAGAACACGTTGTATCACAAGGTTATGTATCAGAACATGTGTTATCACAACGTTAGGTATTAGAACACGTAGTATCATAAGTCAAGGTATCAGGACACGTTGTATCACAAGGCTAGGTATCAGAACATGTGATATCACAAGGCTAGGTATCAGCACACGTGGTATCACAAGGCAAGGTATCAGAACACGTGATATCAATAACTAGGTAGCAGCACACGTGGTGTCACAAGGCAAGGTATCAGCACACATAGTATCACAAGGCTAGGTATCAGGACACGTTGTATCACAAGGCTAGGTATCAGAACATGTGATACCACAAGGCTAGGTATCAGCACACGTGGTATCACAAGGCAAGGTATCAGAACACGTGATATCAATAACTAGGTAGCAGCACACGTGGTGTCACAAGGCTAGGTTTAAGTACATGCAGACACTACCAGGCGTGTCTGTTAAAACAATTACTAACAACTTCACTATTTATTAACACTTTTTTTGTTAATTTCTTTTCGAGCGCCGCTCTTTTAAAAATTAAACAATATTAATTTTGTATTTAGTGCCAATTTTTAGTAAAAATAATATTCTCATTTTATTTTCAAAAAATAAATTTAGCTATAAGTAATATTTTTACAGTTACTACAATATTATGTATGATATAACTATAAATCTTTTTTATATACGCACACATAAATATGAATTTTAAAAACTGTTTGGTCGATTTTTGAGGGTTGTTATTATATAACTGCAACAAAAATGGATTAGTAAAATAAATAATGTTATTTTACATCTTAAATACATTATTACATTTTAAATAATTTAGTAGGTTTGACAAGTTTTCTTTAACATGTCTAATATCATAAAAATTAAATCCATCATTACTTAACGTTCTGTTTTTAATATAAGTTAACGTTTCATTAATAAACATGTTAAGGATTTAGTTTCTAGTTTTGAACAAAACAAAAAGGTAAAGTTAAAGTTTAATCTATAATAAACGTTGGAATATTCAAAAATAAATTAAAAGTAATATATTTATTAGTATAATAGTTTCTAAACGAAATATAACACCTCCTTACTTTTAATGTCCTTGATCTTTTTTAGCAAAAGGTTAAAGAGCGGAAACAGCTGGAGAACAGGAAATTGATTTGCGATTGGTTGTTACCCTTTCTAACATAACTCTCCCGGCTAAAGTCAATAAACTTCTGAATCACAAACTAATACTCGTAGTAAAAATATTTATTACAATCTTTACTTATGTATTAATTACAACTATTAGTTAGCTATTGTAGTCACACACAATTCAATTATGACACGCCAACACAACGTTGATTTTACTGATACAATCAGTATGGAAAGCAAGGAGAGAAATAATAAATACTGGTTAAAATATGGAAGTTTTACTGTAGCACTTAATAAAATAATATTGTCGATATAATCAACGCAAAAAATAATTTAGAAAATGTTAATAATCGGCAAAAGTATTGCCAGAAGGTAAATGTTGTTTTATATGGAGTACAACAAGGAGTCACCTTTTCATTGCTGGAGTAGCACTCTGTATTATTAATTTGTTAAGAAAATAAATCAAATGACAGATATATTCGGTTTGATTGAATCACAAAATTGACTTTCTCCACGATTTATACTACTACAAATAAATCAATATAATGGATGAGGTAATTTAACCTAATTATTTCCGTTTAAACGAAATTTTATCGTGAATAATTGAAGCATGCTATGTTGAAGAAAGTATATTGCATTGATTGAAGAAGTTGTAAATGTTTACATAAACAAATAGAATTTTATATTTTCATACAGTTTTTATAAATATATAGATATAGAAACATGAACTGCAATATTAAAAGCATGTTTTATAAAACCTAAAGTTGTATTTTGTACTTATAACTTTTAGGTTTTTACGTAAAAAAGAAAGAAAATTAACGATTTTTAACTTAAATTTTATTTATATTAATGTCCTAAAACCCCTTTATTTCAGATAACGGAGGTCGTAAAAGTTCAAGATCACTTGATATTAGTATATAACAATTAAAAATTACTTATTGTCTTTTTTCTAAAGTTTTCGCTCAGTCACTCATCTTTATAATTTCCGGCTGCTTAGAAGGTAAACATTTACACAAATAATAGCCTGGTTCATTGTTTAATAGTTTTTTTGTTGACGATGGTCATTCGCAAGGACTGTGACTTTGTTGAAACATTCGCTATTGTTATTTTAAATAAGGGACATTTCCTCGATGAAATCATCGTTTGTGAACTCCGCGCTCATGTCATTCCCAACAATCTTCAGACATAGAGAATAAAATAAATTAAAATGTTGATATTCATTTCTGAAGAGATCTCAGAGTTGAATAATTGTTTTATTTTATTCGTTTCATCCGTTAGTCGGATTTTAATTATGAAGCCAAATTCATAATCAAGCGGGCATTGTATTTTCTCAGTCGTTGGTGACGTGCAGGTTTATTTTTTCACCTAAAACTACTTATAAGTGAAATTAAATTAAAACTATACTTTAAAAAAATTAAATCATGACAGGCAATTTACTTTAAGAGACGTTGAGAATGTCGTTTATAAAACATGAGTCACTCTGAGTAATTTAAGTTGACGTCCTAGGCCGTGTTTGACGATAGACTCTGTACCACAGACAGATAGTCACTCGGAGTACTTTAAGTTGACGTCCTAGGCCGTGTTTGACGATAGACTCTGTACCACAGACAGATACAGTCACTCGGAGTACTTTAAGTTGACATCCTAGGCCGTGATTGACGATGGACTCTGTACCACAGACAGATACAGTCACTCGGAGTACTTTAAGTTGACGTCCTAGGCCGTGTTTGACGATAGACTCTGTACCACAGACAGATACAGTCACTCGGAGTACTTTAAGTTGACATCCTAGGCCGTGATTGACGATGGACTCAGTACCACAGACAGATACAGTCACTCGGAGTACTTTAAGTTGACGTCCTAGGCCGTGTTTGACGATAGACTCTGTACCACAGACAGATACAGTCACTCGGAGTACTTTAAGTTGACGTCCTAGGCCGTGTTTGACGATGGACTCTGTACCACAGACAGATACAGTCACTCGGAGTACTTTAAGTTGACATCCTAGGCCGTGATTGACGATAGACTCTGTACCACAGACAGATACAGTCACTCGGAGTACTTTAAGTTGACATCCTAGGCCGTGATTGACGATGGACTCAGTACCACAGACAGATACAGTCACTCGGAGTACTTTAAGTTGACGTCCTAGGCCGTGTTTGACGATAGACTCTGTACCACAGACAGATACAGTCACTCGGAGTACTTTAAGTTGACATCCTAGGCCGTGATTGACGATATACTCTGTACCGTCACCGTAATGATAGACTCCGCTTAAGGTAAACACGTGTTGGGAGTATTTTTGTTAGCTAAGAAGCTCAGAAAAATAAATTTACACATAGTATAGGAAATAAATTGTCGATATTATAAGTCCACAATCAATAAAGGCCTCACTGAATTAGAGTAAAATATAGAGTAGGATTTTTCAATTCACATGTGAAAAGGGCAAATCCCCCACTCACGTATCAAAGGTTCTCAAATTTCTTGATAAACTGGAGAGGTGAAACTTGACTTATAGATTGTTTATTTTTAGATTTTAAGAGAAGATTGCTGGAAAAGTATTGGTATTAGGGGACATGATTTGTAGTACGTTCTAACTCATATAAGTTTTTTTCATACTGACAAAATATTGTGTTTTTGTAGTTTGCCCACAATTGCCTTAACTAGACACCCCAATACTTTAAAAGATTTGGCAAACCCATTTACCCTTTAACTTTTCAATATCCCACATAAATAAATATTATCCTTTACTGATTACATACATCGTATAAAATGTGAGTTTCCTTAATTTATTAGTTTCCCTTTTTCTGTTCAGGAACAACATTTCTTCTTAACACTCTGTAGTCTAACACATGCAAGCTCATCACGTATTAATATATGCATTTTCTCATCCACAAAAAAATATTTTTAAATTGACTCTGTAAAATGATTTTAAAAAAATTAATTTCGTTCGTCCAATGCTTTCCGGAATAAAGATTACAAGTTTGTATTTGTTTTTGTTATTGTAGAAAACTGACTCCAAACCAACCTTTAACTTGGAATATTATAAGTTCTATCACATGCTACTTTTTATTCAAATCGTCCATTGTCTCTTATTGCTAATAAATAACCGAGACGATACTTCTATATTTCAAACTGGTTTGTCTGCTAGACCGATCAAAACTAGGGGGAGGGGGAAATTATACGAGGATTTCAAAATATATTTTCAGTACTGAAATAGCATTAACACAATTGAGAACTATAGTTAATGTAGTTGTTGTATAGAGGATTGGAGATCAAATACATTTCCCTCACTGAAACCCAAGGATAGAAACTGCCAAATGAGACGGATCCTCTTGCTTTGACTTAACTCCCATGAAAGAACCCGCTTAACTTCACACGACCGCCTTTGACTCGGAAAACTTTCTCTCCCAACTGGCTCCTAAATGATTCAGTTTTGGCCGCCTTTGAAGAAAGACATCCTATAAACGCTTCGAACTTGGAATTTGGCGATCTCTTTGACTGACGGCCTTTGGGAAACTTCTATTTCTGTGGGTTTTACAGTTCCTTTTACATTAATTGCAACGATTTTACTTAATAAAACTTACGTCAAAATTGCTTAGTTGATTCTTTATACCTCGATGTAGGCTGTTTAGGAGTCTATCTACAGGAGGTTCTAGGAAAAATATTGTATATTTATTCTTAAAACGCCGACAGTCAGGATATGGGCGATTATGGATTTCTAGTGAGTGGCGAGTCTAAATAATTGAATGTAGCCTTAATAACGCCTAATATTCCTTAGAAAGTGTAATGCACTCACAAGCAATTGTGGTGCTATCGTGTTCTGACACATTTACGGATCTTAACAGCACGATTGTGGTGCTATCGTGTTCTGACACATTTACGGATCTTAACAGCACGATTGTGGTGCTATCGTGTTCTGACACATTTACGGATCTTAACAGCACGATTGTGGTGCTATCGTGTTCTGACACATTTACGGATCTTAACAGCACGATTGTGGTGCTATCGTGTTCTGATACACTTACGGATCTTAACAGCACGCTTGTGGTGCTATCGTGTTCTGACACATTTACGGATCTTAACAGCACGATTGTGGTGCTATCGTGTTCTGACACATTTACGGATCTTAACACGACTTATTGTGGGTTCTTTCGCTCCTCACAAATTTGTATTTAGAGATTGAAAACAATATCGATTTTAGCAACCCTCTTCTCAATAGTACTTTAGACAACTATATTTTACACTGTCGTGAACCTAAGTTCTTGTTGAAATAGTTTTTCTGTTATTTTGTCATTTTCATTTTCAGTCTTTAATTGTGCTGTATTACCTTTATCTGTTATTATTTAGCAAATTTTACAGTTAACTATTGATTGAATATACATTTTTAAATTTATTTTGTGACCTCAGGGATGACCTAGTCATTCTTAATACCCCCACCAATATTAATATACCCTGTAAAGTTGTACTTTAGTTAAAATCTGAAAAAAATGTTAGTTAAATCGTCGAATGAGAATATGATTAAAAAGGAAAAAACTAAATTATGAAATATAAAACACGTTATGAACATCGTACTTTTTTTATTTTATTTTTAGATGACTTCGTGTTTTTTCATTTTATTTTTAGATTTCATGTACGGGGACCTGAGGACAATATAATTATAAATACAACGGTAGGACAGTCTGACTCGTCATACTGTTATCGGGATCTAGTTTTCTCCTAATATAACATACAAGGTACTCTTACAAGGTACCTTGGGACGTCTAGACGCCATCGTCACTGCGGGTCGTAAGACTTCATCATTTTTGTAATATTTGATTATGGTATTGTTTTATTCTTAATAATTGTTGTCTTTTTAGGTTAAAATGTAATTTTAATAGTAGTCTTAGTCCTTCCGAGTCATATATATATATAATTTTTAGTCGTGTTGAATGTTATTTTAAATTAATTGTGTTTTTCAGGTACCATATATTTATGATTAGTTAATGTAATCTGATTTCAGTCTGATTTGAATATTATTTTATTGTGTTTCATATTTTTCGTTGATATCGTGACCTTGACAGCGCCTAATTGGTTATATTAATTTAACCCTGTTAATATTTTTTATATTTAGTAGAAGTTTATTTTGTTGTACCCCATTCTAGGATCTAGGTTAAAATGTAGATAATTATTAAAGTAGATAAGTTTATTAGTTTAAGAACGTAGTTTTATAACATGTTTGTGTAGATGTAATTTAGTTTTTAGCACTTGAAAAAGGTTTGGGTTTTACCAAATCGAAACGTCGTGATTGTTATTTTTCACGTAATGATGGCAAATGTCCAACTACCTTTGTTTCCCTCATCTTATACTCCATCATTATTAACAAATTTCAAAAACAAAGGTACCTTATTGTGGATTTCAGCCAACCACCCCACAATAAAAATTAAATCATACAATTTAACCCCTTCTTCTTATATAATTGTAAATTAGCCAGTAATAAATTGATAATTATAGATATAACATATCCAGTCGCCTAATTGTTTACCTTTATTTCCTATATAGGTACATATATGTAGGAAATGTTCGTACCACTGTACGAAACGATGTACCATAGTAATATTTGTTAGCTCCCACTCACCCTTACACCACTAACTGGCCATTGACTCCTTCCAGTTTAATTATGAAATGTTTAACATATGCAACACTCATGGAACAGGAATGAACCAGCTCATTTAGTAACATAATCAAGAAATATATCCTCCCACCCACCCATACACGTACAGTGATATTTTTGGGCCCAATTTATAATTTTTAACCACATTGAATTATAAATTCGTAATTTTTCCATATAGCTTTCATTAAAATCAAATTTGTAAAACAGTACGTTCAATTCTAAGTTCAGTAACACGAATTTACTGTCAATTAAAACGAATACATGCAAAATTATGTACAAAATTTACCTTTTTTAGTTTGGTGAATGTGTGTTTAATGTTTGGAAACAGGAAATAAATCTTATGGCAACGCCTCTCTAACTTCCAAGCTGTCCTTGCCATGATGGACTTTTTAAAATTGGTTAGATCTTGGTTTATAATTAGTTTTAATTCTAATTATTTCGTTTTTTCTATAATTTTAATTGCTCAGCCTTGGTTTAAAACACAGGTATCATCAAATCCATAACAATAGAATTAATTTGTTTTCGCTAAACTTGAAGTTTGTTAAAATGTATAAGAAATCAAGGAGGCACACGATCACGGTGGAGATTGAAGAAGCATTGGAAATATCACCTGACACACGACAAGAAGAAGATTGAAGAAGGAGTTTGACAGTTAGGCACAATCTGGCGAAGGAAAACGTCATCTGAGGTTTAAATAACCATCGGAAGTTTTTTTTAACTTACACTTTTTAAAATGTATTTGTATTAATTCTTAGTTCATATGGGCGTATCCTAACTCACCAAGGGTTTGAGGGTCGTTTTTAATATACTAATTCATCAACTTCCGTCCCTTGGGTCAGGTAGACCGTCTCCAGCCTACCGCAACCCCCGCCCCAAAATATTTGGAATGTCCACGCCACCCCAATCTGCAGTCAAGGCAGAAGTCACTGAAGAGTGAAGATGTCATTCTATCGCTCATATTGATAGGTAATGAAGGAGGGTGTTGTGGAAAAGTTGTAAGTCAGCGAAACAAAGTGGCTCAAATGGTGGACAATAATTTCAAATTTGTGTAGATATTTTCAGTGGAGAGAGGGGTGAAGTGGGTTGTTAAAAAAGTGCAAAATGTTTGCAAGGCATACTACATCGCTATAAAACCTGAGTGCCAATTGTAGTTTTATAGATAGTTAAAACTTTTTGTTTTATGTTTTTATATATTAAATTATAATATTTTTAGTTCTTTTTTTATATGACTTGCGAGTGTATGTTATAAGTTTACATATATTGTAATTTTTTTAAAGTAACTAAACCTATTTTAACACTTTCAAATTTATATTAACGTTTGATTATCCTTACTCTACTAAGTTTATTCTATAAATGGTTTATTAATCTAAATCTAACAATGGTAATTTAGAATTTTGTTCCAAGGGAGTGAGTAAACATGCACTTTGTAAGGATGTGACCATTTACGTCCTTTATTATAGAATGAAATATTTTCATTGAAATAATTATCAGATTACAAGTGACAAAGCTATTACGTCAAATGAACTTTTTAAGTTTTATTATTTTAACGCTCGGAACTAAGTTGCAATTGAAGTCATTAAAATACATGCGTGCATATTACATGTATTTTAGAATTTAACTTTCATCAAGTTTACTGTGAAGTAAAAATTAATAATTATATTATTAATTAATATAGTAAATATCTGTGATCCTCGGCAGTTAAAGTGTTGAAATATGGAGATAATCCCTTTCCCAGTGAATGTGTTATTGACACCAACGAGAGTCTACCTGACCAAGGGGTGTGGAAGTTGGTTAGTTACGATATTGGAAACGACCTTCAAACCATTGGTGAGTTGGAATACAGCCGTTCATATATGGAAGAAAAATTCAAAAGTATTATGAGAAATCTTTTGATTCAGGCGATCAACTTCTTAAAACTATTTACAAGACAGGACAAGATATTTTACTAAATATATAAGATATTTAAAATGGTTTTTAAAATAACTAAATACGTTCGCTTACTGGAATTCATGTATGATTTAATGTACTTGATTTAATGCAATAAAAATATTTAAGATAGAGGGGAACAGTTGCAAGAATAGTTTTACAAACCAAGTCAAATCAGTTTCCATTGTGGCCAATACAAAGATCGATTGTGACAAACGACTGATAGCTATGATTTACGCTATAATGATGGTTCGTCATGGTAATAAGATTGTATAGGTAATTATTGCTTAAGTTGTATAGCTACGAATCTGATTTATGTACAAAATATCACGTCCTTTGTCAAAACAATGAATAAAAATTTTCATAAAAATGAAAATTATATCATAAAAATATGAAAAATTTAAAAATCATTATTTAAACGTTTAACATAACATCTCTCTTACAGCATTTGTTCATTTTGAGGAAGTTGATTTTACGTATTTTATGCTGGAATTCTTTTATAAAACGATAAAAATAGCAATATATGCCTCATTATAGTTAAAGATCGTCTTATTTTACCAGGTGAAGTTAAGGATAAGAAGCTCTCTAACACTTAACCTGGGGACCAACGGATTATCGTGGCTTTCGAATTTCGGGAGTGGCAAAAACTGTTAGTTGTCAAATCGGGAATTTATCCCGGAACATTTTCGTGGCATTCCTAGTCTCTAAGCTACGGCCTCATTATATGGTAAGTGCAGACATGTCTCGACAAGTTAAACATTGATCTATCTACTCAGGACGTGGTGGCTTCCGTGTTCTTGGTGCGTATATGACTAGGTTGTATTTACTCGAGATACGTTTCCAAGGTGTTTCTGGTTATGGAAGTAACAACACTAGTCACATCCACCGTACGTGAAGGCGCAACAAACCGAAAGATATAGTCAAAACAAGTGACTATTGACAGCAAAACTCACATGTAGAAGAATATAGTAAGAAAAAGACGAGTACAGGCAGCAAGTATGTGACAAGAGTCAAGAAATCAACTAAGCAAATTAACCATTATATAGACAACTATTGTTAAAATACATGACAATAATGACAGAAAAACATTAAAATTTGTGTGACAAAGTACGCTGATACTGACAGGAAATGTTTGATTCTTGTTTGAAAATCTTGATAACCGAGTAATGACAGCTAACCTTCATATAGTTGACTATTGTCAAAATAAAAATAAATAAATAAATAAAAATAAAATTAAAAAAACGAACAGCAAACATCTAAATGTTGTCAAAATGTGTGACTATTGGCAGAAAATATTCATCCCTTATCATTATACCTTGACATGGTTGTCAATGTATTATGACCACAAATCTCACAAATACGTCTATGTTAGAATACGTTTAATTATTGACAGCATATATTTAATTTTTGTGACAAAATACCTATTGACAGAAACTATTTAATTCTCAGAAAACTTCCACAAACGACTATACACGACAATTCTAACATAAATGACTATTATTTGAAAACATGTAACTACTGTTGCCAAAATATGTCTCTTTTTAGGAAACCTTCACAAGGAACTGAAGACAGCAATGACAGCAACAGTCAAGTTCTTGTTTGCCAAGGCATGATTACACATTCATCAATAATTAATTCTCACATTATATGACAAGTATGGGAACTCTCCCAGAAGCAAATAATAACAGCAGAACTCATTAAGATACCTTAGCAGTACATTAATTGTCAGATTGTTGGCTTTTATCAGAAAACACGCCACTATTTACAGTAAACAGACGTGGCTCTGTCAATCAACTTCCGCGTCACTGATGACAGCAAACCTCAGATAAATTAACATGGTCAGAAAACTGTCACAATAGAACAATGACAGCAAAACTCTATAGAAGAATATTGCCAGGAAATTACAGCAAATCTTAAAAGACTCTTGATAAAAGTCCTCAATTCCGGACTACTAGCGAAGCATTGCACGGGGATTATTTTTGTCTGCAAACCTTCACATATGACTCCTGTTGGTGATATGTGATTTTTAACAAAATATTTAGACAATCGACTAGCAATGAAAAACACACAAACAATAAAATTGTTTAAAATATCTAAAATTCTAAATCATAATCATACTCACATTATTTTTAAGGTGTGTTCATTTTACGTTAAGTATTTGTAAGTGTATGGAAGAATTTGTAGGTATATACGTATATGTATATGAATGAATATTATGGCTTTTGTTTGTAAACAATGCGATTTATTTAATGTTATTTATAGTATATTTAAGATTATGTAGTTATCGTTTTAGTTAGAAGTATCATTGCATACAAAGCTATACGCAGTGAAATAAAAATAGTAAATTGAGGTTATTACATGTGGTGTTTTATTACATACGATTTAATTTATTTTTGTAATACTCCTGTATTTAATTTGAATAAATGATTTTTTATTTGATTTGAATATAAATACATACACAACCATTACGGATTAACCACGTGATGTCTGATGGTAGATCGACAAACGCATTATTATTAATAAATATGTACAAGTAAATATTTAAAAAAAATTATCATTCATTATATGAACATATAGTCCACTATTGACGGGATTGTATTTTTGAAACACGCCTCTTGTTTATCTCTACTGGAGTAAAACGGGTTTTACACAAATATGAATACACTATTATGACATCAACATAGGGGAATCCTAAACTAAATCACAGTTCTATACTGAAATAAAATGTCTATTAAACGAAAATAAATGAACCATCGAGTTTGTAAAATTAATTTGAGCTACATTTTAGACTCATTGAGGAACAATTCAACAGACTTTCTTGAAAAAAAAAAAAAAAAAAAAAAAAAATATGTCACAGTTATAATTGTTACAAAAGTTGTCTTTACTTAACTAGAACATAATGAGTTCATAGAAAGTAATTAATTGGCGGAAACAAAGCATTTTAACCAGTAAAGTTGTATGAATGTTCAACTTATTGAAACATTGACATGTTCACGTTAACTAGTCACAATGCATATAACTATCAGGCGAATTTTCTGAACGGTTTATAAATATATTTGTATCAAAATAAGTAATAAATAATCAATATTTTGTCAACTGACATCTTAAATACTATATAATTTATAAAACAAATATAATATTTTTATTGGAGTTCAAGCATTAATAATTTCAGTATTGTCGGTTAAAAAACTTTAAAATAATCTTTTGCTTACACATTAAAAATGTTTGTTCTACTTTTGATTTACTATTGCACAGTTGGTTATATTATTAATACAGCTTCGGCTAGAAAATAAACAACTAAGCCACTTGTTATTGTTTATTGTTGTGGCCTGGTAAACGAGCATGTATTAGAGATTCTTTGAGTATGATAATGTGAAACATTTTTATTTTATAAACTTCATGTTTATTTAAAAGGTTTACTAATTTAATATTGAATTCAATTACCAAAATATAAAGAGACACAAACACTTTTTTATATATCCAGATTTTAAAAATATGCAATTTTTCTAATTTGATTGACTTTTGGGGATTTTAGTGTTTTATACTACTTCTGACGGAGTGATCATGTTTTGGTTTTTGCCATTGGCCCGCCAATATGACTCGGTATTCTAGTGACATATTGCAGTGAGGACCGAGCCTGTACACTCAGTACTAACACTACTCACTCGAGTGGTGCGAAGTCCCCAGCCACGTGTGTTCAGAGCAACGTCCACGCCGCACTCACCATAATATCTATGGGGTTCTACATACCTACCGCACCATTTTATTTACTACAGACTACGGGCCGAGCGGGGATCGCGCGTGCGGCCATCTTCGTGCACAGTCGCGCGAGTCCGGAGCCGTTCGGGCGGCCCCCTTCCCAGAGAAGGCCGCGTTACTCGACGGGTTTAGGATGCTGCACCACGTTCCTGTATTGACGTGACAGCGTGTAGCGTTGCCTCTGGACCGGCAATCGATATCCTCAGTGCGATAGTAAGAGCGACAAAGAGGGAGAAGCTAAGTGCTAAGTTTTTACGTGAGATCGCACTCTGGCTCTTGATTGCTCCCGCGTACTTACGGGCGGTTGGGGGAAGGCGAGGGTTGTTTGAAATGCCATTAATATAGTTAATACCCGACCGGTTTGTAAGCGGTGGTCTTTATAGTAAAATATGGAGTACATATTTTAATTATTGTGTATAACAATCATATAAAGTAATGTCTAAATAAAAAATTAAAAACAATAATAAATAGAAATAGCTTTATTTCGAGAGATTGTCATTTTACTATGTTTTTCACAGTTATCATTGTCCATAAAACTAACTAACCACTATGATTTATGTACATTATTTAAACCAATACGTAAATCTTTTACTAAATTAAAAATAAAATGTTTAGGTTTTAATTTAATTGATTACTTAATTAATATTTAATTAATTACGTCTAGCCTTTATGACAATACTTAACAGGTAATTTGGCTGTCCCTCTGTCAGCATCCGGTTAATCAGAGAACATATTTGAATCCTGCATAGGGTATTAATAGTCGTGATGTTTGCGGCATCACTAAATACAGAGACATTGTCACGCCTTTAGAGGTTGTAGATTAACCGTATATAGTGACTTGAACTATGAATGAAAACAATCTCTTATTCACCTAACTTTAACGTAAAAAAATGACAACAGAAATTTATAAATAAATATATATATACATGTTGTGTGGTTTGTTCAAGCTGGAAATGTTGTTCTTTCCGTATAACCTCTCAACATTCTAACCTCGTTTGTATGACCCTATTACTGTGTGGCTGAACACCGCTTGTTTATATGTTCATACAACTCTAATAAAGACATTATATAGTTGATTTCTAACCACAGACTCAATGACTATTAAATATATTTTTTTTAACTACAAAACCAATTAAAAACCATATTAAAGTATGTGTGTGTGTGTGTGTGTGTGTGTGTGTGTGTGTGTGTGTGTGTGTGTGTGTGTGTGTGTGTGTGTGTGTGTGTGTGTGTGTGTGTGTGTGTGTGTGTGTGTGTGTGTGTGTGTGTGTGTGTGTGTGTGTGTGTGTGTGTGTGTGTGTGTGTGTGTGTGTGTGTGTGTGTGTGTGTGTGTGTGTGTGTGTGTGTGTGTGTGTGTGTGTGTGTGTGTGTGTGTGTGTGTGTGTGTGTGTGTGTGTGTGTGTGTGTGTGTGTTTGTGTGTGTGTTTTTTTTTTTAAATTGCTGAACTCTTTATTGAATTAAATTTTAAAGTAGACTTACGTGACTTTGTTGGGTGGGTGGGAGGCAATAATGTTTCTTAGAACTCAATCTTTATTTCCTGACTCTTATGTTTTGATCAAGTCAATTACTACTGTCCAAAACACATTCTTTTTGCCTGGAGCATTCTCCTTGTGATCTCTTTCAAAATAAATATAAAACACTATTCTATAGTGGAATGCAATGAACACAGATATACATGGAGATTTGTAATCGTTGCTGTTACTTGAACTGACCACTCCGTAACTTGTTATAACTACAGACTCCAACTTTCTGCACGGACACTATAGCCTATGCTTTCTCACAATATAGTTAATTGGGCCTATCCTTATACACGCTCCAGAGTTGTACAATTGGAGCGTGTATAAGGATGACACTATTTCTTTGGCTATGGCGACTTCTGAAGGGCCACCGATGCGAGGTAATATAAACACCATCTTCAAAACATTAGCTAAACAAGCTGTGTCCTCTTGAATAATAACGTATGATTGATCAGGAGCCGTAGTTTTGTAAAATGTTAGTAGGGCCAGAGCCATAGATCAAGAAGTATTGCTCCAACTACATTACAGTTTTAAGATAAGAAATAAGCCATCATTTTATGAATATTTTGTATATTTTAGTATGACAATTAAAAATTATCACTCTAAAAATAAGTAAAATTAGTATAATCTAACAGAAAATATTAAATTTGTCCAAACCAGAAAAATGTTATCCCAGCTATTTTAGAAGTAACCAGTGAAATTAATGCTAGGACAGAACATCCTACATATTAAAACAATCAATCATTTAGTTCAATCACTTTCTGAACTTATTACTTGACCGATTTTGATGATTTTTTTATTCTAAAGATAATTTTGTTTTCTAAGTCGTAACGGAGCTTGATTTTTAAAATCCCGATAGGTTTTTGTCCTACATGGTGTCAAGGTTGCAATGTTATTCTTATGGAGATTAACTTTAATTGACCAGCTGGCGGCATTAACAAATGTTAAATGGGTCAAATAAGTTGTTACGTTAATCACAGAGAGCAGCAGAGTAAAATATCAAGTTAGTTATAAAAGGGCGCATGTCTGTGTGTATGTTATCACCAGCCGTTAAATAAAATGAAAACATTTGAAATATGCTTAGTAATACATTGGTTAGTGAGTGAGCTACTGTAAATCAATTTAAATAATATAATTTTACTTAATACAGTTTAATTACTAATATTTGAAGTAAAAAGTTACATGCCGAGGCTGAAGGCCGAGGAGTCACGAGCGCTGCGAGTGACGGGGTTGGCACGCGAAGCGTGCAGGGGGTTCCCCTCGTGTTTATGTCTAACAATTCAAATATTAAAGTATGTCATAAAAAAAATTAGTATCCTAGACAACGTTTCTTAAATTCTAATGTTAAAATAGTTAGTATATTCATAAAAAGGATAATTGGGATTAAACTAAAAATAGTATTAATATTATTTAATTGTTATATTATATTATATTGTATATACACAAGCACCTTACGTATGTTATGAATATTCATATGAGTTTAAACATGAATAATGACAATAGACTTGAATAAATAATGACACTTGAAAGTTAAAGGTTCGGGGAGTTGAACGAAAATCTTCAATGTAAGCCTTTGGCCTAGGTCGAGTTTGGTATCAAATGAAACGCCTATTCAAGATAATTAATTGCCGCAAACCGGACTTCGGAAGATTTATCCTTTCCAGAGTAGCGATCATTTTAATTTCAAAGTAACTAATTTGAACAGTACTATTTCTCCGCTATGTAACGGTTTCAAGTAAATTATTTTGATAGAAAAGTATATTTCATGGAACACAATTAATTATTTAAAAAAATAAATTATCAAATTACGTACGGAAAAAATAACGTTGTGAAAGCGTTTCCATATTGTTTTCCACCCTGTATGTCTTGTTATGATTTCAATAAAAATGTATATTTTTGACTATAATTAATTAAACTATTTATATGTATTTCATTATATATTGTTTAAATAATAATATAGTTTAAATTTAAGTATTTGTCATTTGTTTGTTCCCAACTATTCTAGTACTAATTTAGGCTATTATGCACGTGTAAATAATACGTGTAGGCTATGTAATATTTATTCTTCTGATCTGGATCTATTTGGATTTTTCAGCGTTTTTCGGCGTATGATATTTATTGTTATCACTGATTAGATTTCTTAATATTACATTGTTAACTAGTTTTATGTTATATTTGTTATGTAAAGTTTAATAACCATTAGAATTTTATTTTTGTTATGTCATGTTTGATTTAGGTTGCTGTTCGTTTTATTGTTTATTTACTATGAAAAAATGAACAATCAACATAATGGTTTATCATGAACTACGGACACGGATTGCAGGCGTTACTTTAATTTTAATTGATTATTATGTTTAAATGTTGTCATGTAACTGGCACAAACCGGATTTACAATATTTTAAATAAATAAATTTTAAAAATAAATAAAAATTATATATATGAAAACGTTTACAATTAACTCGATTTTTTGTTAATATAAATTTACGATTTCTAATAAATAAATATTGAATATGGTTACGTTATTTTGGGTGGCACCTTGGAAGTTTAAGTGCAGACAATGTAACGTTCTTAACAAGTAACATGACTTACTTTTTCCTTCAACACATGATTATGGAATTCACAGTAAAACAAAATAAATGTTTGTTCATTTCCATAATAACAGAAGGGATTGAGATATACCTGTGTTAGTACTAACATAACCTTTGCCACTGAGTACTTGACCCAGAAGCCCAGAACTACTTCCTTTATAGTTGACTTAACTATAAACATTAGCACAAATTTAAGTTGTTTTTTAATTTCTTTTACTAATATAATGTCCGTTTAGTTTAACACAACAATACGAAATAGCTCAATTTCGTTTAGTTATACAATTTAGTTTTGAAGCAGTAATTATCAAACCTGAATACGTGTTATACAGTTGAGCAATGTAAGAAGGTTCAAAGTTATAACTGTACTTGGATCTTTTAAATTTGACTACATACACACGCGCTTGCACACGACTGTATACTGTAATTTAATAAATTAAAATTTAAGTTGAATATTAGTTTTAAAAAAATCGTTGTTTTGTAACTTAGTTTGTAACAATGACTACATTCGCTCATCTACACTCATCACACTCATTCGAAATCCATATTCGCCCATATATTGACGATCGGCGTCTTATGAATAAATAAAAATAAAGAAATAACCCCAACAACACCTTTTTTGGTTTGTTTAGTTTTTTATTTTAATTGTCTCAGTAATTAGGCTAGATTTTCCCCCTTCATTGGCGCTACCTAATTTGTGTGGGCTTCACTTCTTCTGGTCTTGGTTTACTAAAATAAATAATTGTATATTACTTCATATTTAATGTTTTTCATATGAAATGACTAATTTACGAAATTCAATTACTAACTCTAATGTTAAACTCTTGACCGGATACGTTTCTCCGGAATACTAGGATTGTAGGTGATATACAAACTGTCGTAATAATATCCTCCAATGTAGATTTTTACTTTCTCCCACATGCATTAGCATAAAGAAAGTATTGTGATCGTTCAAAAACATTTTTTTTACACGCTGGTCTAAAAATCCAACTTAGGGTCCCCTGAATCCAAAAAAGTGTTTTTTTTTTTTAATGTTGCTGTCTCTCCGTATGTGTGTCTGTATGTATGTAGACTATGTGTAGTTCGCTAGAGACAAAACGGATGGATAAATTTGGTATGATTGTTATTTAGCCAATATCTCTAGACAATTTCTCCACTTTTTTGAAATTTTAGTTATTTTTTTTATTTTTATTGCGAAAAAAGAAACAAAACTGGATTTTCTCAAAAACGGCACTAACGATTTTAATTAAATTTTTAGAAAAGATGTGAATTACAATTTAAAATATTTTAGTAAAAACCGCATGTCTCTAACATGATTGGTTCTTTAGTTATGGCAAAAACCATTTGGGAATCAAACTGGTAATTTTCAGTTTTGATCTTTTAATATTTAATATGGGGGGAAATGTGTGCCAATTCTTTGGAACCATTTACTTTATTTTAAATTCCGCTATTATTTTATTACCATATAATAAAATAACTCAGTGGCGTGAGAAATGTTAGTCGGCTCATCAATTTTGTATGTAGTATACTGTTTTTTGACCGTGTACTAAACCATTCTAATTGTATACTAAACAGTACAGTTTCCTTTCCAAATGAAGGTGCTGAGCTGTCAATTCCATGGCCAAACAAAATGTTTTCCGTAGTATACTTTTCTCAGCTTACAATTAAAATATATTAACTATAGTATGTACTAAATGCTATAATGGTATATACAATGTTTTTTTGCATGTTAAAATATTTCACTTGCTAATAAATGCTTTATTGTGATTTGATATGTGTAATAAACGTCTGTGTAATAAAGCATTGTAAAATAAATAAATTTACAAAGTAGCGGTACTGACATTTCTCTCGTCCAAACATTATTTCCGAATATACTAATTTAGTCTGGAATTACTAACTGCTTGAATTGGCGGACGTACAAAAATATTCACAATTTATAATAAAGTCTGACGTGCCTTGGTCACTGTAACGGACCTAATTGTAAACAGTAATGGAAAACCATCAAACACAAACATTCGTTATACATACAAAAGCACGTCTAATCATCGACTGGATATTTATAAATAAATATAGGCCTATTTAAAACTAGTGATTGAGGTATGTAGAGAGTTTAATGCTGGATTAAACCTAAATTATCTATTAGTTTGATGTTTAGTTTTTATTATCGATATTCTCCTTCGTTTATTTCCCAGCTTGATTTTCACATTTCAGGGTAGTTTTATAATTGATTGTAATTTTCCCTTAAAAATGGCAAATTAAATCGCTTTCGATAAATGAGGGCCCGTAAAGATTTATTAGTAATATTCCTTATTTACCAAAAATATAATTCCACCTTTTATATTTCTTATACTTGTATGTAATGACGTTATTTATTTTTTACTTAATTCTGATCATAATAATTGCTTTGCAGCAATTATAACAGTACAAACCATGCTTATTGTGTACTAGCCGAACGGCCCTTGCTTCGCTACGGGGTAGGCCTCTACGCTTGCTTAACCTTCCCTCCGTAGTTTATCATATCAATGTAAAAGCTCAACGTGCTGCCGTTCTACTAGATGACAAAGTTTTATAACCTAGAAAACCGTATAACTTAAGTCTTATTTGGGAGGACGCAAAGTAGTGCAATCATTGATTTTATTCACAAATAGATTTCTCATCCAATGTTAAATTTTGAATCTCAAAAAATCAGCTGTTTTTGTGGTCCATTGTGGAGCGCTAGTGTAGTCCCATGTAAATGTAATGCAGTTTAAACCAGCTGTGGTTGCGGGCCACACAAACTAACAAAATTAATGCCACAAATATTCCTATTAGATGGTTTATCTATTGTAGGTTTATATAATCAATGGTGCAATCGTGTTAGAGTTAGTAGAAATAACCTTAAACATTTTACAATGGAAACCAAATTAACTGAGCTTATGTGTTATGTTTATGTTTTTTGTATCAGCAGTTTGAAATAAACTAGGGGACTCCTTTGCAAGCTTCGCGTGCCACCCCGTCACTCACGGCGCTCGTTACACCTCGGCCTGTGACTATTTACTACAAATAATAGTAGGTTAACTGTATAACGTAAATCACAATATTAAATTTATGTACAGCGTCTCAGTCACATTACTTGCCTTGCAACCTATTTATGTACATCATCTCAGGTACTGATGACGGCATATTATCGCCTCATCTACCCTCACCTATCCTATGGAGTGGTGCTTTGGGGTGGGTGTGCAAATGTCGAGTTCTCCCGCCTATTTAGAATGAAAAAAAAAAAACTGTTAGAATAATTTCAAATTTGAAAAACAGAGAGCCGTGCAGAACTGCTTTCCAAACCCTAAAATTGTTGACACTTTCCAGCATTTACATCCTAGAAACAATCATGTACTGTATGTCAAAATGTGTACTCACAAGAGGGACTGACATACACAGTTATGAAACTAGACGCAGGGACAACTATCGCACTGGGCAACATAGGACGGTGGTCTATGAGCACAGGCTGGTGTTCATTTTCTAAACTGTTTGCCCCGTAAAATTAAATTTGCCAGGACGCCAAAGGCGTTCAAAACTCGCCTTAAACAACTTTTGTTAAGTCAGACATTGTATAGTGTAGGCGAGTTCTTGGCACAAAACTGGGAGACCAATAATTGGCAAGAAACCGGTGCTGGATAGGCTTGCCTTCTAGAATGAATGTAAGATTGAATGAAATAACTGTATGTATGAATGTTGAATTTGTAGAATGAATGAACATAATTTTTTTCTTTGACGATTGTGATACAGTTCAATGTTAAAACTGTCTATGCAATAAAATTCTAAAAAAAATCTCAGTCACATTACTTGCCTTGCAACCTTTTTATGTACAACATCTCAGTCACATTACTTGCCTTGCAACCTATTTATGTACAACATCTCAGTCACATTACTTGCCTTGCAACCTATTTATGTACAACATCTCAGTCACATTACTTGCCTTGCAGCCTATTTATGTACAACATCTCAGACACATTACTTGCCTTGCAGCCTATTTATGTACAACATCTCAGTCACATTACTTGCCTTGCAACCTATTTATGTACAACATCTCATTCACATTACTTGCCTTGCAACCTATTTATGTACAACATCTCAGTCACATTACTTGCCTTGCAGCCTATTTATGTACAACATCTCAGTCACATTACTTGCCTTGCAACCTATTTATGTACAACATCTCAGTCACATTACTTGCCTTGCAACCTATTTATGTACAACATCTCAGTCACATTACTTACCTTGCAACCTATTTATGTACAACATCTCAGTCACATTACTTGCCTAGCAACCTATTTATGTACAACATCTTAGTCACATTACTTGCCTTGCAACCTATTTATGTACAACATCTCAGTCACATTACTTGCCTTGCAACCTATTTATGTACAACATCTTAGTCACATTACTTGCCTTGCAACCTATTTATGTACAACATCTCAGTCACATTACTTGCCTTGCAGCCTATTTATGTACAACATCTTAGTCACATTACTTGCCTTGCAACCTATTTATGTACAACATCTCAGTCACATTACTTGCCTTGCAACCTATTTATGTACAACATCTCAGTCACATTACTTGCCTTGCAACCTATTTATGTACAACATCTCAGTCACATTACTTGCCTTGCAACCTATTTATGTACAACATCTCAGTCACATTACTTACTTTGCAACCTATTTATGTACAACATCTCACTCACATTACTTGCCTTCCAACCTATTTATGTACAACATCTCAGTCACATTACTTGCCTTGCAACCTTTTTATGTACAACATCTCAGTCACATTACTTGCCTTGCAACCTATTTATGTACAACATCTCAGTCACATTACTTGCCTTGCAGCCTATTTATGTACAACATCTCAGTCACATTACTTGCCTTGCAACCTATTTATGTACAACATCTCAGTCACATTACTTGCCTTGTAACCTATTTATTAATAAAAACACCCAATGATATTACTTAACTTATTTAAAAAAATATGTTAATATAATTTTGTTTTTTTCTTTATCAGATGAAGATTAATTGAATGAATAAAATAGCTGCATTATATTACCATTGAAACCCTCAAGTCCAGTAAAACGGAGCCCTATTATTGAATGTAAATAAAATAATGCTTATAACCTTCCCTGGTTTAACGTTAATAAGAAAGACATAACCTCCTCAATATGACGAACACCATTTTTTACATTCCAACAGCTGTTAAAACTTTTTGGACATAATTATTTACATTTGAACAGCTGTTACTTTTCGATTCATTTAAATCTCTCTATGTTATTCTAATGGCTGAAAAACGTACTTTATGGGCGAAAATATTGAAGAATTAAGACCTTATTGCATAACTACGAACAGTGGCAAATTTTTACATCTAAACCATTTAAATTGATCAAGAAATAAGGAAGGAGTTGCGTTGACAAGGAAAAAAAGGAAATGTTGGGGAGCTATGTACCCCTTAGGAATGGAATTTCGATAAATCCTTTCTTGGTGGATCTCTTTGATACAAAAGTTAACTTCCCTCCAAATGTTATCAAAATGTTCAGTGGTTCTCATGTGAATTCATAGTTTTTGCCTTTTATTATTTGGCTTTTATTATTGTCTTTTTGTTGTTAATTGTTATATCTTATTAGCAGCAAAATGTTGTTTTTGTTAAAATTTTAAACGAATTTGTGGCGTTGGTTTTTGTTTAGTTAAAACTTACTTTTAGATTATTTATGTCTAAATATTTTACCATTTTTAAATATATTTCGTACATTATTTTAATATTTATTCGTCTTATTGTATAAACGGTAAATATGAGGTTTTTTTGCACTTTTGTAAATTAATTAGGCCTACTATAGGAGTATTGTATATCATTCCAATAATACTAAGAAATGAATTGAACTAAAACACAATGGTTACTGTAGAAATGTTGATAAAATGTTATTATTGATACAAAACATCAAAACTTTTATATTAAGATTTATAAAAAATTAAAAGCTCCAACCAATCCCGACATACCATTCATCTTAAAATAAGTATGAAACTTAAAAGTCTCGTGTATCAGAAAGTTAAATTTAGTTTATATACTTTAAAAGTTATTATTGTGAAATAAAAAAAAAAAAACTTGTTGAAAAATGAAACGAATAATCTGACCATATATAAACCAAGTTATATGAATCAGATGCCTGCCGTGGAGAAAAAACAACATTTTCAAAGACTCCGACTGCTCAAACGCAACTAATTAAAGTAGCGAAATATGTCGTCGCATTCCTCACCTCATATACTGCCAGATGGCACCATAATACGGCATTTGAAATATGTAGAAAGTCAGTAAGTAATAGAAAGTCTACGTCCTTCGTGAGAATGTTGGTTGTCAGCACAAGTTCAGATGTCATACTCGTATATACAGCTGGAAAAAACAAATAGACACGACCAATGAACATTTGGATTGTTGGGTGCTAGTATATTCTAGATTGGAGTTTTGTTATAGACCGAATGAAAGTTTTTGATCGGACTTAGGTAGTTTTCTTTCTTTTTTTAATAATGTCCCTGGTTTGTAGATTGGTGTTTTGGTAGACTGAATGGATGCATGGAATGGTCTATGAAAATTATCATCTGAGCTACGATGTTGATAAATATTTTGTATACTTCATGCTAGACATATTTAGAACCTGAATCAACGAGATACTTGTTGACGCTCGTAAGCCCAAATTATTCTCCAGCCTTGATGGGTCACAGATTTCTGGGAATTTCGTGAAAAAGAACAGTATTTTATACTTTCATGGCATATTATTAAATTTTGTGTTTTGAATAAAAAGTTAAATATGCTCTCTAAATTAAAGACGCCGATCGTCAGGAATGGGGGAATGCAAATGAACAGCCGGTGGTTATCAGGTGATTCCTTTAAAAGTGTGCTATCAGATAATGAGGTCAGCTGGCTCTAATGCTGTTCACACCTTCATATTAACTTTAAATATTGAGTTCTGTTTTAGCAATGGCGCATGGAATGAATTACTAACTGTAGTATTTAGTGATTAATGAATAATATTTAGTAACTGTAACTAAGTCCAACCACAAACTTCTCTGATGATGTGGACGTATCGATGCGCCTCATTTTGTTTGGCTTTGATTTTATTTATTTATTTACATATTGTCTATCGGTGAAACATGTGTTAAATAATGAAATCGTCAGATTTATTTTGCAAAATATTAAGTCGTTTATAAATATAACCATTACTTCGTGAGTGTTACGTCGTATTTTACTACAACTTGCAATTTTACCGCCGAAAATGCGAAGAAGCAGAAGAAAGCACGGTAACTAGAATAATACGGTAGGGTTCACGCGCATGGTGCGCAGTAAATCTTGGTGTCAATGACGTCACACAGACATATCAGCTGGTTCATCGGTTAAACTGAATGTAGTAATAATCAGTAACTGCTTTTCTTAAATCACTGTTTTCATTAATCACAAACATAATACCCGTTATTAACTATTATTAATGTTATACAAATACTTTCATTGATAATATTATTAATGAGTATATTATATTGATGTTTGTTTAACGGTTGGTTAATATTAAAAGGTGGCTCCATCTGCTTGTCCAATTAATCCAATTAAAATATGGTCGTTTAGTTTTTATTTGGAAATGTATCAATAAATAACAACTGTCAAGTATTGAAACAGCTGTTTATATTGAGTCTAATAAATATAATTTAGTCTTGAATTATTACAGTTATAGCTTTTTTTAAATAAAAAACCAGTTCTTTTGTCTAAAAATTTTCTATTTTTATTTAATTTGGCCAAATTTCAGTAATAATAATATAAAATAGTATTATTATAAGTATTTTTAGTGTTTTAGTAATAGTTATTAACTGGTTAAAGCCTAGTCGTGAACGGAAACAGTGATTTAAGAAAAGCAGTTACTGATTATTACTACATTCAGTTTAACCGATGAACCAGCTGATATGTCTGTGTGACGTCATTGACACCAAGATTTACTGCGCACCATGCGCGTGAACCCTACCGTATTATTCTAGTTACCGTGGAAGAAAGTGTGTAGCAGCAATACGTAAGTGGTCAACTTCATTTATTCCATTATTCTTCTAAATGAAATTTTGGATTCCAGAAAAATTAGTACGTATTATTAAGGATTAACGTACAGCCTAGTTGATCTTGGAAAACAATGTACTGTATTTCAATAAACCGAAAGTGTGAAATGGTTTTCTTTATCCAATGATGGAAACTTTCCAAACATACTTTTTTTTACCCAAAAGAAACTCCATCTCTTACTGTAAAGTTTTGTTGATTTTATAAGCAATTCTGAGTTGTATAATATCGTTTATTAAATTTCCTTTAAAGATCGAGGAAGGCAGTGTGTTCATACAAGCTCCAAGCTCTCAGATTCGAGTTTGAAATTTCGGTTGACACAACTTGTTCCGTATTTAAATACATATATGAAGGATAAATGTGGATGACCTGTGAGGTTTCGTTACTAAATAAAATCAATGCATTCTCATAAAAGACCATTTATTGAGAGTACAATAGCCAGAGCTACCAAAGGACCTACAGCTTATCGTGGACTCCGTACCATGTATTATTAGTCTGATTTTTGGTTAACGGAAAAGCCTGATAGCCTACTCCTACACGGACATCCCAGATCCCACTAGTAGTGTACACACGGATGGAACCGTCGTGCCGTTAGTAGGAGGACCTGCATAGAACCTAACGACTACAATCTCCACAATACTCTGCCCCCAAGTAGTTGGGTTACGGTACAGTATTACGTCGTATTGTGAATAGCCTACTCAAATTTATGAAGAAGGGTAAAACTTAAAATGCTATAAAAACGACAGTTACATTATAATTAATGTTCTTTACTTTGTCCATTTATACAAATTGTATATAAAATGAGTTTCCAAACCTTCATGATGAATCAATCATCACTCTAGAATAAATAGGAATATGAAAAAGTATCTAGAGTTAAATGAGAGGTAAAATAATAATATACTTTCTATTGGAATAATATAAAATATAAGGCGTTCCCAAGGAGATTGCATTGTCTACCATATTAATATTAAAATGGTTGCAATATTTGTGGTACTCCAAAAATAGAGTTTATAATGGTTTGAGAAATCAACCAATACCTTCATTGAAAGGTTTAGTTCAACTTGTAGTTAATGACACAACCAATAACACTTATGACGTCAAAGTCCGCCGTATAATATGGTTAAGACACTAAACATCTGTCAAAGTCTTATTACTGTAAAACTGGATAAATAATAAAAAAAACTACAGTTACTAAAGGAAACAAATATTGATCCTTTGAGCTTGCCTATTCATCTTTTACCACAAGGTAACAAACTGCTTTTTCGATAGTGTTTTTACGTTGATGAATGGTATAGTAGTTTAATTAATATACTTTCAGCTTCATTACACCCCAATAGCCTGTGTTAATGTACGTATTTTACGTTAAAGCGAACTACCTTGTCAAAACACAACCCATCTTGGCAAAACACAGGCCATCTTGGCAAAACACAGGCCATCTTGGCAAAACACAGCCCAGCTTGGCAAAACACAGCCCTGCTTGGCAAAACACAGCCCTGCTTGGCAAAACACAGCCCATCTTGGCAAAACACAGTCCATCTTGGCAAAACACAGCCCAGCTTGCCAAACACAGCCCATCTTGGCAAAACAGCCCATCCCGGCAAAACACAGCCCATCTTGGCAAAACACAGCCCATCTTGGCAAAACACAGCCCAGCTTGGAAAAACACAGCCCAGCTTGGCAAAACACAGCCCATCTTGGCAAAACACAGCCCAGCTTGGCAAAATCCTTTATTACCAGCCAGCGCACTCTTGTCAGGGCGATCAACCAGCTCAAATTGTTAAACTGTCAAAAATCATGTTTCCAGAGCCGGATATTCTGATCATCTGGGCAGAATGTCCGACCCTTGTCAATTTATCTTGGCAGATTGTCCGGGAATCCTTTCCAAAAGTCGTCCTGTTATGACATTGGCCTACTGATGAAGTGGTCTTTTGTCGACTCTGGAAGTTAAGTTCACCGCAGAACTTCTCTCCAAGTGGGAAGGGTTTTTTTCAAATAGTGAAATGTGGTGAACTGGAGGCGTGAAGTTCAACACTGTAAAAAATAATAATAATAATAATAATAAATAAATAACAATGATTGTTACTTTCCCCTAAAATATGATTTTGTTTGTTTTTGTGTACTTAGTTTTTAAAAACCAAAACACTATTTTTTGTTAAAATATGTTTCCTGAAAAAAATCGGTTTACTATTCATATAACTTGTTACATACTAGTAGAGAACCTTTGGAGGACAGTTCTTTAAAAATAGAAAAGCAGCAAATAAACGATTCTTATAAACTCGTACCTTTGTTATCACCATGATAAAACAAATGTCCGTGATCTCAAAATGCCTGGTGCACAGGTTCTTGAAAAGTGTAAAATATAACGAATAACCCTTTAAAACAATTTCAATTAAGGAATTATTGAACATTAAATGTTAATAAACAGTATGATAGTTAGTAGTTTTATAAGTCAAGTATTAAATTGCAAAATGTAAACATTATCACCTTAGTTTAACTGGATCTTGTACTCTATTTGGAACAAAGTAAGCTGTTACTCGTCTTTGCCGCCAGTTCGCAGCACTATACAGCTCTGCCACTACTAACCATGATGGCGGACAGAGATTTGAATGAATCGAATCATGCCATGTGTAAATTTTTATATTTTCTTTGGATGAAAATTGAAACATTTTTGAGATTTTCAACAAAACTGTATATGGCAACTCGAAACAGGATTCACGATTTATGTATGGTTTCTTGGAACTTTTACAATCAGCTCTATAAAATAAATTTCAACTACTGTACAATTTAGGTCCTTAATACGATTTTTGTTTATTGCTTAATTATTTTTGAGTACGTTGATTTTTTAGTAAAGTTTAAGATAAATTTGACATTTTATACAAATACTAAAAACGCATTTCAATAAAAATTTCAAAACATTAATTTTGTTACAATACAAATTATGTACATTTACAACAGAATAATCAGTTAGGAAAGAGTAGTAATCTATAAAAAAAAACTGATTATATAACTGGTTTGTTGAAGTTTGAGGTTTAGAAACTTACTAAGAAAAACAATGTATCTAAGGAAGATATATCGACGTTTCTTGACGCGTGGAAAATCGTAACATTCTGATCGCCAATTATCAGCAATAATACTAGTGACGTCATCAATAAACTAGGTATCAGATAAGCATTTAATTGCCATTAAGAGTTGGCGTTTGTTAGTGTGAGGACAAAGAAGAAACCGACTTGACAAAGAACTTGTCAAGTACTTTAAATTTCATTGAATCGTGTAGTTCTCATGACAACATTTAATGTACATTAAATTCATATTTAAACGCGCACAATTTGCTCGGATTAACATTAGTTTAATTAAAATTATTTTAAATTTATACAAACTTGTACACAATATGCTCAGTATAACATTTAATGAATAGTTCATTGAATTAAAACTATAATAATACAGTAATAATAAATCCTTTATTGCATGAACAATATAAAAAACATTGTATCGCAAACGTCAATATTAAAATTAATTAACCTATTGCTTTAATTTAACCAATCATTCGTAACAATAAATACACACAAACATACATACAAGAAGAGCATTCACACAAATCTACCTATAGTGTTTGAAACTCCCACAACAGTCAACGCTATGAGTCTAGCCAATTAAGTTGGTCTCCCAGTCGTGTGCTAGGAACTCTCCGATGCTGTAAAAAGCCTGGGGCAACAGTATGTCTCTCAAGCGGGTCTTAAATATTTTTTAATTTGAAACAATATTAATTTCTTTAGGTAAGTTGTTAATTAATTTGACACCCACCTGCGAGGACAGGTGTTGATAGACTACCGTTCTGTGTTGCCCAGTACGGTAGCCATCTCAGTCCCTAATATTATAATAATTATGTACGTCTGTGGACCTTATCAGGTTGCATTTGGACATACAATATAAAATTGTTTCTAGAATATACAAGCAAGGCAGAGTCAACAGCTTGAGTTGTTTGAACATTGGTTTGCACGACTCTCTGCTCATTAAATTTGCAATAATTCGGACTGCCTTCTTTTGTAGTCTAAACACTCTCAAGAATTCACTATATACACCACCTCCCCAAATCACCAGTCCATAGGTAAGGTGAGGGTAAATGAGACCATAATATGCCGTCATCAGTACCTGAATAGGGCAGTATTTAGAGAGAGTCCTCAGTACATAAATGCCTGATGATAACTTAGAGCATACACTATTAATATGGTCATTCCATGGCAAACCTCTGTCGAGGTATATTCCAAGGAATTTAGTGGACTCCACTTCTTCTAGTACAGAGTCAGCCAGTAACACTGAGGGGCTACTTCCGAAATCAATGGGCCTCAAACAAAAGTTGATGACCTGTGATTTTGTTGAATTTGTTTTAAGGTTCAGCATATTAAAACAGTTGAGCACAACTGTTCAAATCAAGGTAAACGTTTAATTCTAGATTTTCTTTACAGTTTTCACTAAAGCAAAAACTTAATCGTGCTCAGCATACATGACAAAACATTAAATGTATACTTAAAATTTGACAATTTTTAATATATCAACATTCAGTATCAAATATTTATACTGAACAAATGGTTTTATATAAATAAGTACATTTATATTAAACTCATACGCGATTGTGCTTTTAGAAAGAGGTCTAGAGTTTAACTCTAAAAATATTTTGATGTAGTAAAACCTATTGAGGACTTACTCTGATATATCAGATAAACAAAAACATGTATTTATTGCAAGCATGTTGAAGGTGCTTATGTGGGAACTCCCTTTTGGGACACTATATAAATACAAAATGTCCTTAATAGTACATCTGCAAAAAGGCATGCACGTTTAACAAATATTTCCGAGGATACGATACAAGGTTAATTTTCAAAGACTAATTGTGAAACAATTTACTGTGGATTACATAATGTATTTCACCTTAATTTACTTAATTCCTGCTAATAAATAAAAATATACATTACAACTTCAAGCATCTGAACAGTTTTCTGGTTTGAAAATGAAGCGGAATAAATTACAGTATTTATACCACAATACAAAATAGGAAGTGTGTTCAAACACAGACACTCACGCACAAGCATACATTCTTACACAATAATAGTAAGTGTTGTAAATTTCAGATTGAGTTGATATTGGTATTCTTCTTTGTTAATAAATTTTCACAAAATCACCAATAAATAAAACTTTTTTCGAGGCCTTTCGCCATAATCCTAAAGACAAAATTAAAAATGAAAATCTATCTGGAATTTATGAAATTAATTGTGACAATTGTGAAGAAAAATACATAGGACAAACTAAGAGAAATTTAAAAATAAGATTTAAAGAACATTATTCACATATTAAATTTAATAGAGAAGAAAAATCAGCAGTTGCTAAACATTGCCTAACAACAAACCATAGCATCACAAAAGAAAATTCAAAAATAATAAAATCAGTTTCATCTTCAAAACATTTAAATGCATGGGAAACCTATTTTATTAACAAAAGTGATTCGTCTTTAATGAATAATGAAAGTGGGCCTATTCAAAATTCTCGTTTATTATCATCACATTTTATACAAAATTATACACTCTAATATATACATTTTTACATATATATATTGTATATTATTAGTAATTTACCATATGTTTACAATTTTACAATTCTTTTAATTATTTACATATGTTTTCCAAATTAATTATTGTATTGTTTTGTTTATAACCAAATAAAAATTTGTGTTGCCTGATGATGGCGAAAGGCTGGCGAAAGGCCTCGAAAAAAGTTTTATTTATTGGTGATTTTGTGAAAATTTATTAACAAAATAGTAAGTGTGTTCAAACACAGACACTCACGCACAAGCATACATTCTTACACAATAATAGTAAGTGTGTTCAAACACAGACACTCACGCACAAGCATACATTCTTACACAATAATAGTAAGTACGTTCAAACACAGACACTCACGCACAAGCATACTTTCTTACACAATAATAGTGTTTATTATATTTTGAGTGTTTTTATTAAATATAATAAGTTTCGAGCCTCCTTTTTGTTATGAGCCTTTCTCAACAGTTGTAAGATTCTAACCAAGTAATTTACGTTAGCTAACTATGATCTTGGTGCACCCAAACTTAACTGATCGACTTTCTTGTTAACAACATCCATCCATAACCACTCACAGCCCTTGTAAGTCTGTATCACCGATATAGAGCAAAAAACCAAGAAGGTCAATTTACCTTACACGACATAATGTTTACCTTAATTCAACGTGCTGAGCAGGCGAACATTCCATCGTGACGTAAATATATCCTACGTTGTTTTGATTTGAACTACTCATGAGTTTAAGAATCCACTGGCAGGCCTATCTATCGAAGTAACTATCACATTTCAGGAGACTAAATAAATATATATTTACTTATATACAAACAGATGTAGCCTATGTATGTTTGTTCTTCCTATTTAAACTTACACATTTAACCTACTGTACTATCAACCAACTAAGATCAACAACAGCTCCTACTAAGAATATCCTACAGAACACAATAAATTACTCTCAAGCATACAACAATTATGATCAAGATGGGGAGTGATATTGACCCACCCGCCTGCACAAACACGTACAGTGATATTGACCCACCCGCCTGCACAAACACGTACAGTGGTATTGACCCACCCGCCCGCAAACACACGTACAGTGGTATTGACCCACCCACCTGCACAAACACGTACAGTGGTATTGACCTACCAGCTTGCACAAACACGTACAGTGGTATTGACACATCCGCCTGCACAAACACGTACAGTGGTATCGACCCACTATATTGACCCACCTGCCCACCCATACACGTACAGTAGTATTGACCCACCCGCCCACCCTAAACGTACAGTGTTATTGACCCAACTACCCGCCTTACACGTACAGTGGTATTGACCCACCTACCCACCCTTACATTTACAATGTTATTGACCCACCCACCCACCCTTACACATACAGTGGTATTGGCCCACCCGCCCACCCTAAACGTACAGTGTTATTGACCCAACTACCCGCCTTACACGTACAGTGGTATTGACCCACCTACCCACCCTTACATTTACAATGTTATTGACCCACCCACCCACCCTTACACATACATTGGTATTGGCCCACCCACCCACCCATACACGTACAGTGGTTTTGACCCACCCGCCCACCCATACTCGTACAGAGGCAATGACCCAACCGCCGACCCATACACGTACAGAGGAAATGACTTCCTGAAACACGTACAGTGGTATTGACCCACCCGCCCACCCATACACACGTACAGTGGTATTGACCCACTCGTCCACCCGTACACACGTACAGTGGTACGTACAAGGTGTAAGCCTTGGCTTACAGTACACCCACCCACCCGCCCATACACGTACAGTAGTATTGACCAATTCACCCGCCCATACAAGTACAGTGGTATGACCCACTCTCCCGCCCATACACGTAGAGTGGTATAACCCACCCACCCGCCCATACACGTAGAGTGGTATAACCCACCCACCCACCAATACACGTACAGTGTTATGACCCACCCGCTTCCCCATACACGCACTGTGGTATTCACCCAGACGCCCACCAATACACGTACAGTGGTATTGACCACCCGCCCGCCAATACACATACAGTGGTATTGACCCACACACCCGACATTACACGTACAATGGTATTGACCCACCCACCCGCTCATACATATACAATGGTACTATCCCACTTCATAAGCATCCTTAAAACATACTCACCCACCCACCCATACACGTACAGAGGTATTGACCCACACACCCACCCATACATGTACAATGGCATTGACCAATCCACCCGCCCATACTCGTACAGTGATATTGACCGACCAATCCGCCCATGCACGTACAGTGATATTGACCCACCCACCCACCCATACAAGTACAGTGGTATTGACCCACCCACCCACCCATACACTTTCAGTGGTACTGACCCACCCACCCACCCATACATTACAGTGCTATTGACCCACCCACCCACCCACCTATACACATACAGTGCTATTGACCCACCACTTTCACTAGACCAGAGGAATTCACTAAAGTTTGAGGATGGTAAACGTGGTTTTCCAAAATTGACAGTTTGCTTTTGGGTGACCCACCCACCCACCTATACATGCACAGTGGTATTGGCTCATCCACCCACCCATACACGCAAAGTGGTATTGGCTCACCCACCCACTTATACACGTACAGTGATATTGACCCACCCAACCACCCATACAAAAACATTGGTATTGACCCTCCCATACACGTACTGTGGTATTGACCCATCCACCCACCCATACACGTACAGAGGTATTGACCCACCCGCCCACCCATACACGTACAGTGGTAATGACCCACCCGCCCAGCCATACACGTACAGTGGTATTAACCCACCCGCCCACCCATACACGTACAGTGGTATTAACTCACTCACCCACCCATACACGTACAGTGGTATTGACCCACCCACTTACCCATACACGTACAGTAATATTACTGTACCAATACCACTGTACGTGTATGGGTGGACGGTTGGGTCAATACCACTGTAAGTGTATGGGTAGACGGTTGGGTTAATTATCACTGTACGTGTATGGGCTGTCGGGTGGGTCAGTACCACTGCACGTGTATGGGTGGGCGGGTGGGTTACTGAACAGTAAAATGTTAGGTACTTCCAGTGTTGAGCTCTCAATTGAAATCATCTAATCTGAGACGACTAATCAGCTGAACTGTTATTTCAATAACACTATACGTGTATGGGTGGGCGGGTGGGACAATAACACTGTACGTGTATGGGTGAGCGGATGGATCAATACCACAGTACGTGTATGGGTGGGCGGGTGGGTTACTGAACAATAAATTGTTAGGTACTTCCAGTTTTGAGCTCTCAATTGAAATCATCTAATCTGAGACGACTAATCAGCTGAACTGTTATTTCAATAACACTATACGTGTATGGGTGGGCGGGTGGGACAATAACACTATACGTGTATGGGTGGGTGGGTGGGTGGGACAATAACACTGTACGTGTATGGGTGGGCGGGTGGGTCATTACCACTGTTCATGTATGGGCGGGCCGATGGGTCATTACCACTGTACGTGTACGGGTGGGCGGGTGGGTTCAAAAAGTGAACCAAAAGTTGATGATTTCGTTCGTTCATAATCTACTTATGAAAGTACAAAAGATCTCAGGTTATGTGTATTGGCGGGTGGGTTAACCTGGGGCTAAAGTATGCAAGTGAATAAAATCGTGATAAAAAAGTAGAAGCCTAAGAACAATACAATCAACTAAGCAAACAAAATTAAAGTAAAAAAATGATAAATCTGCCATTAAAAAAGTCGAAGTTCTTACGATAAAAGGTGCTTACAAACTTGGTTTCAAATCCGGTAGTAGGCGGCGGCACACCGTTCGAACGTAGTAACGTTGCACCATTGATTTTACTATATAAATAGTAAAATCAATGGTTGCACTCTTTCATGTTCCACAGTACGTGTATGGGTGGGCGGGCGGGTAAGTACCAAAGTGCGTGTATAGGTGGGCGGGTGGGTCAATGTCAAAGTGCGTGTATGGGTGGGCGGGTGGTCAATACCAAAGTGCGTGTATGGGTGGGCGGGTGGGTCAATGCCAAGGTGCGTGTATGGGTGGGCGGGTGGTCAATACCAAAGTGCGTGTATGGGTGGGCGGGTGGGCCAATACCAAAGTGCGTGTATGGGTGGGTGGGTGGGTCAATGCCAAAGTGTGTGTATGGGTGGGCGGGTGGTCAATATCAAAGTGCATATATGGGTGGGCGGGTGGGTCAATGCCAAAGTGCGTGTATAGGTGGGCGGGTGGTCAATACCAAAGTTCGTGTATGGGTGGGCAGGTGGGTCAAGACCAAAGTGCGTGTATGGGTGGGTGGGTGGGTCAATGCCAAAGTGCGTGTATGGGTGGGCGGGTGGTCAATACCAAAGTGCGTGTATGGGTGGGCGGGTGGGTCAATGCCAAAGTGCGTGTATATGGGTGGGGGGGTTTCATCCGACCCCCACATTTCATCCGACAGCCATGAAACTTTAGGTTGTTGAATACATTCCCGCGAAATGTACATTCTGGCAAGGTACATCTATAACAGCTATAACTGTATGGAATAAATGTGAGTTGGAAGTGTACATTCTGGCATGGCACATTTATCTATAACATCTATAACTGTATGGAAGAAATGTGGGTTGGAAATGTACATTCTGGCATGGTACATCTATAACAGCTATAACTGTATGGAAGAAATGTGGGTTGGAAATGTACATTAGGCATGGTACATCTATAACAGCTATAACTGTATGGAAGAAATGTGGGTTGGAAGTGTACATTCTGGCATGGCACATTTATCTATAACATCTATACCTGTATGGAAGAAATGTGGGTTGGAAATGTACATTCTGTTATGGTACATCTATAACAGCTATAACTCTATGGAAGAAATGTGGGTTGGAAATGTACATTATGGCATAGGACATTTAAAACAGCTATAACTGTATAGAATAAATGTGGGTTGGAAATGTACATTCTGGCATGGTACATCTATAACAGCTATAACTGTATGGAAGAAATGTGGGTTGGAAATGTACATTCTGGCATGGTACATCTATAACAGCTATAACTGTATGGAAGAAATGTGGGTTGGAAATGTACATTCTGGCATGGTACATCTATAACAGTTATTACTGTATAGAATAAATGTGGGTTGGAAATGTACATTCTGGCATGGAACATCTATAACAGCTATAACTGTATGGAAGAAATGTGGGTTGGAAATGTACATTCTGGCATGGTACATCTATAACAGCTATAACTGTATGGAAGAAGTTTGGGTTGGAAATGTACATTATGGCATGGGACATTTATAACAGCTATAACTGTATAGAATAAATGTGGGTTGGAAATGTACATTCTGGCATGGTACATCTATAACAGCTATAACTGTATGGAAGAAATGTGGGTTGGAAATGTACATTCTGGCATGGAACATCTATAACAGCTATAACTGTATGGAAGAAATGTGGGTTGGAAATGTACATTCTGGCATGGTACATCTATAACAGTTATAACTGTATAGAATAAATGTGGGTTGGAAATGTACATTCTGGCATGGAACATCTATAACAGCTATAACTGTATGGAAGAAATGTGGGTAGGAAATGTACATTCTGGCATGGTACATCTATAACAGCTATAACTGTATGGAAGAAATGTGGGTTGAGAATGTTGTACCAGACATGCTTCAAAAGTGATAAAAATTAATATGGCTTTATATTTAATTTCATAAACAATTTTGAACCCACGACATTTTTCGAGCTAGACAGAAGATAATACGCAGATAGCTTGATTAGATTAATTTAAAGTTTAAGAGTCCAGGAGGGTGGGAATGGTGTAAATAATGGTCGCAACTGGCTCTAAAACATACAATGATTTTCTCTCGGTACGTAGAAAAGAAGACAATAGGTATCACGCGCATCTCCCATGACGTCAAATGGGCGAAATGACACAAATAAACACAAAAATACTGTTCTAATTCCCGTAATTACTATTACAGCAGATTAGTTGTAAATAACTTGCTTACTATTTAGCTGAATGCTTCTATAATTGGTACAATAGCCACGAGATATCTTGAGCTGTGGCTTACGCCACGGTCAGTGTCGGGGGGGGGGGGGATCTCCACCAATAAACAGCGTTTAGCGTGCTACTAAAATTGCTGTAAATATTAACTCAAGACGCCCACAAGTTACCTTTTCATAACACAACTCCCATATGATTACTCACTGATACTCGTATTTATTTACAATCATATTACTTGGTATTATGTGTTATCTTGTTATGATTATAGGCCATTATTATCTTTATCTAAACTTTAATGAGAAAAATAAAATCATATGGAATACCAAATAATAAAACACTGGTGAATTTATAGAATGTAGGTTATGTTAGTAAACAAGTAATGTACAAGTTTTGATCGTATGCAGTCCGTAATTTAATATTATAATAAAAAACTCATACTCGCGAATGACTTTCTGAACAATATTCAATTGAATGTCTTTACAGATACACAGCTGTTTTAACTAAATTAATATTTAAATTAGAACATATGTGGCTAAGTTATTAAATACGTAGCAACTAATAATTATTATAAACAAAATATGCACTAATATTTGCAATAACAACACGTTTCGGATAAAAAAAGAAGGCAGTGACACTCCACTCTCCAATCAGCTGATCAGCAGCGGTAGTCAATGTCTATATGTCAGGTTAGTACAAAGGCACGCATGCGTATGCCGTACCCCTCCCCTCCGCTAACCACCAAGCATTTGAAAAGTAACGGTTTTCACATCTCAAGATGTTCCGTGGCTACTGTAGACTTATACCAGTATTTAATAAATTAAATAAACCAACTGATTTCGCCCTGTGACGTTATAGTGTACTGCGCAGCCTCGTCGTGATATTTACAGTCTGTCCGTCTTTTCTAGTTACCGTAGATTTTCCATCACTACTGTATTTTTATTGATACCTGTAACAGCTGTTTATATTTTAAATGTTTATGCTGGTGTAAAAATATAGCGTATTTTCAGTGTGGATTTAAGATTGTTATATATTATGGTGGTAGTTTCTCAAACTGCAAAGCTACCATCAGGCCCAAACAACTCTGTAGTCCTGAGATCTTACTGTCAGTGGGTTAAGACATACTTCTCTATTTCAACTTTACTGTTCGGGTTTAATCTTATACATTAATGAGCTACAGTGAACATTGTATGATTATTAAATGTCCAATCTAGAGGGTCATAAGTTGATATTATGACTTTTTAAGTAAACAATACTCAAGAATAAATTATGTTTGAAGTTTCAGATATTTTTAACTGTAACAAAATTATAAAAACACCCAATTTAAAAAATCATGTTATGTAGAGCAGGTCATCTATAAAATGACACTTATTGTGTTACAAGAGGTATTTTAGGTACGGACCTAAAATCCTTGAATTAAAAACCCACGATTTTTGTGTTTTTCGAGGAGCAAAATGTCCCTTAAAGACATGGATTTTTATATATAGTAAAACAAGTGTTAAAAAAATATAATGATAAAGATTTGTTCTGTTACTTTTGATTAATCTAAAATTAATTTTGAGGGAATGCAGTTTTTGTATAACAGAGATGCGCTAAAAAGGACTTTTCAAAATTCCATAAGAAATTGCTTTTAGAATTATTTAATCTTCTAGGATCAACAGAATATTTAAATCACATTATAAATAAAAAAGATATAAAGTAATTAATTCAACGAAAACAAGTTTAAGTGAAAGTAAATAATCACTTTAAGTGTGTGCCCGCTCGTGCGTCGGAGTAGAGCCTGCTGTACGTGTATCACTGTACGTGTGTGGGCAGGCGGGTGGGTCATTACCACTGTATGTGTGTTGGTGGGTGGGTGGATCAGTACCACTGTACATGTGTAGGAGTATTGTTACTTAGTACCTTAGCCTACATTTAAAACTAATACGAGTATATTTGATCTCCAATTAACCCATATTAAATGTATTTATTCACTAGAAATATTATTTTTCACATAGCTCTTGGATAAGCACGAAGGATACATTAATGCAGTCGTATTGACCCACCTGCCCACCCTACACGTACAGTGCTATTGACCCACCAGCCCACCCATACACGTACAGTGCTATTGACCCACCAGCCCACCCATACACGTACAGTGCTATTGACCCACCTGCCCACCTATACACGTACAGTGCTATTGACCCACCCATACACATACAGTGGTATTGACCCACTTGCCCACCCATACACATACAGTGGCATTGACCAACCGACCACCCATACACGTACAGTGGTAATGACCCACCCGCCCACCCATACACGTACAGTGGTAATGACCCACCCATACACGTACAGTGGTATTGACCTACTCGCCCACCCATACATATACAGTGGCATTGACCAGCCGCCCACCCATACACGTACAGTGGTAATGACCCACCCGCCCACCCATACACGTACAGTGGTAATGACCCAAACGCCCACCCATACACGTACAGTGGTAATGCATTGATGTACGTGCCAGATGAAAACGAACACACAAGTGTCTCTACAACCACTTGATTAAATAAAGAGAATCAAAACGATACTTTGAAATGTTTCCCATACGACAATGAATAAGTTTAAATAAAAACAATACAATGTGAGTTGAATGTTGTTGTATCGAGTGTCCTTGGATATTATTCGTTATGAAATCGCAGCAGCACGAGAGGTGTAAGCTGCGTTTTTAAACTTTTTATAGAACAATAACATACATCCTGATCAGCAAAATGCATGTATATTTCTTACTCTAAAATATGGCTCACAGAAATTGCATCGGTAAATTTATATTCACTTAAATTATGTCTGTAAATATATTTATCTCCATTTTCTTCCTCTACTTCTCAGTAAGAGTTCACCTCAGCCAAATTATGAGTGTGGTTTTCACGAAAAGAAGATTTTTCACGCAAAATATGCCTTTTCATTAGTTTTTATACTTCCACAACACTTGATTAGTTGGCTTGAAGGGATTCTGTTTTATTATGTAGGGCCGTTAAAAAATAATTGGCCACTTTTTAATGAATATTGTAAAACTGGTATGTCTGGTAAAAAAATAATTAATAGTTATATCACAATGAGGTCATTAAAAAAATATTAACAGTGTTATAGATATAGATAATCTATATGAGCCGACATGTTGCAATTTCTTGATTTTTGCAATGCAGTTGCTTATGGTACGGGCAGATCTAGTGTGTGTGTGTGATAATTAACTCTGTATTTAGGAAGCAATCGATTAATTAGTTTAAAAATCAATTAATTAATTTGCTAAACCAATACAAACAATGTATATAATCAGCTGTGGTTACAATGATAAAAACCATTGTATCATCTGCTAATAAACAAATTTAAGAAAATACACAGTTTTTGATATTTCATTTAAAGATAGAGTATTTGTGCTAACACAGAACCTTAAGGAACTCCATATAGTGCTTCGGTTTATTTTATATGTAAATAACAAGTTTTATGCTTTTATTTGTGGAATGTCAACTTTTTGTTGTATTTTATTAAGGATAGAAAAATATCTGAACCATAACAAAATTTGAAAGAGATCAGCTGATAACCACCGGCTGTTAATTTGTCATTGTAGTGAATGATACTTATAAGGAACAGTCGGCAGAAGTTTGTAACAATGATTACATTGGATTATCTATACCCATCCGAAATTCATATTCGCCCAAATCTTGACGATCGGCCTCTTAAGAATAATTAAATAAACAAGACAATCTAAAGCAGCCATATAATTAAATAGCTATGTGTTCATCCCAGTAAAGAATACTGGTGCAATATGGTATCCTATGCAACTTCTGTTGACTGTAGACTGGAGTTTGTAAACAGTGAAGCGAGATGTGACAACTCGGTGCAGTTTGCACAAAAGATCGACACCGGTAGCAGAGAGTCGTTGCATCCAGCAGGTCGTTGAACTCTTCCTCGGCCACTGAGATCACGTCTGTTCCACATTCTGGCCGTCCATCTTGCCTCCTGAATCCTGGCTCAACAGTTTCTCTCCACTTTCATCCTCGAACTACGTTCTGGAGGCGCGTGGCCGACCGCCTATCCGGAAGTCCAGGTTCCCGATTCGGCTACGGGATCAGAAGTATCCGATCTTCTGTAGAGGCTGTCTGTTAAGTTTCGTTCCCAAAATGTAAAATAAGGTTCTATGGATAAACAAAGTAAGCAAGGTTCTATAAGTTAACATAACTTTTTAAGTAGTTAAACATAACATCTATTTTAGGTATCAGCTTCATCAAAGTTAGAGCATGTATGACATATCATAAATAAACCCCATAAGAGCATTTCTCGAAAATTATTATTATGAATCACCTCGAAAAAAGTAATAATGACGTAAGCCCACATTGATTTGCCGATTTAAAAAAATGATCAGGTATGCGTGGTGAAGGCAATCAGAATTTAAATTTAAAACTAATCAACAAAATATAAAAGGATAATATATGGATAATCATCACGAGAGCATTGTAGTCAGAGGATATCAAACGGATGAATATCAATTTCCTATTTGGTGGTGGCACAGTTTGAAATGTTCTGTTGTGAATTGCACAAAAATGTATGGTCAAAAAAACGTAAAAAACAAAGAAGTTGAACAAGCCGTGATATCTAGAATCTAGTCGACAGACCTAGACTTTCTCCGAGCAATGATGCCTACCCCTCTTTTCTAACCTTCCAGATTTATTCCAGTTGTAAAGTGTTCTTTACTTAATAAATAGGCAAAGTATTTTTTTATTTTTTAAGATAAATATCAACATTTGCTTGACTCAAACTCTAAGTTCGATGTGACTCTGAGACTGTATGAAACACACGTCACTTATTCTTGCCGCAATAACTCCTCAAAGAAATATAATAAAACGGACACTGCTAGTGTTGCCACTGGCTAAATAAACTGGCCTGGATCCAAACTTCTTGTCCTTGTGGTGTGTAATTATTATTGTTACACAGGGTAACCTAGGCGTTCAATTATACAATACTTGTAGACCTTTCATTTATTTGGAATATCAATTCCTTATCAACCTATGTTTGAATTTGTATTTTACATAGCTCCTTGCTAAATGACGATGAACGGTTTATAATTTATATAAATTCCCTACATAATTCTCATTTAAAATAAATAGGTCCCAATAATAATTTTAAGTTCTGATAATCAAACAAACGGAATAGTTAAAATTATCGTGGTGTAGCCAATTAACACGTTGGAACGTAGATAGCCCACTTAGAAAACGAATCTACTGAACCAACTGGTGCGAGTGAGATGCACTGAATGGTGGGAGTGAAACAGAGAACTACTCCGTTCCACTGTGTAATTCCAATTGAAAATTGTCGTAGCAATAAGGAGACGGAGACCATGTAGTGGTGGCGCAATAGAAAACCCCCGCCCATTACGTCATCAGCAACCATGACCATTTTGTTGGTTTGATTAACACAAACGAATCAAGCTTAGTACGATAAAATTAAACGAATATTTAATATTCAAATAACAATTAATTAATGGAGGCAATAACAGCTAATAATAATGCAAACAATAAGTAGCAATTAAAAAAAGATGCAAAGTTCTTTTCGGATATTTTTTTTAACTAAATACCGTTGAAGACGTGAAGGCGGAAGTCAGTCACTACCGTGAAGTAAAGCAGCTCCGTGGTGAAACGATTCCCCTCTGCTGCTGGAACCCCTACATGCACTAAATATAACAAGCAGGTCACTTATTATCAGGCCCAATTATATTGCGACTAGTGTAACACTCAATGCCAGTTACCTTATCTCATCTAGTATTATGCCATTTATAAATACGTAGTTTTGTAAACTGATGCTGAACCAATAAAACAATTGTAGGCGGGATTTTAAATTAGAAGTGTTGGGCATTTGGCATAGGATATTGCAGAACTATGAGAGGGGGCTCAAATTGATAATAGGGAATCAGGAAAAAATAACAGTATTCCAAAAATGTTATTATCAAAAAACGTAAAACATCCACCATAACAAATCATGGAGGTTTATAAGCGTTTTAATTTTTACATTATAAAAAAAGGAACTGATAGACAAAAAAAGAACTATTTATTTGCTCTGTTTCTTATGCTTAACTTAACATTTTGGAGGAATGTTGATTTATCATCATAAGAAAGGATTTTTTGAAATTCCACTCCTGAAGGGAGAAGTGTCTTAAATGAGCGCTTTTCTCCCCAACAATAATAGTTCAACATTATATTACAACAATTGTTTTAAATAATATATTCGAGTAGTTAACACGCTATTGTTAATGTAGTCGCGAGCACTGTGGGTGAGACCGAGCGGAGCGAGTGACGGGGTTGTGCAGAGGTGTCACTTAGTACAGATACATTATAAAAAAGTTTTACTCGTCACTAGACGATTATAGTTTCATTGCATTAGATCTTTGAACTTTAGCTGTAAAACATATGAAAGTACATAAGATATCGTTATGGATGCATATTAGGTACAAAAAATCCCTGCGTGCGTTGTAAGTTATTGTAGGTACTGAAACGAGAGGCTTTGGTTTATAAATTGTCTCTCAGTGTTTTCAATCAACTGTAAGCTATATAAGGCTCAATATACGAGGCTCAATATACAAGGCTCAATATATAAGGCTCAATATATAAGGCTCAATATATAAGGCTCAATATACAAGGCTCAATATACAAGGCTCAATATATAAGGCTCACTATATAAGGCTCAGTATATAAGGCTCAATATACAAGGCTCAATATACAAGGCTCAATATATAAGGCTCAATATATAAGGCTCAATATACAAGGCTCAATGTACAAGGCCCAGTATACAAGGCTCAATATATAAGGCTCAATATATAAGGCTCAATATATAAGGCTCAATATACAAGGCTCAATATACAAGGCTCAATATACAAGGCTCAATATATAAGGCTCAATATACAAAGCTCAATATAGCCTACAAGGCTCAATATACAAGGCTCAATATACAAGGCTCAATATACAAGGCTCAATATATAAGGCTCAATATATAAGGCTCAATATATAAGGCTCAATATATAAGGCTCAATATATAAGGCTCAATATACAAGCCTCAATATACAAGGCTCAATATACAAGGCTCAATATACAAGGCTCAATATACAAGGCTCAATATACAAGGCTCAATATATAAGGCTCAATATATAAGGCTCAATATATAAGGCTCAATATACAAGGCTCAATATACAAGGCTCAATATATAAGGCTCAATATATAAGGCTCAATATACAAGGCTCAATATACAAGGCTCAATATATAAGGCTCAATATACAAGGCTCAATATATAAGGCTCAATATATAAGGCTCAATATATAAGGCTCAATATACAAGGCTCAATATACAAGGCTCAATATACAAGGCTCAATATACAAGGCTCAATATACAAGGCTCAATATACAAGGCTCAATATACAAAGCTCAATATACAAGGCTCAATATACAAGGCTCAATATACAAGGCTCAATATACAAGGCTCAAAATATAAGGCTCAATATACAAGGCTCAATATACAAGCCTCAATATACTCGTACAAGCCTCAATATACAAGGTTCAATATATAAGGCTCAATATATAAGGCTCAATATAAAAGGCTCAATATACAAGCCTCGATATACTCGTACAAGCCTCAATATACAAGGTTCAATATATAAGGCTCAATATATAAGGCTCAATATACAAGGCTCAATATACAAGGCTCAATATACAAGGCTCAATATACAAGGCTCAATATACAAGCCTCAATATTCAAGGCTATGCGTTTGAGATTTTTTTTAGCTGAATGAACACATTCAGTAAATTCTAATATACAAAGCCAGAACATGCTTCTAATAATAAAATATACATGAAGTGGTATAAATTCAATTTTTGCTATAAAGTTCACACACCAGAATACGTAAAACAGAAAATAAGGCAATTATCAATATTATATTCACAATTAATTAACAACTTGAAATACAGATACAAATATACACTATGCATTGTCAAAATTAACATTAAGCAATCAGTAGACCTACCAAATCAAAATCCGTTATTTGCAACAGTACATAGCCTAATACTGCATAAATGTGTCAAAAAACTAAATATGTACTGCTATAACTGTCTAACAATATTACAAAATAATAATATGTATAAAAATCCCTTACCCCCCGAATTACTATAAATGGTAGGCTTCTTAGTTCATGGACTAAATGTCATAACTCACTGTTGCATCTAATCATGAAGTTTGTACATGTTTAGTAAACCACTAAAGGAAAATGGCCGGTTTCACAAAATGCATGCAAACATTTACTAAATCTTTCACTACATCCAAGCTGAACAATCAAGGTTTCACTACACTGCGAAATTTAGAATCGGGAATTTAAAATAAATAGGAAATTGAAACAAGTAGGCTTAACACATGAAACAAGGAAACTACTCTGATTGTGTTTAGTGATAATACTTATTTTATTAGTTGCTATATTATATTAAGTGAATACGAGGGAAGTCTGGGGTGTCCGTGTTTAGTCGTATATAGTTGTAGTCTAGATAGGGGAAGAGGAAGAGAACCGAGTATCGGGCTTGCCAGTTAGTTGAAAATCAAACCAATACTGTGGTTCGTTCCACTAAAATATGCAGGTCCCATAGTTGCCCTGGCTATTGCGCTTTTAATAAACGGCTCTTGTTAAGGAACAGTTTACCTTATTTAGTAAAAATTACTACTCTCGTTAATTTACACTCATCACACACATTCGCCCTTATCTTGAAGATCGTCGATAGTAATGTCGTTTAATAATGAACACTTTTGTACGAGCACATTGCTGGACTATTGGTCGCTATTTTCGTGCTACAAATTGTCACTAAACTAATTTATTGAAGCTCGGTGATCAGTAAAGTTGAAGTCACGTAAAATGGCGACACCCGTGTATTTATAAAACACCCTGTTATAAATGTATTCCCTACCCAGCTAGCTATGGGCAATCCCTATATACCCACACAATCAGTTTGAATTACCCCTGCTAAAGAAACTGATAGTCTCTGTGGTACAGTACATCGCACATTCGACAATTACGAACTTGTGCTCCTATTATATCCCCTTATGACTAATAATCAAGTTTTCATCAAATAAAAATGCTAATCCTGGAAAAATCGTACATACCACATTTATAAATAACCAATTTTCCTATATTATTGCACAAATTACACTTTTAAGACATGGAAATTAGCATAATCAGCTTTAGAAATAGTACTGTAAACTTGACAGATCAAAATACGACAGCTGAGAACTCAAGTTGTTCCAAACAATTCGAAAGGGAAAACTTGTAATTGATATTCTGAACTTGCTCGCCTCATATTTTTTATAGATAGAACAAAGGTTCACTGCATTCTGCTATAATTTTGCATAGTGAGTCTCTGAGTACACTTCACTCGAGGAGCCGAGGAACGAAGATCAGTGAGCTGAGACATTTATCTTTGCGCCGCCTCATCCGCCATAGAGGTTTTCAATCCGGCACACCTGGTGTTTTTGTTTGAGCTCCGACATCTCTTCCGGAAGGAAACTAAATGTCGTCGTTTCGCACTCCCCTTCCTAAATGAAATAAACATGGCCACATCGTGGTGAATAAACTAACATGTTAAAACGAAAAAGTGAAATGTGATGAGTATTCGCCATCGCCGTTAAATTTTGATTGTATTTAAGATTATGTTCATTACGTTTCTGACTATGTTTACTGATCAATCTTCTTGTAAAAAAATAATAATAAATAAAAAATCAATAAAATAAATAATAACAATAAATTAGAAATAGCAAATGAACAAAACAATAAAGACTTACAGTAAACTAAAACATGGTCGTAAGAAATAACGCAAAACATATATAAGACAAAAGTAACAACTAAGTAATGAAAAATTAAATAAAAAAGATAAAAGTTAAATAAATAACAGTATCAAATGCCGGTTATCAATAAAAAGGCACCTAAAGTGCAGCATGATTAATGTCAATAGCAACATTTCGCGGTAGTTTAACCACGATAAAATGATACAAATTTTTAAACAAAATATTTTTACGAAAAAGAGGTAGTCCCTTGTTATAATAATAGACATTCTAAAATTTTATGTAAATTAATTATTCCACTTATTTGTTAAGTGCAGGGAACGTGTTATATAGTTTTGCAAAACAGTTTAACAAATACTAATATGACTAATAAAAACATTACGATCTGAACAAAATTCACATTTTCATGATCAATGTTGAAGGACAAAACGTTCTCCCAGTATAGTATCGGACGAAGACCTTGGGGCGTAAATGATGCTCGTGAGGTAAGAATTGCGAAACGGTGCCGCCACTGGTTGCGAGGTTGCGCCAACCACGACGTAGAAAGACTTTCCAGGGAACGCTGGAGTGTTTCTGGTCCAAGTGGATTTGAGTCCATTTAACTCATCTTAAAGTGTGGGGACATTCGATTCTCATCATTGTTTCATGCCCACCTTGTATTCAATCACAAAGAACGGCGCCTGGCGCATCTAAGAAGGAGTCTTGGATTCACCTAAGTCTAGGTTAACATAAGTCTAAGTAAAGCTATCTACTGTAGTACCTGGAGTTATAATACCTGATCCATCCTGATAGGGGCATAGGTTTACTAAGCACCTACTTGTATTAAATATGCCTTAAAATATTTATAACAAATTAAACATTACATATCAGTATTTAAAACTCTTCAATATAGGAGTATATTTAATAATTAAATAATAAATATTTTTATTTTAGGAGGTTATAATAGTTTTAATAGACAATAAGAGATATTAAATAATTTTGTTTTGTTAAAAATGAAAAAATATAAAATATATATATTGGATATAGCGTGTGCATATTTTTGAAAGACACTTGAATTTCTAATCAACATAGGTCTAACGAGTTTAGGTCTAATTAGTATTCTTTATTATACCATGTATAAAATTGTACTGCAATCCCGTACAAGTAAAATAGTTTTTACTGTATTCCTTAGTTTAAGACCTCATTTTTTGTAATCTCACATTTCACTATGGATGGAAATAAAAAATATTTGACTTTGACTTTGAGTCTGAGAGTGGGCATTAAAAGAAAAAAAAACTAATATTTAATATGTAAAAATGATCAGATCGACCAGTGCATGCATTATTTCAAAACACTTAGATAACAGAATTAAAGGACATAAAACACAAATCCAAAGATTAATCCGGTTCATAGATCAATTATTTATTGATAAATTGAAGATTGATACATTAAATGTTCAAACAATTTTATTTATTTGACAGCTGTACAGGAAACAATAAATCTCAGACTTTTTTACCCCGGATTTGTTTAACAACCCTATATTCTGAACAAGTTTGAAGTTAATGTTTGAATTCACTAAATTTCTGCATACACTAAACACACACTTTAATAAAAGATAGGATGAACACAGATAAAGTAAGAACCATAAGAGATTAATAAATTGGGGAAGCATATTTATGCCTTTAACTTGTCACAAAATGAACTGTGAAAGGGGAAGTTGATATTTTGTGAATAGTTTCCTGCTGGGAGAGTGTTTTGACCAGCACCGAGTATTCACTTATTTAAAAAATGATCTAATCAGTATGAGTCATTGTACGATATACATGACTGCAATACACAGCTTGACACTCGTAGTACAAAGGCTTCATCGCGTATTATAGCACATTACAGTAATTGCTGACCAATTTAGGACTAGTTTGATTTGGCGAAAATATTGTAAAACTATAGTGAGATGAACAATCAATTTTATAATCGTGTTGGCAAAATTATTGTGAAATATTATAAAAGTTCACGAAAAGGCTAAATGCCGGAAAGTGTTACGTTTCCTAATTTAACATTGCCTAACTCAACTTCGAAAATAGAGTACGTTAACCAGACACTGTAGTTTCATTTCAAATTAATGAACGAAAAATATGTTTACAGAATTTAAAAAATAAAGTCCGTTTAAAAATGCAAACTTCTTATAAACAATTTATATAACAAATCCAAACTGAATCTTAACACAAAATAATTATTGATCATATTTGTAAAATTAAAATATCATATCAACATTGTCTACAGTTACAAGTCAATGATTCAGGGCATGTTAATGTTCGAAGTAGGCCCGCTTTTAACATCCCAAATAATGTTAAGATAATTAAGGAAATAAAAAATATTTCAATTAATTTTATTTTACAAGAAAAGATAAATGGAAGTGAATAAATAAAGTATAAACAGTGTAAACTGTGAGTATAAAGCGATAATATCACAGAGCACAGAATAATATTTTCACTCGACTGACGACCAAAATGAGCAAGTTGCCGTACTAGTAATTACATATAGGCCTACAGGGTGTCCCAAAAGTAAAGTGCCAAACTTCGGCAAATGGTTATATAGGTCAATATAAAGAGAAATCAAGAGTAATTTTTTCTAAAAACGCTTCGTTTACCAGATATCCGCCATTTTTTTACAAAATAATTTTTATCTCTTAGCTTTGCCGATCTTTATGAAACCCGCTATACATGTTAAGATAATGGAGACCTATTGTAGAACAAAAATCAACTTGATCAAATTTTGAACCTCAAATTGGCGGCCATTTAAAATTTTTAAACGGAAATTACGGGAAAACGCTAAAAAATAATAATAATAAAAAAATATTAAGAACATTTTTTAAAGACAATTTTAGTACCAATCTTTTAGTATAAAAAACTTGGAATCGGACAAAACATAACCGAGACACATTGATATTTGTGTTGAGAGGCAGCAAAAAAGCTAAAAACGAATGACTTTTTTGCTGCCTCTCAACACAAATAAATGTCAATGTGTCTCGGTTATTTTTTGCCCGATTCTAATTTTTTGTATACTGACAGATTGATAAAATTTTCTAAAAAAACTTGTACTTAATAATTTTGTTATGTTTTGTCATTTTCCCGCAATATTTAAAATAGCCACCATTTTTAATTTAAAATTGGATCAAGTTGACTTTTGTTCTACAATAGGTCTCTATTATCTTTACATGCATAGCGGGTTTTATAAAGATCGGCTAAGCTAATTCGGAGATAGAAATTCTTTTGTAAAAAAATTTCAAAAAATGGTAGAAATGTGGTAAACGAAGTGTTTTCGAAAAAAAAAATATTCTTGATTTTATCTTTATTTTGACTTATTGTATACAACCATTTCCCGAAGTTTGGCACTTTACTTATGAACCATCCTGTATAGATAAGACGTAATCTAAAATAATTGGCTAAAAATTTAATTTTTAAATAATAAATATGGAATTTGGTGGGGGAACATATTTCCTAAATAGAAACATATTGCACTTCAATAAATCTATTGATAATAGACTAACTACCGGAATAAGTCTTATTATTTAGTAATGAGAAGCTTATTTAATTTTAATGCTAAATACACCACCACGAAGAATGACATACCGTAATGAATTCAACAGATATATAACACCATACTTACTTGATCTCTAGTTCTTGTATTCGCGTTGATATCGCACATTGCCAAAGCACCTTCACACCTTCATTTTAGGGATCATTTTAGAACTGAAGTAGCATTAAATTTGACTATTGAAACGGTATTGCCATTCTCATTTATATTGTAATGGATAAACATGAAATCGCAAAACTATTGTTCAAAGTTCAAACTGGAAGAAGATCTTCTTTCTGTAATAGTACGTCTAGTATGGATGTTTCTTTCGTTTTCCAGATTTCATTTTTAATAATAGCATGGGTCATGATAATACTTTTCATTCTATGAAATGTTAGTTACAATAATATTAGGTTCGAGGTTCAGTAAGAATGATTTAACAATACAACTGTCTGGAAGTTAATATTTCATTTAGTTAGTAATACCATTGATTTTACTATGTTTCAGTAAAATAAAATGGCAATACTGGGACTCATTACTGAGGTATTTAGCACTGTTATCCTAGTTATTCTTCTGTAGGCTTACTTCGATTCCGGAATTCTTCGACTTCAATCAACAACAAAGATTTAGATAAAACTCCTTTGTTCATAATCCTAGATGTCTAAAATACAATATAAAGTAACATTTAAGTTCGAAAAATAATTAAAAGAGGCGACGAACACTATTAATTGTAATATGTATTACTTTCTTTAAAACATTAGTTTTTATTTTCATTTGGCAAATGCATTAAATTGATTCAGACCTTGTTATGCACATGCTCGAGCGCCATCTTTATCATCAATCGATACTTGACCTGGATGTACACAGTTGTTTTTAATAAGTAGGAAAATGTAAATTATTGAAATACAACATATAATTGTAGATATTCTTTTACGCAGTTATGCGCTTAGATCTCTTGAGTGACAAATATAAATGTGTGCGGCTCTTTAGTTTTTCCCAAACATTATGTTTATAAGTGTACATTAGCAAAAGAAAATCCTTTTATTTTCCAAGTTTCCAATCTCCCCTCACCTTCCACCATAGCGAATTATCCCGGGTCATCGGAAGCAACTCTCTGCTCATGCGCAGAACGGAACGCAGATCAGTCGCTTCCTCGCTTGTCGTCGTCACACAACTTTGTGATCAAACGATTGAAGTATATTGTGAGCAGTGGATGTTTGTCTTTGTATACTTAGTGTCAGATTAACGTTATATATATATATTTATTGACAATACGTGTTCTATACTATATTACTGATTAAAAGTGTACAATGGCTTCAGATGAAGAAATGGACGAATCTTATGCCGGTAAGTTACAATCGCCAACCATGCTTGTTCTCGGTTTCTACAATGGAATAGTTAATTTACAATTAAGTTATGTCAACTTAAATTGAACAAATGTAAACAATGCTACTAAATATCATATTAACCAACATTTTATTCATAAACGCTATGGTGTAATGTTTAAACCACAGTTTGTTTTTAATGTTAATCTTTCGTTGAACAAAATGTTCACTTATTACCGTTTGTGGGAGGGGGATTCTCATTATTTTTCTTGTCAGTACGCGGGATTCCATGACCCTTCAACAAAATGGAGGACGTCAAACAAAGAAATTGGCACTAGATAAACATTATTTTGTAACAGTTTAATATATTGTTCAATATTATTAGTTAATAATACAAATAACCTTTGGTGGTTTCATTTCCAAGCATAACCTATAAACATAACCAACTTGAACGTTTATTCTGAATACCTTGTTAAATAGGCTTATTTTGAATAATTACAACTTCATATATTAATTATATTTTGATAGCAGCATTTAGTACTTTTTTATACCAACCTTACTTTTGAACCTTACCTAATTTACTTTAAAAAAATATGCCCAAGCTTATTCCTAAGCTTGTTGTTGATAACATCGGCATATTTTATTATCAACGGCAGTGCCAATTTACAATGTGTATATTACACGATTCAGATAATTGACTAAAACAGAATGAATACCAATATTAATTAACAAAAACAAGGCATAGGCTATACCAATATTAGATATTGCTGCCTTGATGTAAAAGAACATTTAGGCTTAAAAACTAATTAATGGGCTTCTGGTTATCTTATGTTTTCATTGGTTCAAAAACAATATACCTTACAAGTTTTTGTAATAATATACGAAGGCATTTACATATATCGAAGATTAACCCTAAATCGTGAACAGGTGAACCATTATGAACATGTGCTGCTTCTTCATAAAAATTAAGAACATTTTTTAAGACTACCAGTTCTGATGACAAAAACTTAGACAGCAGCGAAAGAGGGAACATTTGCTTACCACATCGTAAACTATGGTCTGAGTTTTAACTCGAGTTCTTGTTCAGCTAAATTAATTTAAAAGTTTTTTGAACTCAAGTTTTCACTTGGTAAAACTAAGTGTGAGGCTATAATATTAAATGTTAAATAGCTCTTTTAGCACAGGAAGAGCTGAAAGAAGACTTGAAAAACTCTAACTTCGTATCTGTAACTATGGATGCATCAAACAGAAAGGAGATAAAACTTGTGCCAATTATTGTTAATTCAGTCTTAATTCAGGAGTCCAAATCAAACTTTTGGATTTTAAATCACTACTGGGGGAAACGTCTGCAATTCATACTGAACATTTATTTTCTGCTTTGATGGAAAATGGTTTAGATAAAAAAGTGGTAGGTTTTTGTGGAGATAACTGCAACTCAAACTTTGGTGGGGTGAAAAGAGGAGGGTCAAACAACGTTTTCAGTCGACTCAAGGAAAGCCTGGGACGGGAAATCAATGGAATTTCAATGGCTGTGGAGCACACATTGTGCATAATTGTGTGCAACATGGAGTAGATATTCTACCAATTGACATTGAGGCCCTAGTAGTGAAAATATACACAGTCACATTTATACAGTGTGTGTAACCAAGCTGAAAGAGTTTTGTGAATTTGCGGAGGTTGAGTACCGAAAACTCTTGAAATATGGGAACACCAGGTTTCTTTCACTGATGCCTGCTTTGGAAAGAATTTTTGCAGATTTTTGAAGGGTTGAAAGGATTTTTCTTGGATCAAGAAATGTGCCCATTAATCATAAAAACCCTATTTGATGATCAAAAAGGTGAGCTCTATTTGTGGTTTGTCCACGGACAACTTGCACAATTCAACAAGGCCATCCTGGGAATGGAAAAAGACTACGCTACAGCTACAGATGTTGCAGAAGCTCTTAAAGCGCTAAAAAGAAACCTTACAGAAAGAAAGGCTTCAAACTATCCCAATGGCTGCAAAAAAAATATACATGGTTCTTGATGAACAAGGTCGCATTCAAGTAAAACAAGAATTTTATGGATTTTATGACAGATGAATCGCATACTTGGACCTTTGGGAGAATAGCTTTGGAAACGCTGAACAGTTTTCCTGGGTAAATCTGGCATCACCAAACATCGTTTCTTGGGAAAATGCTGAAAGTTCCGTTGAACTTATAAACGGCAGTCTACCTGATCTTTGAGAGCACAAATGTTGATGAGTTTTTTTATGAAGTTGTTCTTGCCAAAGAGTATTTGCAGTCAAACTGGAAGAAGTGGACAAAGGAAGAAGCCTTAAATGATCAACGTATTTCAAGCGAAGATAAATGGGTAAGGTTGTTTACTCACTTTAAAGAAAACCATATCACAGCAAGCAACTTATTTAAGATTGTTGAATACGTGTTTTGCTTACCAGGGACATCAGCACCTGTTGAAAGAGTTTTCTCGTTAATGAATAATGTCTGGACTGATGATCGGGGACTAATGAAGGAATCGACGGTGAAAGGCTTAATGACTTGTAAAATTAACATTGGTCTGAGCTGTGAAGACTTACATTAAGATAAAAAAACAAGAAAGAAGTGCTAAAATTGATTCTGGCGAAAGAAAAATATAAGTAAAAAACTCTTTTAAAATGGTCCATGTTTCTGTTATTTATTAAAACGTATAAACATGAATAAATGCTAATTTATTCAAAGAGACTTTAAAGGAAAATATAAGTAAAACTTTTTCTTGTCACTTTTAAATTGTGTGTATTTTGCCTTTTTGGAACTTTTAAACAAGAATAAAAGTCTAATTTATTCAGTCATACAGCCATTAAATAAAAATAAAACTATAAGTAAATAACCTTTATCTGATTTCTTTGAAAATGTGTATTTTTGTTACTTTATTAAAACCGGTAAACAAAATAAATGTCTAATTTGTTCATACAGCAAGTAATTATTCACCTACTATTTTCTGCTAGTTTTTAGTTACCAAGATAGCTTAAAATGTAATTTTCGGGCATGTAATTTTTAAGTTTTCCGGACCCCCCCCCCCCGTGCTCTGGGGGGGTGGGCCCCCAGACACCCTCGTCATTTGTCTCGGTTGCAATGTTGGCAAATCTGGCAAGCCTATTGATAGAACACATATTTCTGAATAGAAATAAAGAAGAATTGTTAGATTAGATTAGATTACAGCCAAAAATAAAGTTTGAACAGCAAATTTCATCAACAGCATAAATAATGCTGTTCCTCACGATTGGGCCGGTTGCAAAAAAAGGTAAACAACAACATTTGTTGTAAAATACCTAATGCAGCTAAAACATCGTAATTTGTTTTGTTGGATAGAGTATTTTATTCTCTGCAGACTGACATTTATTACGCCATATTCCGTGTTCTGGTTATTCTTAAGTCATGCGACAAACATCGGCCATTTCTCCCACTCCCGTGGCTTTGTTTCACTTTTAATTTTATTTCCTATGTTTATAAAATTCCATAAAAAATTATTAAAAATCTTAAATCTATTGAACAGAACATTCTGCATCGATTTGGTACCATGTTGATGATTGCCTGATGATAAACATATGTTTTATTGATTTTAATGCAACAGCATAAATTATGCTGTACGTCGCTTTTAGAAGCCACTTTGTGAACAACATAAGTTATGTTTTAGGCCTACTTCACGATCCAGGGTTAAGTTAATTATTGATTGCCAGGTTAGAGTTTTGACAAGTCACAAGCAACGAAAAGTCAACAAAAACTAATTAATCGGCCCTTAAAACACCAATAAAAATTGATAAAATTAGGCCCTCATATGTTTATTGCATAGTCGACATGTCGTTTATTGCATAGTTTAGTTATGTCGAATCTCTGAGTCCTATATAACTTAAATTCGGCGATTCTCATCCTAGGTTTCCTTATTCTAGATTTTCGATTAACTAACTCGACATATTCTTTACTTACAGCTGACAAGGTTTGGCTATAGTATGTTAAGTTAGGCTAGCATAAAGTAGAACCTAGCAAATTGGAACTAATTCTCCAATTAGATCCCCCGAACAGCCTGATCAGATAACTTTAAGTTTGGATTATCCAAAAATTAGTGAAACTAATCATTCAGAGCAATCTTATTCCTCTCGGCATCATTTAGCATAGTTGTTACGTTAACTGGCTGGTTACGATGCCATATTAGGGCAAGGGTGAATCACTGATCCATTACCAGGACAATGAGAACTAACCTTAGGGTAAAATCACAACGCAGCCTCGATGGTCGTTTACTAGCATGCTCGCATTCCTGCTGGTAGCCTAGCAGGTTACGTGGTGGGAAGTTGGGCATACACACAACAATGCTCGGTCAGTATACCTTGCCATCGTGATGGCATACCGTAATCCAATGAAGAAGAGTCTTTACTTTTAAAAATCTGCTGTCAAGTGGTTTTTGCTAAAAAAAATTAGAACGTGTGTCATGTTCATCAAGATCTGGAGGTTTACTTTTACTACCACCGCCTGTTAAAGGAATTAAGAACCCAGAAAGGTTTTTTCAGTGTGTTAGAATGATGAAAATACATTTTACTAAATTAAATAACTAGTTTCTCTCCTAGCCTTCAAAAGAACTGGGAGTTCCATGTAGGCCTACTAAGAGAAATAAAAACCAAATGGGGTGTATCAGATTTGCCATAAAAGTAAACAAATTGTTATTTTGTATATTTATAGAAACAATTAAATAGCTCAATTTAAAATTAAAAAAAGTTTAATCCATATTTCGTAAGCTTAAGCGGCTGGAGTCATTATTAAAAACTAATTCTTCCGGTGTCAACCGCGTCAAAGGACTATTTACAATATGTACAGTTCCAGACGTTTCGCCCATGCTACGATGTGGCATCCTCAGTACAGAGTACAGTACAGAGAGTGATAGGCACTCTCAGCCTAACCACTGAGGATGCCACATCATAGCATGGGCGAAACGTCTGGAACTGTACATATTGTAAATAGTCCTTTGACGCGGTTGACACCGGAAGAATTAGTTTTTAATAAGTTTAATCCATATTCAATTGCACATTAGCATAGGCCACATATCTCGCGTTGTTTAAAGTGTTTAATTATGAAATGTAATTATTGTCCCCTTTATGTTACCTTTCAAGTACTTTATGGTACTGTATATTATATAGACGATGTTGGATATTCTGCGAAAATACGTTTTGTACAGATAAATAAAAAATCTGAACTGTAAAAACTATTAATTTTTTGTTATAACTCTTTATATGTTATTTTTCTTGATTTTTCATAATTTCTGTTTGAAAACTAGAACCTGAATTTGAAAACTATTATGGTCTATGGCAAAAATTACTCAATACTAGGGGACACCCCTGCACGCCCTGCATGCCAACCCCGTCACTCGCTGCGCTTGTTACATCTCGGCCTTTGGCCTCGGTCTGTGAGTTTTGTTTTAAAATAATAGGGGGTCCATTACCACTGTCCTTGTATGGGTGGGTGGGTGAGCTATTACAACTGTCCGTGTATGGGTGCACGACAGGACATTGCCACTGTCTATGTAGGGGTGGGTGGAGGGGGCCATTACCACTGTCCATTTATGGGTAGGTGGAAGGACCAATACCACTGTCTGTGTATGGGTGGGCGGGAGGGCATTGCCACTGTCTATGTATGTGTGGGTGTGAGGGCTATTACCACTGCACGTGTATGGGTGGGCGGGAGGGTATTGCCACTGTCTATGTATGTGTGGGCTTGAGGGTTATTATCACTGGACGTGTATGGGTTGGCGGGAAGGCATTGCCACTGTCTATGCATGTGTGGGTTATTATTGAAATATTGAAAATATTGAAGAATTGACCCTGAACAGAGAATTGCAAAACTGCGAACAGAGGCAAATTTTTTGACACCATATTCGTTTAAATTGGTTAAGAAATAAGGGATGAGTTATGTTGACAAAAAATGGCTTCGTGTATAAGGATATTGCGGAAAAACCACTTTTGCAAAAAATCACCTATGTTAGCCATATGCACAATGAAAAAGTAGCCATGACTAAAATGTAACTTATGTAATGAACACATTTTTTGAAAAAAAAAAGATTTTTAAATATTAGTTTTTTTCACCATCATAAAAAAGACAATTTTTGGTAAAAAAATGACTTTTTCTGCAGTTGAATCAACATCCTCAAAAGGTAAAAATTCATATATCACCACTTTTCTAACAAGAAATTGTATTTTCAGAGGTGTATAGAAGGTACATCTAGTTACTAATTTTTTAATAGTAGTTCTTTCTTGCATCTCTATCATCTTAGGATATAAAGTATTTCAACTACTAACTTACGCTTATTTTATAACAAACTAGGGGACATCCCCGCGTGCCAACCCTGACTTGCTGTGCTCTATACACTTCGGCCTTGGCATGCCCACCCACCCAAACACCCACCCAATTGATATTAATAAAATATGATTTTATTAATATCAAATAAAAATATGCTTGATATTAATAAAATTGAAAACTTTAGTGTTCAAATTCGATAAAAATTGTAATTTCTCAGTTAATAGTTGTTCAATCTTAAAACTTTTTATATAATTATTTATAGAAATAAATTCTTAAACTTTCTTGTAACTTACAAGTTTTTAGTAAAATTTAAGGTTATTAAGATATTTGGCTTTAAAAATGTAAAATGGCCGCCATTTTGAAAAATATTGTTGTAAAAAAATGAAATTTAAATAGTACATGCATACTGTAAAGATCAACATTCATACCAATTTTCATGGTTTTATCTTAAATAACCTTTGAGATATTAAGTTTTTAGTAAAAAACACATACAGACAGATAGCCGGATAATGGAGCGAGATAGACGATTTGTACACATGAAATTTTTTGTTTGTTTTAACCCAAGGAATGACCTCCAGAAGTTTGGCTGGTTACTTACGGGACACCCTGTATATACAACCCCCCCCCCCCCCTGTTTGAGTATGATTTGGAATTGTGTTTTGTAATGTACCTTTATAGAAATTGTATATAAATTGCTCTAATATTATATTTATTAGAGCCTTGATTATTTATTCTCTGTTGTATTTGACAGGAGACGAAGAAATCGAGGAAGCTCCTAGGAGAGACGGCACTGAGGAAAATTCTATTGAATCTGACGAAGAAAAACGTGTAGAAGTAAGTTACTTACATCGTCTACAGCGTATGTTAAATAAAAAATCTAATTAACGTTTTCTTATCAGTTAAATTAATTAGAGCCTCTGGATAAAATTTTTTTAGTTTTCTGATATTTTGATCACAGTTTTACATAATTGTTAGTTAAGATTTTCAGCACATAAATATGATTGAAAAATTCCACTCAAAAAAAGTAAAAAAAAAAAAAAATATATAATACATAGGCTACCTAATTGTTGTAGCATTTCAGTGCAAAAGATATGGGTTCTCTAAACAAATTTGTTGGCATCAAAGTTACATCATAAACAAACTAAATAAATTTAAAGTAAATCTAATTCTTTAAAAAATCTAAAGCACTCCTTTTTAAAAATTCACTACATATGACTTTCACCTTTTGGATAGTAGAGCCATGTAAATTTTGACATCTTCATCCATCTCATCTTCTTCAAAAAACTACACAACTGTGAGACATTTCTCTCTTGGATCCGTAGCAAAAAATGCTACTATAAGTTAACCTTGTCACGCAGCACAATAGTATAGGCGTATTTGTAGGTAAACAGTTTAGCACTGTGCTACTTCATTTAGCCTCTCTATAAAAAAATCACCACACATAACTTTTGCCTTTTGGATAGTAGAGCCCTGGAAATGTCAACATCTTTTTTGGATCCATAGCAGAGTGCTATGAGTTAAGTTTTTCATAAAGCACAATGGCAGATTTGTAAGAAAAGAATGAAACAATATGCTACTTCTTTATTTAACTCGCTACTACTGATCACACTGCATCCTTTAGCTTATCAAGGTAGATGAAACACCAGGAAAACATCAAATCCCTTTTCCACAATACAGAATAGCTCTATTTGAAAAGGAACCAATCTACATCGGGGCAAAACTCTGCCGGATGACATAGAGCACTAACACGAGCAGCCCTAACACTAACACTGGCTAATGGAATCAACCTATATACTCTGTTAAAAAATTTTACACACTTGAAAATAACCTGACTTAATTCTTTTCTTACCACATTCTATGTAATTGACGCAACTACTTTTCTTGATGAAAATATAAATAAAGTTTTGTTGATTGATGAACGTAACCTTTATACCGTACTGAAGCGTCTAGATTACTACCAACGCTTTGTTCAGCATATTTGTGGATTTAATAAAATAATATAAGGCCTACTGTATGGAATCACAAGATTTGCTAAAATTATTATCAGAAAAATTATGCGACTAACATTTTAGGTTTTAATAAATTGGTTTCCTTTAGTTGGATTTTATTTCAAAACTCATATGTTGGTAAAGTGGATTTTCACCAATGAATCATTTTGAGGTTACTTTTAATATCAAATTTTCTTATCTTATTTAAACTTTAATGGCCAATTTTTAGATAAATGTTTGGTGCATGCATTTTTATGTGCGTTAACTTTATTAAGGGCCAAACTTAAGAAGACGGAGGCAAACATTGAAAATATATATGTAGTCATTTTATAAACAAATGTCAATATATGAACGATATTTTGTGTATGCCTGTACGTTTTTTTCATGCTTTTAATCACAGTGAAATTATGATATATATAAACAAATTTATCAGTAATTATTATAGATTTAAACATAAAATTAGTATTTACAATTTATTATTACTATTATATTTTGATTACTGGGAGATGGATTGAAAAATAAAAATTTTTTTTGAGGAATGAGTGTTAGTTGGTTTTTGGTCAGTTGTCTATAAAAGTATTAATATTCATGAATTTGAAAAATAATCATATGCATAATGGTAATAGTACATAACTTATAAAGACAAACCAAATTTTCTAAAATAAATAAAAAGTCATGTTTTATAGTTTTCAATAAGAATAAAACTTAATAATAGGAGACGATTTTTTTTACTAGAAATAAGCTTAAGTAGATAGATAATATGTACACAACAAAAAAACAATAATTTGTGTTTCTTTGGCTTAGGCTATTTCTTACTAAGAGTACAATAATAAACTCTTAGTAAGTAAATAAAATAATATACTCTTAGGAAGTTTATTCAAAATTATTAAATGTAGGGTAAAATTATTACTGTTGTCACGTGAGTAATAAACATTATATCAAAAGGTGGCGTTATATAGTAACGCTCATTTTCTCCTGCAAATCTTCCTCCGTGGAATTAATAACAGTCCACGGAAATTGCTTGGTTATTTTGAGGCGGCAACTATGGTGCGGGATACAAATAGCCCGCTCATCAGAATAGAGTTACTTATGAAGACGATTAAATGGCAAGGGAACCTATACCTCCAAATACTTTGGGATATAACCATTGAATATACAGAGTGAGTTTTATGTCCTGGCACACCTGGATATAATTTAAACGGCCCGAGATATCTATGTGAAACATTGACCCTACCTATTATAACATATTTTCTTAATTTTTCAAGTTGTTGAAAATTTTGCCCCCTTTTCTAAAGGGGGGTAAAGGGGGCAACTAAACATTTTCAAATACAAATCCCTATCATGTGACCCCTCATTTTAAAGGGAATAAAAAATGAAATCCAATAATACAAACTAGAGGTCTCTACGTTTATTTTAACAGATTTTATGACAAATTTATAATAATAAAATCAGTAACTGTCTTGTCCTGTTTATCGTAACATGAGTCAACATGCTTTGGAATTTCCCTTGTTCTTATCTTACCGGTTGCAACAATCTACTGTTGACGTTTTCTTTACTACTCACTTGCATTTCATCATAGATATCTCGGGCGGTTTAAATTATATCCAGATGTGCCAGGACATAAAAAAAGGACAAGACAGTTACTGATTTTATTACTATAAATTTGTCATAAAATCTGTTAAAATAAACGTATAGACCTCTAGTTTGCATTATTGGATTTCTTTTTTTATTCCCTTTAAAATGAGGGTTCACATAATAGGAGTTTGTATTTGAAAATGTTTAGTTGCCCTCCTTTACCCCCCTTTAGAAAAGGGGGGCACAATTTTCAACAACTTGAAAAATTAAGAAAATATGTTATAATAGGTAGGATCAAGGTTTCACATAGATATCTCGGGCCGTTTAAATTATATCCAGGTGTGCCAGGACATAAAAATGGACAAGACAGTTACTGATTTTATTATTATAAATTTGTCATAAAATCTGTTAAAATAAATGTATAGACCTCTAGTTTGCATTATTGGATTTCTTTTTTTATTCCCTTTAAAATAAGGGGTCACATGATAAGGGTTTGTATTTGAAAATGTTTAGTTGCCCCCCTTTACCCCCCTTTAGGAAAGGGGGGCAAAATTTTCAACAACTTGAAAAATTAAGAAAATATGTTATAATAGGTAGGGTCAAGGTTTCACATAGATATCTCGGGCCGTTTAAATTATATCCAGGTGTGCCAGGACATAAAACTCACTCTGTATATACTCACAGATAGAGTTTCATCCACTGTTAAATTTTGTGTCTAAAATTATCAGCTTTTTTGTATCATGTACCTGTAATGCAGTTTAAACCAGCTGTAGTAGCAGACCTCACTAACTAACTAAATTAATGGCACAAATATTCGTATTACATGAGATATCTATTAATAAGTAACACTATAATTAAGGCTATACAACTAAAACATTCAGATCTAATAGTTTGTGTTTTCAGTTTATGATCATAGACATTTTGCTAACATTTAGAAAGCAATCCAACATACATTTGAAGAATTGGTAGCTCAGAGTAAACGCTTTTGTTAAATATTGGTTAGCCATTCAATCAACTTTTAGTCTTAGATCTGTTCAATGTGAAGCCACAAGTTAATTGTGTCTTATGCTTTTAGGATGATGACGAAGATGTTGAGGTGGAAGATGGTAGAAAGAAGAAAAAAGGAAAGAAAAGAAAAGCAAGAAGTGAGTCCAAGAAAGAAAAGAAGAGAAAGAAAAAGAAGAAAGCAGATAGTGCTGAGGTAATGAAGTGTGCAATAGTTAATGTACTTTACTATATAATTGTTAATATATAAAATAATGTTTGATAAAATCTTAAATTTTGTCTATTCAATGCTGATGTTAACACGTTCAATGCTGAAACAGAACAGAACTGTGTACCCCTCGGGCTGAGTATGAATCACTGTCACATAATGCTTATGGCTGTATATAATTAAAGTAATTATACATATGTATGAATGTTGCTACAGTACAACCTCGATTATCCGGCAGTCTGTGTTTTCAGGTTCGGCAAGTAGATAGCAATAAAAATTATATACAAGATACAATTAGAATTAATCGGAAGCATCTTTCAGTTTTCAAACGCAAATGTCGTACACGAGTGTTTCAGTTTTGCATTTCACAAATTGCAGGCGCTGTATTGACTAGTCACCCTCTCTAAGCGGTTGCTTGTTACCGCCTAATAATTTAATAATGTGCCTGAAGATTTGAGCTGGAAATGTTGTTTACTTTCGTTCAGTTGGCTGGCTGGAAGAGTCCATTTCGCGAGTGAGGGAATTCGGAACTGGAACAGTTCATTTTACGTACACATAATTTTCAGTTACATAACTGTACATATTTTTTTATTCAGTCTGAGTTAAAATTAAATTTAAGTATAAGATTTAATATTTAAGTAAACATTTATAATTTACATAACATTTACCTTAGAATTTTTCATAGCCTAATTAAAATACAGTTGTATTTTTAAATATCTTTCGTATTGTATTGTAAAGCAGCGTCAAAGTTGGCCATCGTGATAAACATCATTCATTTCATTACAATAGCTGCAGAGCATGTTGCATCACGTGCAATTGTAGGCGCCCCGCTTACACATGCTGTCCGTCATCAGTTACTAAACATGATTCTCCAATAAAACCAAGTTATTTATGACTTATGTTTTTTCCGGTTTTTATCGAATCAAGCTTGACCTTCGCCACATTAGGCGGGATAATCGATGTTGTTCTGTATTTTGTTTAGGTATAGATATTGATAAGTATTTCAGTATATTTGTTTTTGTGTAAGATTAAATGAATGATTCAAGGAAATACCTATATGCACTAAAACAGTTTAATAAAGGAGAATTTATTTTGTTTGATGTTTTCTTTTCTCACTGTAAATTGCATATTAGTATTAGTGTATACATAATTATAAGAACACTTTTGTTTTGAATATAAATTTTTTTATATAAGTCTAATCTTTCTCTTGATTATAAAGAATTCATGAATAATGTGAATATTGCTGAGATCTAGTGTAAGATAAGAAATACAGGCAGCACAGTAAAAGGCTTTTATCAGTGTCAGATAAGTACAGGACTGAAAGTGTCTATAGTATTTTTCTTTTTGTAGCTCTGCCACACTACTTGAGATATTAGACAAATAAGGAAACCCCTTAGTGGAATATCGTATGTGATTTTGTAAATCATTTATAATTACTAAGTTGTGGAACGTCATTTGTTAAAATCTTTGGAAGTTTAACCATTTGGAATTCAAGATGTAATGTTTGGATATCAAATATCCACTCCATGTCAAAAAGATGTACAGTTCAATTTCTGGTCATTCATTACTTTTATAAAAAGTACTAAGCTAGCTGATATAATTTTATTAACTAAAAAAAATTGCTCACATCTTTTGGATGAAGACTCTGGTATCTATAGCTACTACCTTTAGCCTGATATCAAATCAGTCATATAACATTAGCGATGTTTGTTAAGATAAAGATAAAGAAAGTTATTATTCTAGTCATCAATCAGAAATGGTGATGATTTATAAAGACCACTCAAACAGACTAATCAACAGAGAACAGCTTAGAGAAAAATCATTTTCCAGAACTAGGTCTTTATAAATAGGCAAGTAACTATAAGTTGTTTTGAATTGTTTTAACATCCAGCCTTTGGTCAATGTTTGTTACTAAAATTGCAATATGGCACTTTTTAGGGGTGGTAATATATTCAATAATATTCCAAATAATCCAATAATAATAATAATCCAAATAATATTTTCAAGGGGTGGTAATATTTCACTCAAACAGTGAACTCCAATCATCTGTTTAGGTCAACAGACAATATTGTTAAAACTAGTATAATCTGCTAGTAAAGAGAGAACTTACAGGTGTCACTTGTCTATAGGAGATGTAGTTGATCATTTTTGTTTGTTTCTGCCAGGAAAGTGACTATGGAGGTGGTGATGATGATGGTGGAGACTCGGATTATGGGAGAAAATCAAAAAAGCGAACCAGTGCTAAACACACTCCGGCCACTACACCTCAACCGGCTCAGGAAAACTCTGGTTAGATATCATATTCCACTAAAGATAGTAGACCTGGACCAAGTAGTGACTGTTTGGCCAGGGACACACATGGAATTTTACCGAGAGATCGGATTATTTACTGATAACGCCAAACATAGAAGTCTAGCGCTTGCACACACGTTAAATTTCCGATGCTGATATCATGGCGTCATCAAGAAACAGCCGTTGTTTTTCAGCTGATTCAACTGTGTACACATTATAAAAGAAGCGCATTGCTTTTATTTGAATGATTGAGTATGAAATATACAGAAATCTCTTTGGTGATACAAACACAAACGTAGATCAATCAACCAAGGAAGTGATGAATTCCGAACCTAGTTTTACCTAACCTAGTTTAACCTAATCTAGTTTAACCTAAAGTAGCCTAACCTTACCTATTCTGACTTAACAAAACCAACTTAATAAAATTTGATCTAACGTAGTTTACCACAGGTAAATGGTGTTTACACATGGAAACCTGTAGGAAATTATGGAATTAATTTTTTTTAATGGCATCTAATTCATCAATATCATTTCTTAAATGAAGACACACTTCACACCATGCATTCCTTATTGCATTTATGTCTCTAAATTCATTCAATGTTTTATCCCAAAGAATGGGTCTTTCTTGAATTAAATAAATGAGAAATTTGCTGTCAATCACAATATCATCAGCTTTATTGAATGAATTATACAAATTAATGTACGCCACAGAAGTTGCAGATAGCGTATCAACATAATAAAAACTGCAGATAACAACGCACAATTTGGTGGCAGTGGTCGTTTGCTCAGCTACTGACGGCGTTAAATAAAACGATCTTTAATTCTTCCGTCCAGTGTGTAACTCCCCATTTACTCCCTTGTCCCATTGCTGTTACAGTGTTATCGGTAAATAATCCGATAGTTAAGAAATGCTGTATATGTCTCTGGCCTTTGTCTTAGAAAAAAGAAAAAAAAACTGAGAAGTTTTAGCGATTCAGAAAAGATTTAGTCATGAAAATTATTTTAAAATTTTGTAGTCAGATATTAAAATCATGTATTAGTAAGAATCTCTTCTAAAAGAATGCTAAATAGACTACAACATTAAAAGTCAAGCTGTTCAATGTTGAAATAAACAGTAATTGGTTCATAGTATCTGGTTAATAAAATCCTGTCAAATAGTAAACTTTTAAATACACAATGAAAGAAGTGACCACCTACATTTTTTATCTCTACAAACATACTCTTATTATTAATTAAATTGTTAAAATAATTAATATTCTAAAATAATATTTTTTATCATACAGATGAAAAGTTGATTCTAAATTTGCATGTAATATTCTATTATTAATCAGTAGGTAATAAATATTTAGCATAAAACAAACATGTAATATTGATGTTATTTTAACTAGGAATGCCAACTGTTGAGGAAGTGTGTCAAACATTTGGTTTGACTGATGTGGACATAGAGTATACTGAAGCGGATTTCCAAAATCTTACCACTTACAAGTTGTTCCAACAACACGTACGACCCCTGCTTGCCAAGGACAATCCTAAGGTGTGTATGTACTTAAGTATGTGTATAGGGTATGTAAACTATACTCAGAGACACACCATTCATTCTTGTTCATATGTAATGGAACAAATCTCTCAACTAAGATACCTGAGACACTGCTGTACACAAACATTAGACTGTTAAACATCTAGCCTGTAAGGCTAACATTTTCAGTGCCACTGATATCTTCTGGAATGATTGATTTTCAATTTTCATAGGGTTGTTAATGTAGGGAGGGGAGTAAATACAACACAATTTTACTGAACAGTCTATGTACTGGGTCAGGTTATGGTCAGGATTAGTTAAAAATTTAATTGATTTTGAGACTGAAAGGGTTACTGGATTTTATTATCCACCGCCTTGCTAAATATTCTGAGTTTAGCACTTGTTCTGAGTTCACAAATGCTGTAAGGGGTGAGAAGGACCAGACATAGCATATTTTTAATGTATCATTGATAAACATTTTGGCTGTGTAGGCTTGACCTTTCCAATTATGGCTGTTCATGCATTTACGAAGGGTTTCAGAGACCTTATCAGTGTTTACACTGTACAGTAGAGTCTCGATTATTCGCCACTTGGTTATCCGCCATTCCGTGTTATCCGCCACACCTTTGGCATTTTATTTAATTAATATAATTTAACAAAAATAGTCAGAGGACATTTTGTGGTCATCAGCGAGTGTACGTGCTCTATTACTATATGTCACCGACTGTACCGCTCCGCCCAAACCGGTTAGTCGCCTTCCCCGCCCCCACCTACCACTTCCCGCGCCGTGCCCGTATATCTCTCTACATATTTTTGTCAGTTGCTGGATCGCTCCCGCGTTGAAAGGTACCGCTACTCGTGTGTTCGGTAAAGTTATTTATATATTTAAAGTTATTTTTTTGTGATAAGTGTTTGTAGTGCTGTTTGGTGAAGTGGATTATGGAGAGGAACAAAAGAAAAAAGATTGTGTTCTCAATGCAAGACAAGCTCAATGCTTTAAAAAGGCTGGACAAAGGAGAGACGTTGCAGAAGGTAGCCGATGACTATGGCGTTGGTCGTCACACTGTCGGGGATTGGAAAAAAAAGAGATCAGAATTAGAACAATGGTGTGCCTCACGAGTGACTGAAATTGATTTAAAAGACAGAAAAACGATGAAGAAAAGTGACTATAAAAAACTAATGAGGCTAATGAAAAAACTAATATTCATTTGGTTTACCCAATTTAGGGACAAAGGAGTGCCTATTTCAGGACCTATATTAAAAGAAAAGGCGTTGCATTTCCAAAAGGAATTTAATGAAGGCGACCCAGAATTCACAGCAAGCATTGGTTGGTTAGACCACTGGAAAAAACGATATGGAATCCGGCAGTTAAATATTTGTGGTGAGAAATTGTCATCCAACTTTGAAGAAACGGAAAGGTTCAAGAAAGAATTTCAAACACTTATTGAAGCTGAGCAGTTAACAGGAGACCAAATATTTAACTGTGACGAAACGGGCCTTAATTATAAAATGTTACCAAGTACGAGCCTTGCAGCTCGGACCGAAGCAGCAGCTCCGGGTTACAAATGCAGCAAAGAGAGAGTAAAAATTTTTGCCTGTAGTAATGCTACAGCAAACCATAAAATGGAACTGACAATGATTGCAAAGGCGAAAAATCCAAGGGCTTTCAAGGGAATTGCAAAACACGCACTGCCAGTAAAATATTTTAACCAAAAAAGTGCTTGGATGAGCGGGGATATTTTTAAAGAATGGTTTTTAAAAGAGTTTGTACCATGTACAGAAAGGTTTTTGAAAGAGAATAACCTACCCAGAAAAGCAGTTCTACTTATAGATAATGCACCAAGTCATCCCGATGTAGATGATCTAAAAGACCAGGATATAAAGGTCATGTTCCTACCCCCCAACGTAACTGCAATTTGCCAACCTATGGATCAAGGTGTTTTGGAAACACTGAAGAAGAACTTTTATAGAAAACGGCTTCTCTCCACCCTGATACAAGAAATAGAAGATGGCCAGGACATGATTCCAAAGCTGAAACGTATAAGTCTAAAAGATGTGGCTTATTGGATTGCAAGTGCCTGGGACAATGTCGGAGCAGATACTATTGCCAGATCATGGAAAAAGCTGTTGGGCGAGGATGAAGATGCCGGAACCATGCATGATGAAATTCATGAAGATATTTTACCCACATTGCAACAAATTCCTGGGTGTGAAGACGCAACTTCGGTTGAAGTAGGAGAGTGGCTTACAGCAGATGAAGGTTACGAAATAACTGATGCAGAAATCGTCACACTTGTCAATACCGGTGACGATCAAGATGTCGAAGAACCAGAGACTGTTGAGCCCCAAAAAATTGCACATAAAGAAGGGGTGAAAATTTTTGAAGCGGCCATTAAATACGTCGAGCAGCAAGAAGAAGCCAGGGCTGTTGACATTATGATGCTCCAGAGATGGCGAGACTTAGCGGAGAAAAAGCGGGAAACGTCAGGAAGGCAGACCAAAATCACCAGCTTTTTCCACTCACCATAAACTCAACCAGTTTAAATTTATGTGTTTAAAATAATTTTTTCCGTTTTAAAGTGTGTAATGAATTATGTATTACATTTAATCGTGTAAGTAAATAAAAATATACTGTAAACTGTTTACTGTGTACGTAATTTAGGTTTTATTCAACATTCCCCATTATCCGCCATTTACGCTTATCCGCCCTTCCGACGGCCCGTTTATGGCGGATAATCGAGACTCTACTGTAGTTGATAAATTAAGTTGGTGGATATTTGGCTCTAGATAGTTGACTCTTATAAATTAGGCCTACTTACAGATTCACCTTTTTCTCATGGGCTAGAAACAAAACTTAGCAGGTCTTGGTGTAACTACAGTCACTGGTCAAATTCCTGATTTCTTCAGGATGCTGCACACCAACTCCTCTGAAAATTCTATCAGACTGCACTCCTAGTCACTTAATTTTTTTTTATAACCATAGATAAATGATGTCAAGCTGAGAAGAACGTATGATCTGAGGTAAGGTTGACAACCTTTAGCAACCTGATAACATTAAAATACCACCTGGCATGGAAACAATTTTAACTAATGTTGTTGGTGTAAGACTATGCAAAAAGGGCTAGGTACTTTTTAGAAATTAGTAATGCATGTTTCTTTTGATGTATATTAATTTTTTGTTTAAACTTCACTCACCAGTTTTTATAGGCCTGCAGGCCTGTGCATGAACTTTATTCAACGAGTGAAGTATCGACCGTTGGCTCAGTGGGGATTTGAATTTTGGACCTTGCCCTCCGCAGTCCGAAGCCTTAGCCATTGAGTCACCATGCCGGCCAATTTGCCAGCCATCATATTTGTTGGCCAGTAAACTAGAAACAAAATTAATTGTTACTTTGTATTTTTGTGGCTGTGAACTAGGAAGGGATTTTTAGGTTCGGGACAGGTCAGGAAAGAAATTAACTTCTTTTTAAAGTTTTGGAATATTTTCAGGAAAATTTAAAGGAAGATAAGAACAACAAATAAAATGAAACATTTCTGAATAGTAAGGATTTTTGTTATTATTACGAATACATGTAGCCAATATACACATATTTTTACAATATAAATTTAGTACCATAGTACCTAGTACCTAGAATTATCTTAAATAAATAATAAAGCCACATAAGGATGTTAACAGAAACATCAAGCTAGAAGGATTATCTTGGAGCTCCAGCTCTCAAGCACCACTGCTCTGTTTCATTAAATATTCCCATCACTGAGTATTTTATTAAGTGCACATGTACATTATTTGCCTCTTTTTTTTCAGTCAATTTTATGGATATTATTTAGTCACTGTAGTATTATGGGGCTAACAGTGTGTATGTGCAGGTCCCAACTGGCAAGATGATGATGCTGGTTGCTGCCAAGTGGAGAGACTTCTGTAACATCAACCCCAACCAAGAAGATGCTCAGTCTGATGTTGTATCAGAGGAGCCAGATTATACCCCAAAACCTAGCAGGTCACGCTCAAAGGTAAATATATAACAAATTACTTACTTTAAAATGACATTTAAAAACTGAGATCTCTAAAATATGTTTTATACTAGCCACTTTTCCTCTTTTTTTATTTAGCATATGTCTGTTTCCATTTAGGTATTCAATTAGGACATGAAATTGGATTTGCTGGTTAAAAACATCTTAGGAATCATTACCCTGTTTAGTTGAAACAGTAATAGGGGTTTGGCAATGATCATCCCACGCTCCATAAACTTATTCAATAATGGACCCAATATCTGAGTAATAGTAGTGCATTATTAGTATCCTTTACATAAATGTTTTAACCCTTTCGCTTCCGACGTCCGATATATCGGACGTCATGGTTTTTTCGAAAACTTCCAACGTCCGATATATCGGACGTCCGCGGAAATTTTTTTTTCAGTTACTTAAATTCGTCCGATTATCATGAAACTATAGCAACGTATGCATAAACATACAGGTTACACTAGAAATTAGGTTTTATCGTCTTTTGAATAATAACTTTAATTTTACGCATCTTTGAATTTGAACGTCTGTGACTTACAACAACCTTTAGCATATGTGTCCGTTTGATGTCAGCTGTGTTGCGTATTACTTTTAGTTGTTTTTAGAGTGTTTTATTTATTTCATAATTAGTATTTGCTTCTTTATAGTTTGTTTAGTGTTTATATCGAAGTGTAAATATGAGTAACGGTAGACGAAAACGAGAACGATCGCCCATTAGCGAGAACACTATCTTCCATGAGTTGATTGCGAATCAGCGTAAAAAAATTCTACAACTCAGACATTTTTAAAGGTAAGACCATACAAATTTGTAAGCATGTTAGCAACAAGATTATCTTTAAAATGTATATCTTGAAAATGTTCTAAGATTTTTTTTGTGCGCTGTAGGTTAGTTCAAACTACAAAAATAAAAAAAACTAAAAATTATTTATACATGTATATACATATAAATAAACATTTTTTAACTAATAAATATTACTTTATCAATTATATTTATAGAGAATTTAATGACAAAAAAAACAAAACAAAAATCATTCAATTCCATTCATAAATAAAAAATATATAGCATATTTCTTAAAACAATGCATTTTCACCAAAAAGGACCTTGGAAGTCTTCGCAAATACCACATAACGGACGTCGGAAGCGAAAGGGTTAAAGAACATTTTAAATGATAAAAAGTGCCTCTTTAAAGAGAGTTGTATCATTGATTTTACTATACATAGAAGATAGTTCCATCCAATGTTAAATTTTGAGGCACGGAATATGGGAGCGACCGTGCTGCAACCTGTCGTCAATCAAGTTAAAGAGGTCGAAATTGCCTCCAGTTTCGACTGTTCGGTTGCACAACCTGGGAGCAGTAATGGAAACTAATCACTCCCTCCCATTCTCTCATTCTTCCTTCTTCTCATTCTCACGCTCGTCCGGACTGTCGCCACTGCACCTGTCTACTGTCGCCGATTGGCCTTGATAGTGGGTCAAAGTGGGATATTATTCCTTGTTGTGCTATGTCTTGCACGGAAAGGAATCGCGATCTTTTATTTAGGCCTTAAGGGTTTGTGAATATGAAAAATTGTAGGGGACATTTTTTTTGTTATTTTATCAATGTAAATAACAGTGTGTTACAGATGTTTAGTTAAAACATTATGCATTATCTAAAATGATGTAAATACTACGTATTGTAAGTTTATTGATATTTTAAGTAATTGTATATTTAGAAGTAGCAAGAAAAATGGTGGTGGTTCTAAATTGTTAAAGGCTAAGTTGTTAAGTCCCTGAATAACACCAACATTTTATATAAGCACATACCAAACATGTTATATAAATTTGAGAGACGTAAAAAATTATATAAAATTTCAACGAAAAGACCATATGACAGTTTTTCAAAATTATTTTGCAAAATGTACTAATGAATTAAATAATGTGATCAATTTTACAAAAAAACAATTATTATTCAACATTATTAGAAAACTGTAAAGTTGATGTATCTGAGCAGTGGAAGGTAATAAATAACTTGACAAGTGGGTTTTCAAAGAAAATAGTTGAGCTAATTGAATTGCCAAACGGCGAAGTTATTAGGCGAAGTTATTATGCGTGAGTCTTCCTCATTGATAAGATAAACAATCACCTTATCACAATCCAGTCTAGCCGTCCAGACGTTGTACATTCCAATACCCTTCCACCTTTACGTACTTACTATCAATATTCATTCCTTATAACTCCAACAGATTTAAATGAAATTAAGAGTATTGTTAAGCTTTTAAAAAATAAAAAATTAACTGGCTATGACCAAATTAATGTACATTTACTGAAAAATATAATTTATGAGATTGTTATCTGTATTCTCTAAGGTTTTTGAAAAAAACAATGATTAAAAGACTCCATAGTTATTTATCGAAGTTAAATTTTCTTAACCCTAGAATGGACGGGCTGGGTCTGTGAGACCCAGACGTTTTATTTTTGATGAGTGCTCAAGGTCACGTCTGCAGAGCGGGCTGGTGTGGCCTATAGCTTCCTGAATCTCCCTACAGAGTGGCTATGAGTTCACTGTCACTACGCCCCAAGCGTTAGTTCACTTGTGGCAGTGAAGCGAAATGCGTTGGGGTCCAGTAGACCCAGCCCGTCTGTTTATGTGCCTGTTTTTTGCCTTCGGTCATTTGCATTTTTTTATGTTTTATGTGCTTGTAAATTGTAATGTGCCATATTAGGAGTTTAGAATTTTAATAATTACTAAGTTAATGTTTTAAATAACTGATTTTAACGACTCAGCAATATGAACCGTGAATATGTTGATCGCAGTAGTGAAATCAATAGACTTTTACAAGAAGATATTGATAGTGAAATTGATGACTCGGATGCTGATCCAGACTTTGAGCAACATAGTGATCATGCCACTGAAAGTATTTTTGTAAGCAATGTAAAGTCTGGCTATGCCTTTCACATGCTTATACGGTGTGCGAAGACTGCAGTGCAGAGTAAGATCTTCATTTCATAAATGACAAAATTCAAGACTTTGAAATAAGAAAACCATTCATTATATACTTTTAGTATTATTACATTTCTTTTTTGTGACTATTATCTATAATCAAAATCGTACTATAAATCTAAAATTAATTCAAATAGTATTTTTAAGTGTTTTTTAAATATTTTTTGTAAAAATGTGTAAAAGTTAAGTATATGATTTTATTTATTTTATAGAAGTAACAGATGAATTTAATAACTAGTTAGTATTGCTCAAATATTGTCTGTAATTCAAAAAATATCATAGTTTGTGTGAATAATAAATGTTAAATTGAAAAAAAAAGTGTTTTTTAATGTGGGTCTGTCAGACCCCGCCCGTCCATCCACGTACCTTTTTTCCACCCGTCCACTGTAGGGTTAATCCACGTCAATTCGGTTTTATCAAAGGAAAGTCATCTGAGGATGAGTTATTAGAAGTATCAGAAATAATTTATAACAATGTAATTATTCATTAACTTATCATCTGTCATATAGTTCACATTTAATACTAGAATTAACCCTTTATATTATTGAAATCATTATTCATTTTTTATCAAGTAATTAAAGCTTCTTGTCAATATTGCATTGTATAATTATTGCTGTATTTTTAACTATAAATGAATATTCCTTTTTGTTTAAAAGTAAATTGAACTATTTGTCATAAATACCACAATATTAAAATCTGCTTCCGGGTCACGCCATGGACAGTGAAATGTGTGTGGTAGGCCTACCGAAAGTTTTAATATTCGTTGTTTTCCTCTTGTGTGAACTGTGTGTTAACTTTTAATTAATTTGTGACGCATACCACTTGGACTTATTTGTTTTCTTTAACCTGAAGATGCCGTCCGTATTCACGGCGAAACATGTAGTTGTTATCACCATCACAAGCTGTGAACTGTTTGACGGAAGGTAAAGTAAACCTATTTTAGTCTATACCAGGATTGGCATTTTTTCTTTTTATTTGATATAAAGAGATGGAGATAAAGAGAAAATATTTGCTGTATTGATGATTTCATAAATAGTGGCGGAGTCATAAAATGAAAAAGAAAAAAACATACAGGCACACAATTCAGTTCTTAGTCGCGTTGCCGAAAATCGTGTAATAGGCCTACCTCACTCTCTGGCCGTTAACGAGTTGCGCGCAATCCTACCTGCGTTAATTGTGATGTCCCAAGAAGGCCCCAAACCAGTACTCGAGTTGCGCGCAATACCGATCTCAGGTAGTCTGTCCAGTCTTGGCCGCTCAAAAATGCAACTTAGACCTCAAGCTGTGCTATAGAAATATTTCTGTAAATATCACAATCCGCCAAAAATAACTTGAATTTTCACTGGTCTGATTCCGAATAGCACCAAACTTATACTACAAAATAAGCACATATCTGCTTATATTCTGTTACTATTAAATTACAATAATTTTTAAACATGTATAGCCTATATTACTCCCCACAGTTTTAGAGTTGAAGTGTTGGTTATTAAAAAAAGGTCTCTGTTCTTCTACTTAGGATTAATTTATCTCATTTGAAAGTGTATGCTTATCATTAATACAATATATATATATATATATTTGTTTCAATTTGAAACCATACTATTACAGTTCAAAATATGCTCAAAACCCAAATTTACATATTATTTTTTAACTATATTATTGTTTATTTGTAATAGTTATTTGTTTATATAGTTTTGTTAGTTCTTGGCATTGTTTGTTCTGTTCATTCTCAGTTGTGTAAATAAGTCATATTCGAATTGTTATAATTAAAAACGCCACAGAGTGCGGCTATAGTTAATTTTGTTATTATTTAGACTGTGGTTACTTAAAATTAGTTATTTCTTATGTTATTGCTGGTCACGCTACTTGTGAAGTGTTACCAGTGTAATTCCAGAGTGTCTTTTCCAGAGAAATTGAAAATATAAATAAATTGCAGTTTATCCATACTTTCACATCTAGTAAAATAATAGTATGAAAAACAGATGTGTTAACTTAAATTATATTCACCTTAGACATACTTTTTACAATGGTCTGATTCAATCAATGTTATAAAACGGTATTTTTTAAAGGGGGACATAAACAAAATTTACAATAATTTCACAACCTGATTAAAATAATGAAAATTGATCTAAATAATCAGTAGTCTAGTTATATTCTATCACGATAATATTTCCCAGTATTATTCTATATAAATATTATAGGCCTATTTCAATATTTATTTTGTCAAAGAAATAAATAATGTCACATTTTTTAATATTTCACTATATTATATATTCCTGGAATATTTGCAGATTAATTTCATAATTGAAAGGAGAGTCATTGATTGGATTTGAAAACAATTTATTTTTTAATCAGTTACCGAATATGAAAAAACTAATGATTGAGTACAACAGTCGATTTAATCACCTAATCGATGGTTAAAATGCAATAAAGATTTTTCAGATGGGCTAAGTAATATGAAAATGTTTACTTAAATCAGCAGTAATTATCGCCAGCATTGCCGATAAGTTGGCGGTCTATTCAAGTGAGTATATTTACAAATACACGGTGTGTTAATCATATAAATCAATATGGTGTTTTAATTTATTCAGTTATTAATATTTCTTTATTCAATATGAATGTCACACTGAGTTTTACTGTAATAGTATCAACACAGTATTCCTTATTATTTGAAAGAGATGCAAGCAAATATAAAAACAGAGAACCCGGATAAACGTTGGCAATATGGGATAACGTAAACAATTATCTAAGCAGGATGTTGTTTGTGTGTGGGACCTGAGGAAGGAGAGGGCGGGGCGGCTGTCTGGAGAATGGGAGAGTGGGTTAAGAGGAGGGAAGTGAGACAGAGACGGATGAGCGTGTGAGAGAGAGAGAGAGGAAATAGGGCTATGCGCAGCGCAGCGTGGGGCCTCAAAACAGTTTTGGGGAGTTTTGGGGCCTCGCCACAACTCTCCCATATGGATGGAGTATCTCTTTATATAGTAAAATCAATGGTTGTATTTTAAATATTGTTAAAGAATATACTGTACAGCTTTCGATATAAGTGATGTATTGAATAACTCGCTTAAGAGTTTCTCCATAAACTTACCTCTCATCGATGATCAGGAGAGCGTGTACACCAAATTATCAAATAAAATATGTTCCCAGATCATTTCAAACCTTACAATCAACATATTAAAATGCCTACATGATGTTTTTAAAATCTCTGGCAAACTTTGGAATTTTATTTCAGACATGAAAACAAAGAAAAATGACCCCTTATGTATGGTAAAAACAAAAAAAAGTCCTCCAATGGTGCCACTTTTTTAACCTATCGGCGATGTAATTAATTTAAAACAAAAAATTGCAAGGGCAAGTACTTGAATAAGAAGCTAAAAATGAGCAAAAATGTGGTGATGACTGGTGCTGTTGATTACATAACCAATATTACATTAGAAGCATCCTACCGCTATTCTATCATGAGAGCATATACCAGTTCATATACTATTGTGTGATGGGATTGGTAGGTTGGTAAGGATATTAGAAGATGTTCAACTAGAAATAAGAGAAATATTGTGGTACCAAAATGAAGGCACACCAGTCTACTTTTCACTTGAAGGCTAAAAAGCTACTTACTACATTGTTTAGAGATCATTTAATTGCATGTGGTGAACATGTACTCCGGCCTCCAAGATCTTCTTACATTTCCCCCATAGACTTTTTGTGAGGAACATATGAAGATCTCGTGTATTCAATGCCCGTGGAAGATGTCATGGACTTGCCTGCAAGGAATTTTGAAGAAACTGCTACGATTCAGGAAATAGGGATTCAACTGAATAAAAATATGTAAGGTATTGTTTTTAGCATTAAATGACCAAAACAAAATTGTTCTTCTTGACAATTTCCCATGTAATTTGAGTTTTTATATTTTTGAGAACATTTTTAAACGCTAGTCATTTTGAAATGGTATGATGAAAATGAAAAAAAAAGATTGTACAATTAGGTAATAACCACCATAGTAAGTACATAACATTTTATACCTGTGAAATATATAAATTTTTGTGAAAAAGTCACAAACCAGACATATGGTAAAAAAAGCAAGATTGACTATACTATGAGAGGCCATTTTTTGTTTATTTTTATGTCTGGAATGAAATACCAAAAATTTGACAGAGGGTATGAATAAGGGCAGTGTCACAAGCCCAGTGTGCGACTTACTACCGATTGGCATTACGGAGGCTGAAGGACAAGGTGATACAAGCGTAACAAGTGTTAAGGTTGGCACATATTAATGGGTTCAGGGGTGTTCCCTAATATATAAATTAGCCTGAAAGTTTTTGAACAGTTTTCTCATGATTTTTAAATTTAGCATTCTAAGAGCAATTGATGTTTTTCAATTATCTGCACTAAAGAAATTAAGACTTTTAATAAGATTACTTTGTTGTACATTACTATTGCAATGGATACTATTGATGTTTGTGGTTACTGTATTGGAGCTGAAAATGTATATAACTTACTTAAAAATACACCATTGCTGCTTAAAAATGTAAAATTTTTTAAAAATAACAATCAAGGTTAAAAATAAAATCCTAAAACTATAAGTAGATACCGTAAACTAGAGTAAGTTAAAAAGTTACATAGTCAAAAGACACAGTGAAAAATGCCAGTTCACCTGGGCCTACAGGCCTGTGTGTGATCTTCATTCAACAAGTGAAGTACCGACTGTTAGCTCAGTTGGAGATTCAAACATTTGTTTCAGATTCCTTTATTTGTAAAACACATTTCAATAAAATTTAGAACAATTGTCAATAAATTCAGATGCTTATATACAGTGAAAACCCTATTGTCCGTGGGGAAAGAGGCGGCACTACAAAGGCATGTTGTTGAAGATGAATTTTTAAACCTTAAGCCGCGACGCCTACACAGGTCACGGGCTTTTGGAACGGTCCTGTCTGATGATACACAGGCGAGTCATGGCAACACACTACCCGTGTACCTACATCGGGCATGTGTTGCAAAAACTAGCCGTGGGAACTAAGCTTTAATATGTTACTCTGTACTGCAGTTTAATGTTAATAATGTTGATAGTTAATTTTTCTGCTTATTACATAATGTACAAGCGTATGATTTACATTAAAACTAAGCCTACTGTAATAAAAGGTTAGTTGTGACCTGCAGTATATACATTCTGAAAATGTCTTTTTTCTAACCTTTTCATTCTCATTTTGTTAATAAATATGTAATAAACAGCATTTAAATTTAAGGTGCATAAGCAATAATAATAAGTTTCCAGCGATATAAGTGTGTTTGGGTGAATTCTCTATGATTTGTCTATTCTCCAATCTGTCACGGCCGCGGTCCCGACCCCTGACAGAAAATAGGGTTTCTACTGTACTAACAAATCTCAAGAAATGTTAAAGTCAATTTCATAAAACTCTTGAACTCTCTACAAACAAGAATTCAGCAACTAAGTCTTAATACTATTTTTAGAATTATTAATTGGTAACTCTTTAAGATACTAATAAAAATTTTGATACCCGGGTAAGTGAAACTGTTTTGTTTTAAAGTTAAATTACATTTTCTAGTTAATAAATTTTACCTATTCCTAGTATTATAGTCATGTACAGAGGTATAATCATTTAGACGAGACAGGCAGGCCTTCCACTTGTCCTACTTTTCCTACTTTTCCTACTTTTTCAAAAAATGTCCTACTTTGTCCTACTTTTTCAGCAATGTCCTACTTTTCCTACTTTTTTTGAAATTTCAGGAATAATCCACTATTTTACCCCAAAAATACAGATTTGCTTGGAATTTTTAGCCTGTTTTTTAAAAATAAATTAAATATTACATATACACTATAATTCGGAGGCTTCAAAGTAAAGCCATGGTAAAACCATGCAATTTGGATGATGGGTTTTAGGATTTATAGTGTGATGTGTGGAATTTTGTATCTATTTTGCTCTTTGTGCGTTCCCGACGATGTGTTTTTTTGTATGTGGGACTGTGTTAAGGATTCTGAACCTACCCGACCCTAAAGGTAAGCCTTTTTCTTCTAAAATACTCACTATGTACCGTATGTAAGACCAAGGATCATTTTATTTTTTATATTAATAGGCAGTTTTAAAAAGATTTATTGTATTTGTAAAATAAGAAGTGGGTGGATGGAGGGCGTTTAGGCTTCTAAGGTGGGTTGGAAGCCTGCTCATCAGATAGGATTTAATTGACAAGAGCTGCTTGTGAATTAATTCCTGTCTGATGAACTTACACCAATAAAAGGCTAATAAAATAATTGTATTCTGTGTAAAAATCCTTCTCAACTAAACGGTTTACATACATTTTTGCAATTTATAAGTAGCAAAGCTACCTTTCAAATCTTGGCATTTTATAACTTGATGTGTTTTATATATATTAGCCTTATATTGTGTTTTATATATATATTAGCCTTATAGTGTATTTTATATATATATATTATTATTTTCAATGGTTTTATGCTTATTTTCTAATGTGTTTAATTTGTTTCAGGCAGTAAGATGATGGAATAGTTTATAGTACAAAAAATGCCACGGGAAACACATTTCAAAGAAGACTGGCTTTTGAGCCAAGATTCTAACAAGCATCTTATGTCTTTGTGGTGCAAGAAAGGCAAAAATGACTTTGAAGTGCATTGCAAGATATGTAATCATTATTTTTCCTGTGCAAATAGAGGCAAAGACCAACTAATTAAGCACAGTGAAACTAAAAAACATTATTCAAAAGCGAATGTTGCATTCTCTGCTCGGCAAACTGTTTTCACAGTGACAGAAAGCGGTAGTGTCGCAACAACATCAGTGCTAAAGGAAAGTGCGGTTACTTTGGAGGATCCTATTCGTGCGGAGTTAATATGGGCTTTCAAGCTAGCCCAATCAAACTTTTCTTTTGCTTCTTGTGATGGTCTTCATGAAGTGTTTACATTAATGTTTGGTGAAAGTGCCAAGAACTTTAACATGGACAAAACCAAAGCTTCATATTTGATTTCCTTTGGATTGGGTCCTTTCTTAGTTAAAGAACTAACCAGGGATATTAGAGAGTCAAACAACTTTTATACTTTGTGCCTCGATGAGACGACTACAACTCAAGTTAAAAAACAACTTGACCTCTACGTAAGGTATTGGTCACCACAGCAGGTAGCAGAACCAGTCCAATGTCGGTATTTAACTTCGATATTTTTGGGCCATGCTGAAGCAGAAACCATGTTTGATGCAATCATCAAATCATCTGAAATTGAAGGTGTCTCAATTTCAAAAGCTATTATGGTGTCAATGGATGGTCCTAATGTGAACAAGTCCCTTTTTACCAAACTTAACTCACAGGTTAAATCTTTAGGTTCCCCAGGTCTAGTGGACATTGGACCTTGTTCTCTCCACAAAGTCCACAATGCTTTTGGAAGTGGACTTCGTGACCATCCATTTTCACTGATAGATGAATTTGCAACTGACATCTTCAAATTTTTCAAACTGTCTGCTGCAAGAAGAGAAGATTACAAGAAAAGTCAAGAGCTAATGCAAGTAGAAGAACATTTTTTTTGTCAGTATGTAAATAGCAGATGGTTGAGTATTGGTCCAGTCTTGAAAAGACTTATCGAACAGCATGAGGCACTGAAACATTATTTTTTCAAGTTTTTGCCACAAAACCAAAGTTCAAAGAGTCTCGACAAGAATTATAAGTACCAAAGAATCTGCTCTGCTTTGAAGAATAACATTCTTCTTCCTCTAATGCAGTTTTTGCTTCATATCAGTGCTGTATTTTCTAAGTTTCTGACAATGTTTCAATCTGAACAACCATTGGTTCATGTACTGTATGATGAAATGAACCATTTAATGAAGACTCTTTTGAGAAAATTTATCAAAGCTGAAGAAATTGAAAAACACAAAAACAACATCAGTCACATAGAGGTAAAAAAATCAAACTTGCTTGAGTTTAAAGACTTAGAAGTTGGAAGTGAAGCTAAAAAAACTCTACTTTCATTAAAGATCCTTGACAAAGAAAAGTCTGAGTTTTACCAAGCTATAAGTTCTTTTTTTATTACTGTGACCAACAAGCTAATGAAAGATCTGCCCATCGACAACAAAATACTGAAAAATATGCAGTGCCTGCATGGGTTGGCAAGAAAAGAAGAAAAAAGCTATGACATGTTCAAACGGATAATCACCCAAGTACCACATGGTCTGACAGAGGAAAAAATTGATAGACTTAAAGAGGAATGGTTAGGATACCAATCAGATTTGGATGTAGCAGAAGATTGGTATATCCAATCGAAGACACAGACTGAGGTCAAGTACATGAGGGTGGATTCCTACTGGAATAAAGTTTTTCAACTAAAGACATCAACTGGTAAACCCAGATATCCTCAGCTAGCTAGTTATTTGCCCTCACTTCTAACACTAGCACATGGAAATGCAGATGTTGAGAGAGGGTTTTCTATGAACAATAATATTGTGACCAATGAAAGGAAGGCACTCAATGAGCATACCATAATTGGCTTGAGAGTTGTAAAAGATTTTGTAAGAGTCAATGGCAAAGTAGAAAATATTAAAATAACAAAGAGAATGGTAGATGCAGCTAAAGGGGCAAGCTCCAAGTACAAAGAGTATTTAGCTCAAAGAAAAGATGAAGAAGTAAGGAAACAGAAGGAATCTGCTGAACAAAAAGAAAAAGAGGCATCTAAAGAAAAAGAGATAAAAGCAAGAAATGAGATCAAAGCTGCTGAAAATCTTCTAGAAGAAGGCAAGAAGAAGCTCCAGTTGGCTATGAAAAGGAAAGACTTTGCAGAAGTGTCATTAGCCTCAGAGATGATTGACATTTCAACCAAACGATTAAAAACAGCTAATGAACTTTTGATACATAAATAATGGTTTAGTTTCCTTTCTCTAAGTATTTTTTAAATACTACATTATGAAAAAATATAAATAAGTTATGTATTTCTATTCTTTTGTAGTAAAAGAGAAAATAAATTATAAAGAGCGGGGACATGCATGAATTTTGGGTTGAAATAATTTTTTAAAGTGTTATTTCTATTTATTTATCTCATAAATTTAACATTCATTTGTGAGTCATTAGGTAAGACCTAATTTATTAGTCATAAATTTAGATTAATGCCCGTTTGAACTAATCTTAGTATATTGTAGGTTCAAATGAGAACAAAACTACTTCATAGTCTTGGATTTAGTTTTCAGTATTATTTTTGCTTCGATAAATTCAGCTGTTTTAGCTCTCAATTCATGCATGCGGAACGAGGGGGGTCCCCGTATGGAATACAATTAATAAATAATAATAATACAACGCTAAGTGTGACTGTTGCGCCTTTCGTTAAATGTCCTACTTTTTTCATTAAAATGTCCTACTTTTTTTCTCAGACCTAGTGGAAGGCCTGGACAGGTTTCTTTTAACATATAATAAAACAGACAAGACATAATTAGAAGGTATTGACAATATTCTTAATTTAACAAAAAGAGGTTTGCAATGAGTACGGGCAGTTACCCCAAATAAAAGTCTAACTGACCTCTTTTGCAGTACAAAAAGCCTACTGGCTTCATGAAAATTTCCCCACAATTATTCATGGGGGGAATATTACCATATGACAATAGGCTATGTATGTAGGCATAATAAACACAGATCAGAATATCTTTGGCTATATTTTATTTTAAAACTCTAAGTAGTAAAATACCCTTACTAATACAACCAGCCAAAACTTTAATTTGACTGTTCTATTTCAAGTTGGATTGTAACTTAATTCCTAAAAATTTCAATTCCGTAACATCACTTGAGTTACTTGTACTTACAGGCATTTCAAGCACCTTCTCCATATTTATACAGAGCTTGTTAGCATTAAAGCCAATCATTAATAAGTGTGGTTTGCTGACTTAGAACCAATTGCATATCAGCTGGATTATTACCTTAAACATAAAATCCAAGATCATCAGCGAAAAGATAACCACTTACACCAACAGTGCCTGAATTAAAAGGTAGATCTTTTATGTATATAACGAAAAGAGTTGACTCTAAAATGGAGCCTTCCCTTCGGAAGGCTTGAGCTTCCCCTTCACAATCCAGAGCCTTAGCCACTGTGCCACCACCCCAACAATATTAAACTTATTACCATAAAATACTATCTGTAATAAACGTATTGCTTTGTCAAAGCTTTATAAGGATGCATTTGAGAGAAAGATGAATCACGGAATTAGCGTATATTTATTAGTTTAAATGATTCCCGAGATAAATTTTGTTTGTAAGTTATGGGGTAAACAAATGTAAATGAAAATGGAATGAAAAGTGAAATAATAACTTGTTTTAAATATACATTTACATATTATAAACAGTAAATTGTTCAAAATGGAAGAGCTTCTGACCCCATCTGAAGCTAAAAAGAGGAATCTGAGGACAGATTGTAAACATTTCAATATGATGTTTTAATCCTGATATTTGTATATTTCCAGGATAAATATAAGATTTTGAACTAAATATTTTATTATTTTTCAGTCATCTGTAACAGCAGAAGATGCTCTAGAAGATGATGATGAGGATTTAGAGGAGAAAGAAGAAAAGGGAAAAAGGAAAGGACGGCGCAGTGGTAAGAAAAGTAATAGCAAGAAGAATACCCAAGTGTCTACAACAAAAGTGCCGACACTTAAGATCAAGCTTGGAAAACGAAGACAGGCTAGTTCAGTTAGTATCGATGTTGTCTTGTGGTTGGCTGCATTCTTCTCTAATTCAATCCTCTTTCTTCAGAATGGCTTAGAATTTGATATTCAGTTGTGACACATTCTTGATTTAAACCTAAAGAACAACAAACATTTTTATCATTTATACAATCATTCAGCTTATGCATGTTGCACTTAAAATGCTTTGAAGTAAATTTGGTAAGTGTGAGTAGTTTATTTCATTCTAAAATGTTGTTTGATGAACAAATTTATGTACCGGTAACTTAATATTTGAAACTTTAAACTTTAGATCTGTATCTAAAAATAAAAGAGAAAGGCTTTGTGTTCAAAGAATATTATGGTTGACAATAGCAGATAATAATTTAAAAAAACTTAATATAAGGACTTATAAAATATTTTATAATTTTATTTTAGTATACATTTTATTATAATATGACAAACTGCTAATAACTAGTTTTAATTATAAACATACTAGGCTTAAAAAAATTTTTTTTCAAAGGGCCAATGGGGTTCAAACATTATTTAAAAGAAAGAAATTTTTAAAAAGAAAACTACAGCAATGGAATTAAAAAAAAACTGTCACTAGACTGAAAAAAATTGTAAGTTAAACCCTTATTTAATTTAGGCTGATTGTTAAAGATTCTCAAGTGTTTACCTTTTAATTAGAATACTTCTTAAGTAGAAATGTTTGCATGCCAAGATCTGTCTGAACTTCTCTGTAAGAAGTTGTATTGTAAGCCATATAGGTTATTTAGTTTAGTAGATTGGCTTTTTTTTTGTATGTGCTTTTTTGCCCATTTGTGTGGTTTATACTTGATAAGTGTTCTTGGTCATTTGAATCACAGTACAACCTACATGCAAACTGTTGTTGCCTAGTTAATGCATATTTTGTTGTTAATACTTTTTCTATCCGGTAAACTATATATTTGAAGTAACCTTTGCAACACAGAATAAATTGTTCTTATTTGACTGAAAACTGTAATGGTTTAAAAATATAAAAATGTAATTTTCGTAATGTAGATTTTCCGTTTAGCTAGAGGGCGCAATATGGTGTAAAAAATGCCAAAGTATTAAGAAGAAATAATTAAAAGAAAATTTTTTAAAATTTACAAACAAATTCTAAAAATATATGTTTATAATTTGTTTGTGTTCAAACTCTGTTTACAGCCAAGATCAAATAGAAATAAAAATCAACTTAGCAAAAAATGACAAAATACATTGAAAATAAATGAAATAAAACATGAAAAATATACCATATAAAATAAAGTAAAAATATATGGCCAATAAAACTGATGCTGATAGATAAAACTGAATACCGTACAAAAAAAATAAACAATAAAAACACATAAAATCGGAACTAATTGATGTAAGACACGTACACGAATGATAGTAAAGCTATACAACACTAGCAAAACTCTTGTCACAAACTAAAATAACAAGTCAAGGATATATCTGTTTCATGCATAATGGGTAACCTCAGACTGGCAGTCGGGCGTACATTAGCTGACAAAGCCACTCCCCCCTCCCACTACGACCGACCAATCACTTTCAGATCACACAAACCTTCGTTTAGAAAGACTATTCAACATTCTCCTAAACTCTAGCAGATCTCACTGCAACTACAATTTATTAAATATTATAAAATAGGGTTTGGAGGATATATCCTTTTACCGAGTTAGGCTCTAATAGAGGCTGGAGATATATCTGTTTCCTGCGATGCAAGGAGTAAATTTTAAAGAATCCTTTTGTTGGAGGATCTCCTATACCCCTGTACTACTTGAGCCCCAATTCAGTTACTAAAATTATGTGATACTTTTTTTATTAAAAGGAGTTCAATATTAGTTGTTGTTCCGAGCCTAAAATAAAATGAGTATGTCAAAATAACTTAGTTTTTAATGAATCTGTAAATAGGTATGTTTTGATATAGGATGAAGAAGGAGATGAGAGTTATGTGGGTACAGACAGGGACTCAGATGCAGAGTTTGAACAGATGCTGCAAGAAGCTGAAGAGGCCAGTGTGAAGGATGCAGCTTCTGATGAGGCTCCAGCAGAAGATGGCACGACTCCAGAGGCACCAAAAAAGAAAGCCAAAACTAAAATTGGTAATAAGTCTAAGAAAAAGAAAAAGACGAAAACAACATCAAAGTTTCCAAGTGGAGAAGGACAAGATGGTTATGAGGTATGCTGTAACAAATATGTTCATGATAAAAAAAATGTTAAAATTGACGTAGTATAATGTTTCCCCTTAAATGGCAAACTACTTTGATTATTATAACTTAAGTAAACTAGCCTATAGTTATTAACTGTATCATTTCATCTTAAACTTACATTTAATTTAAATTTGATTTTATATCAAAAACAATAAATGTAATAATCAAAATAATAAGAAAAGAACTGAAGAATTTTGTAGCAAATAAAAGAAATATATAAACAATATTCTGTAAATTATGTACTGTACAATACTAAAAAAACTGTAACAAATATTGATTTATATGTCAAGGGCGTTAGTAACTTGGTTTCGAGGATTCAGCAGAGTAAAATTAAAAGAAATTTGAAGTTAGTTGCCTTTATAAGTCCAATGAATTTGTTGAGAGGAAAGATTTTATCAACCCGCCTTTATTTAATATCTCTCTAGTATATTTTCAAGTTTTTGATTATTTCTTACATCTTTTGAAATAATTGCATTAGTTGCTCTATTATGAAGCTTGATTGAGACCAAACCATTTGACATAAATGTAAGCCCGTTTCAGAGTGTGGTAAAATGTTGTAAAATTTACCGTAAATGTATTTAACTATGTGACTCCAGAAAATAATAATTAACATTTACTCATTTCAAATGAAGTAAAAGGTAAATTTGTTGGGAGAAAAAAAATGCAAAATCTTACTATAATAGCAAAGTGATTAGGAGGGCAGCTTCTCAAACACTGTGTGTGTGTGTCCGTCTCCAGTTTACCGTTTTACCAGATATGCTGTTTTCCTCTTTTCAATATAAAACTGTTCATTTGCATTTGTGCTTTTCAAAAGCCGTGTATGTCAGAGATTCGATAGAATCATCAGGAGCGTTGTTTGCCATATGAATAATAGTCTGGTTACTTTCTAGCTTTTAGCTATAATTTATGAACACAGTCACCTTCAATTGTTCCAATTTTAAATTATTTAAAATTTTGTGGTTGTAGACAGACCACCAAGACTACTGTGAAGTCTGTCAACAAGGCGGGGAAATTATTTTATGTGACACATGTCCTCGTGCCTACCATCTTGTCTGTCTGGACCCGGAACTGGAGGACACGCCGGAAGGCAAGTGGTCTTGTCCTCACTGTGAGACCGAAGGCACCCAAGAGCAAGATGATGATGAACATCAGGAATTCTGTCGGTGAGTAGTCTTTGAGTTTATAGGTCTTGTCTTGTGCTTACCTGATTTCACTAAACACAACTAATATTTCTGTACACAATCCAATGACTGACAGATTGAATCTAACAAGTAATTCATTTTCCTGTATATAACCTAATTACTGAATTATTTAAATCTGTCTTGTACCAGTAACTGTTGAGAGCAGAAAGTTGTTCATTTGGAGTTTTAACGGTGAGTGGTCTAAGTTGTATAAGCTCTAGCTAGATAAACTACAAACCAACTTTTGTAGAATTGATTATTTTTTTAATATTTTGTTTATTTATCCGCCCTAAAAAGATTAATGAAGTTAAATCACTCTTGTTGTCTATTACCTTTGTCTATCAAATATTGGGAAGCATTAGCTTTTGTTATTGGATTATGGAGGCTAACAATCACTGTTTTGTTAACAGCGACATCAACCACCTATTTGTAAAAAAAATTAAAATAATTTCTTATAATTTGTCTCTTTATAATTTTTTGCACAGGAGTGTCTCATGGTAAGTGGGCTTAGTATTACTATTCTTAATTTACCACTAACAATATTTTGTAAACTTGTTTTGTGTGATTCTGGCAAATGGGGTAGCTTTAACTAACTCTTTAGTGATTTATCAACTCACTCACTCTTGTACATTAACCTATTCAAACAAAATTCATCTTTAGAAAGTATAACTATAGTTTCTTTTGTAAAATAGTCTTGTCTTTTTAAGTAGTAGCAGCAAAGTCAGTGGTAAAAAAGAATGAAATCCTTTGTTTGCACTTAAATTCTCAAAAGTGAAAGAACACAATTTTATAATTTAAAAACAGTTTTAAATTTCAGTGAAACAAAAGTCATAATCTTCAAACTTTCTTGTTCAATTCTTGTTTACATCCTACTAACAATTAATCTCAAACTTTTCTACAGTTCTTGCCTCTCAACATATTTTGTTTACTTTTTGACATGAATAGTCTATAAGAGGCTTTTTTGCTTGGTGAATTACAGTTATTAGGAGACCAGCAACAATATGAAGTTGTGTATGGTACTTGTAGAGTTGATGGTAAGACACAAACCATGAAGTTGACTTCACAAACAGTGAGGGATGATGAGACTAGCAATAGTGTCAGCAAACCACTTTGAGGTTGAGTGGAAGAGATGACTTAATAGTCCTAACTCCGCCTAGTAAAGACAAGTTTCATTTCATTTCAAGCCAGAAATTGGCAAAATATCTTATTTCAGAAATTATAATCTCACACCTTTTTTATCTACTGGATTTCAAATAAAAATATTTTCAGCCCAGCTTTTTTTCGTTTTTTGTCATCTGACAGCTATTCCCACACTGAGTGGTGAAGTCACCATCACAAAAGAAGGGTTGATCATGTTTAATAAGTGGCACTGTGTACTAGGTGACTGATTTGTTAGTACAACCATCATGAATTTTCTGCCTTGCGGCTACGTAGTTGTCAATCCTACAAACAGCATATCAAAATTTGAGTTATAATGTCTAGCATTGTTTTTCTTCTTGAGTGTAACATTTGTCACTAAAAGACCATACTAATGATTTGTTAATACTAGTGCTCACATCTAGAGTAATCTGTCTACTGTGTTTAAATAAATATTGTACAAACTTAACCCAAAATTTTAAAATATGATTTTTTTTGGGCTTGAGGTACATTATTGGCTTGATTAAAAGCTGACTCAGTTGAAAGATGACAGTGTATGGAAGTATTTTATACCAACTATTAGGTTTATATCTTAACAACAAGTTCCTATACTGTTTTTAGCTTTAAATTTCTGTAATTTCTTCAAAAGGTAACTCCCACATTTTAATATATTCCATTTTATTACAACAGAATAATCTGGACAGATAAAAATGGATGTGCTTTTGATAGATTATTAATATAAAACAAATATATACAACAAACTTTGCTGCTACTAAATGTATTATATTTTTGTGATTTTATCTAGCATTGCCTTTTAGAAATAGTTCTTTATGAGTGTCATTCAGAAAGAAAATAACATTGATCATTAGTGAACAGTTTTCATCGTAATGCATAATTATTTTCAAAACATGACCCTTTGTCCGTGGTATCAGTTAGTAAATAATTTGTCCATTTTTGATCATCTTTTATTGAAAAAGTTATTTTATTGCTAATTACACAACAGTGAATCAAAAATGTATTTTATATACAACATTGGCAAAACAGCTAATACGTTATATTCAACCAAAAGGTGAGGAATGTAAAGTTTTGATTGTAAATATGAGGATATTATTGAGAAAATACAATGAGTTTTTATTTGAAATATTGTTTAAAAAAATACTTATGCACTAAACCATTAACTGTGAAAAATCCTGTCTTGTAATTACCTTAATGCTAATTTTTATTTAGCAGTGGATGTTTCTTGATAGAAAATATTGACAACCACCTGAGTACAGTTCATGCTATGCCACACATTTGTATACTTTCCTGCAATCTCAGTTTGTCAGAAATGGCAAAAATGTTTGTGAGTCTGCTTAACTTGCTGCCATATTGGATTTGAATCTCCATAAGGCCAATATTAATTTCAAAATAAGATTACATTTTTATTTATGAACATACAATTTTAAACTTGACCTTTTTTTAGTGGATACAATGGTCTTGTGCCCCTTGAAACATATTTTTTCTAACTGTTTTTATTTAATTTCTCATTTAACAATAAATATTATTCTAATTTAATAAAGTTTTTAAAATAAACCAAAAAGGTACGAAACAATTTGTGTCAGGAGGCACAAGTCACACTTGTTCAATAAAGCACATATTAAAGTTTAAATACATATGTTAAAAAATGTAAGTATGATATGTGTTGAATTGACGTAATGTACAACTGCAAAAAGCGACGGCATCAGCTTAGATAACTGTCATTAGATACCTAACGCTGCCTGGTAGCCAAGCAGGAAAGGGGAGTCAACTGCCACGACCATTTAAATCATACAGTGGTTTTGGGACGTACAGATGACACCCGGTGCTCTGATAGTCGACAGAGTTGTCAGTAGTTCTAAAGTCAACACCAGGTCTTTGTCGAATGCTTTACTGCGATAAAATTATTCATTAGAGAAAACTGTTATTTATTTTCATCTCAATATTGGTAAATATAAAACTACTGCAAGTAAGTTAGAGACTAATCATGGTCTAAACAAGAATTATCTCATATTTAAGCAAGTGTTTCATCGTCGTACCAAGTTTACCATTTGGACAGATTTTGTATTCCTTACTAGCCTTTGGAAAAGTGTTAAAACATGTGATGTGACAGCAACCATTCAGTATGCAGGATTTTGAAAGGTCATGAAAGTTAGTGATATTGCCAAAAATGGACAAATGTTTGTAGTGTCAAACTTAAGTACTGCAGGTTATGAAAATATTATTTACTATAGGGGACTTGCAAAGATAATGCAGTGTTCAAACTTTGTGGGCGACACTCGTAAATTTAACAGCTTATTCTCAGACTTTATAATGTAAGATATTTTTATGACAGATGGCAATTTGTAGTGCATAAACGACGAATGTACACTTAGTATTTTCAGAACTGACAAAACTCATGCTAATACCCTTTAAACAACTTTGTTTGATTTTTGCCATCACCCTAACGACTCAACTCAAACTTTTGTGTTTCCCCACTTGTAGGGTTCCTGAGAAAGAAAAAACACCAAAGTTTTGTAGGTAAGTTTTCCAAGATATACAGAAAAGTAGTATGACAACTAACAAAAAATAACTAACATGATATCGTTTCGGAGACTATATTGAGGACCTATTAAAATATTCTGTTTTGTTGAAGTCATTATTCCTTGTTTTAAGATCACCCATATTAAAAAGTATATAAACTAATAAATCAAAACTATAGCATCGTTTACGTTGGCTTTTAATCTCTCATTAATCATTAGTTCATTAAATTGAAAACATGAAATGTCATGTAATATTTTTAAAAGTGATTTCTTCGTAAATAAATAATTGTAAGCGAATAAATTGTCAAATCGGGCTAAATATTGCCTTAAAGCTTAAAACAAAAATAAAATGGTCGATACATTTTAATTTTATTTTTCTTAGCATGGGCAAGTGTGGATTATGAATAAGTGTTTGACAAATAAATTTAACTTTTAGTAACTATTACGACTTTTAAATGTTTCTAGTAAATACTAAAAAAACAAACAGTTCTGGTTATATGCTGCCCATTTTCAAAACTTACTAAACTTATATTTTTTAGGAAAATGTTTCACTACATTAGGAACAACGGCTAATTATTTAGGTTGTAAAAAATTCAGAAAATAACGAGTAGAATTTTTTGCATGAGAATCCACAAGAGGAATGAACAAGCAGTGGAATTAGGGAATTTATGAGTGGCTGTAGTTAAAAGCACGCACGTTTTTGCTTTAGAGGTGATGGTTGTATTTGTAGACTATTGTTTCTCTAGCGAGGATTATAACATCCAGAATAGATCTACAAAACAAAAAAGGTTAAAGTTAAAAGGCATGTAATTTGTAAGACATTATAATACTTAAAAGGATTTTTGTTGCTTGTTATTTAGGTGTTCTTTTAAATTCTGTTTTTTTTTTTTTTTTTTTTTTAGAATGATTGGAATCCATTTGAGATATTTCAGGTGTAGTAGATTTACTGTACTCTAAATCAATATGCAAACAAATAAAAAAGAAATGCGAAATTCAAACGATGAACAATTCAAAACGCTTAATGAGTTTAGTGTGTATGTAGGAAGTTGTTAGGGTCACACAAAATCATGTGTGGATTATATAAGGTGAGTGAGATTTAATGGTCATTTGTACTATTGACATGCCATGTGTCACTGAGCACTACTCATCATGTAATTTTACATGACAATAAAGAATTTGAATGGCTTGTATTTTGGATGAGGATGTGTATATGTTTCTGTGTTGTTGAGATTGCCTGTTTTAGTGACATTCTTCATTCCTTGTTCTTCTGTGATATTTTGTTGTATCGAAAACAATTAAATGATAGTTGAAGAAGAAGAATATATATAAAATTTAATTGTTTCTATCTATTTTTGTGACATTTTATATTCTTAGTTCTTGTGTAATGTGTTGTTGAATGCAGAACAATTTATTAATAGCTAAAGAAGATGAAGGACATATATATTAAACATGATGACTTGTGGTAATTAATAGAACCCTACACCTACAATTTATTACTACCATTTTTGTACCACCATTTACAAGTAACTCAATCATTTAGTTAAAAAAAAACTCAGTAAAAGGAAGAAAAAAGAAAGAGGTATTAAAAAGTAATATTAGTAGTTAAATAACTCTGCTTGGCTGTAAAAAGGACAGTCATCAGCCATGTGTGAAGTTCCCGTTTTAGATCTTGGACGTCTAGTTTTCTTAGATGTTCAGGGAGGCGGTTGTGATGACCGGCGTCATATATCATGAGCCTTGTTTAGTGTTATAGTTGTAGATTTTGTCTGACAGTGTGTTTCATTACTTCTTGCAAATACAAGTTAATCACTGTCATAATTTGAAGATCTTTGAAGGATTTCAAACAAGATTCCAGTGGTTGTAGTGCAGACAGTATTCTTACTGATCTTTTTGGAGAACTAACACTTTGTAAATTTGCTTGTGAGGTTCTGCCTCAGATAATGAGACCATATCTTATATGAGACAGACTCACATAGATCAAAGTATGCTGTTTTAGCAGAGTTTATATCAGTTGTTTACCTGAGTCATTTCACTGCATATAATCCAGAAGCAATTTTTTTGCACATTTGGTCAATGTGAGGTGTCCAGTTGAGATTGGTCATACCAAGAAGTTTGATGTTGTCTTCTAGAATTGTATCTCTGGTGTCTGTGGGATTAGTTTTCTTATGGAAGTGGATTTATTTGGTCTAAGTAGCATTTGCTACCAAATCATTTTCCCTGCAATATTGGTAAGTCTTTGTCAGACTTTGATGTGCTAGTTCTTCCACTCTTGTCACAAGTTTTCTCACTGAATATAAGAGAAGCGTCGTCTTTATACATTAGACACGTGCTTGAGTCTCCTATGTAGTAGTATTAAAGATAGTTAGTGAATAGAATGAAAAGTGCAGATCCTAGCATAGAGCCCTGAGGACACCCCTAGTTATCGTGGGTTGGATTTTGTGTACTAAAACATGTACTACATCATGTTTGCTATATATTTAATTTTCACCACTTGGGTGCATCCATTCAGGTAGGGTTTTTTGCAATTAATTTGCCATTCTAGTTATGCCCAGTTTTTCAAACTTGGTGAGAATCAGATCATATCCAATGGAATCAAAGGCTTTACTGAAATCCAGTATTAGACCAATCACCATTTTACCAATTGATTGATAATATTTTGAATAAGGTAAGTATGGGTGTGCGAGTATTCGAAACGTAGAGTATTTGATTGAGTATTTTACTACTCGAGCTTGGCTTGAAGCTTCCAAAACTATTTTAAGTTCGATTGAGTAGTTGTATTTCACGAAATATTAGATTTACCTCTTAATTTAGTTTTAAAAGTAAACAGTTTTATAAGTTATGAATGAAAAATGTGCGCTTTCTTGTGTTTTATTTTACCCTTAATCATACGTTATCAGTTTGGTACGCGTAATTATGAACTAAACAATATGCCCAAGAATAGGTAGTACACGACGACAGTCAAATGAACTAGTCGACGTAGTGAACGAGTTGTTCATTATGATTTGAACTAGTTCAATTCAACGTGAACAACAGAGCTTGGAAGGTAGCGATCACGGTAAATAATTACCATAGTAGCGATCACACATGTTGGTTGTCCGAGTCTACTAGCCACTTGTAACCTAACCTAAAATAGCGTGAATAAAACAGAAGTGCTGGTTAGTGTCTATGATCCAAGAAAGGGAACGAGAGATCCGGTTCAAGATGCTCAAAAAGACCTGTTACCGATACAAATTTAATGGTCTGTACGCCACCGTGGAAATTATGCATATTTTCGTTCTTATCACAAATTAATTCTTGACGGTATGTATTTTTTGTGGTGATGTTCATTACTGATTTATGTTAATTAGCTACACATCACATCGTTTTTTTTTTTTTTTTTTTTTTTTTTTTTAAATATGTTATATTTCGGCTTTACAATCTGAAGCCATTTTCAAACATTTAACAACATAAACAGTTTTTAATAAAAATATAAATTAATTATTAAAGTATATGTTTCTTAACACATTCACTGCTAAGGCCTAAATTGAAACATTGAAATAATGAAATATGAAATGAAATAATGAAAATTTATTCCTTTTAAAAAGTAAAACACAAAAACAATGACAATGTAGGAATAGAAAGTTGACCACAGTATCTAGTATTTGTGGCCAACGTTAATTCTAAAAAAGCACAATACAAACTATTTAATTGTGAGTCCAGCAGCAAAATAAAAAACTCGCACTCCGTGGCGCCTGTGTTAAAGCAAAGAACCAAAAAACATAGTAATAAAAATTATAACATAATAACATTAATTTAAAAAGGAAAAATTACAATTAGTAATTAAAGTTCTTACTTTAATAATTAATATCATATAGGCCTACTTGCTTAAACAGTATATCATATAAGACTCCTTCCAAAGTATATACAAATAAACAACTAGAGTAGGCAGGTAGTAAACTTAAAAGATATATATCTAATTAATTAATTATGCAAGAGTAGCATTTAGAAAGGACACGTCATCATTAGAAAATAGCCAATGTTTTGTTTGATTTAAAAACGAATTTAAGTTAGAACAAGATTTAATATAACGTGGCAATTGATTAAAATACTTAGGAGCAACATACTGAAAAGACTGTTTAAAATTAGATTTATTGACTTTAGGTAACCTAAATATTCTTTGGAAATTACTTCTTGTTTGGTAAGACAGGTTTTCTGTACCAGTGTTGCCACTTCTAATATAAAATAACTTTAAGACTTTGTACACAAATAAGTGGTTAATGGGTAATATTTTCAGATGACAAAACAAAGGGTAGGAGCTCTCTCTTTTGCGACAGTTGAGTATTATTCTTACAATATGTTTTTGGGATACTCTGAGTTTTTCCAAATAGTTTTTGTAAGTTCCCCCCCAGCATTGTATACCGTATTGTAACCTGGAATCTATTAGAGCAAAGTAAAGCATTCGTAATAGACTGGGTTCACAAAAATTCTTCAAAAAATAAAAGGTTCTGATCGAAAGTTTGATTTTCTTATGTAATAATGAAATGTGGGGTTGCCAATTTAGATTTTCGTCTAAGTTAAGACCCAGGTACTTAAAACAATTATTTTTTTCTATTACTTCACATTTGCAACGTATTGACGCACAACTCAAGTTGTGAAATATTAACTCTGCAGGAAATTCAAAACTATTAACTAAACTAAAATTTACATATCTTGTTTTTTTAACATTAATTATCATTTTGTTCTCACAACACCATACTCTTAATAGTTCTAAATCTTTATTTATATTCTCCCAGATATCATTAATATTTTTCTCTGAATAAAAAAAAGCAATGTCGTCCGCAAAAGCACTTTTTTGACCTTGAAAGGATAGTTCCAGTAAATCGTTTATAAAAACTAAAAATAAGGTAGCTGATAGCACTGATCCTTGGGGTACACCAGCTTGTACAGTTAGTGGTGTGCTAAAATGATCAGCAATTTTGACTGTTTGGACTCTATTACTTATAAAACTGTTAAAACATACATTACCTAGGAGCTAACGTATGTTTTGATATATTACTTACCGAATGGTGTTATAAATCCATAAAATGGCTGTAGAACGGCATTTCACGTGTCCATCCCGTGTATAAGTGACATCAGAATTTCCGGCCCGATTTCGGGCCGGCCGGTCCTGGTGCAAGTTTTACACTCATAAGTACTCTGAAAATTCATCAGTAAGTTCACATATCACTCATTAAACATTCTTATCACTAGTTTTAGACATAATCTCAAAATAATAAAATTCAACAACAATATTTACAATATATACAACCCTGCCCGCCACCCGTTTTGTCCCTATTTATAGATTTTTTTGATGATAGTCGAAACATTTCACAGGACAGAATGATGGATTCTCAGGACAGGCAGAACATACATAAATCGTTCTCTTTCTGATACCTTTCTTGGAACAAACCCCACAACGCTTCCTTAGTCTGTTGCCATGGCCATCTCTTTCTTCGGTTTTCACCAACTTGTGCAAAGCGTTTCTTGGTGGAGTTCTAAGCTGTTGTCCTGGAGCTGGAGGCAATAAGGCTGCTATAAGTCCATTGCGAAAATCATAAAGGGACATCTTTTCTTTCCCACTATGCATATTGTGAAGAGCCAATGCATTGATAACTAACATTTGTGTAAAGTGGATAAACACTTTCTTATACCACCGAATACTCTTGTGTTCGCAGGGATAGTAAGAGATCATTTGATCCCCACGATCTACGCCTTTCATATAGTTGTACTGGACTATAGGAAGGGGTTTTTCCCTCTCCTGCCCACGTTTATTTACTATTGTGACCATGGTGTTTTCAAATTCTGAAGAAATATATAATACATTCCTCTTATCTTTCCAGCGGGCCACCATCACACCTTCTGCATATTTGGCTACAGATTCGCCTTTGTTTAGGTTTGCCCTAGTTACGTCTACAGGATTGTGTGTTCTGTCTGTTCGTAAAGTTCCTGTAACGTAAGTGTCACGTGCCAAGAGCTTGCTTGTGAGTTCAAAGCTGTCGTAGAAGTTGTCCATGTACAAAGAGTGACCTACTCTCATCAAGTGTAAAACTACTTTGGAAGCATGTCTTTTCCCTCCCAATACGTCATTTTTACCACTATATATTATAAACCGCAGACACAAGCCTTCAGGTTCACTCAAGGTATACAATTTGATGCCATACTTATGGCGCTTTCCCTTGATGTACTGTCTGAATTGGAGTCTGCCTCTTCACAGTACCATGCTTTCATCAAGGGAAAGCTCTTTAGCGGGTGAATAAATTGATGTCATTTTTGAATTGAAAAAATCAACTAAGTATTGTACTTTGTGAAGTCGATCAGGATTCTCAACAGCATTAGATGAAAAATGAAGGCACCTTAGTATTATTAAAAATCTATCTCGGCTCATATATTGCCTAAATACTGGGATGTTATATAACCGGTCAGTTTTCCAGTAATCCTGATACCTGTTGAGCTTTATTGACCCCATATGTAAAAGAAGTCCAATAAAGATTCTCAATTCAGGTACAGTGACGTCTTTGAATCGATGTATACGAGATCCTGGTTGAGTGTTGGGACCACAAAATATTGCCAAGGCATTTTCGTTAGTATAGCGTCATATACGCTCTTGAAGAAGAATCGTCCAAAAGCAATAAAAACCAGTCTATAGGCTTACCTTCTCCAGGAGGGGGACAAAGGAGTTTGTTTTCACCTGTAAAAGGTATCTGTTTTAGGCCAGCTGTCACATTACTCCACTGTAGTGATAATTCAGCCTCAGAATCACTATCTGTAATGCTCTCACCTGTATCAGAGCTATTACTATCTGAGTCATCCTCAATGTCAGATAAATCCATTGGATTTCCAGCCATTACCCCAATATTGTCCACACACAAATTATAGTAAAAAAACTAATAACTAATATTATTATTTACACCCTTACACACTAACTAAAACACTAAAACTACACAGTAAAAAATAACATAACTACGAACTGATCACATACAATAAATCAATAGACCCACATCAACGAGCGGACAACGATACATCTACTCCCAACAAGAGCTGAGCTCACACTAAGCAATATGTTTGTCTAGTCATAGTGGCCTGATTTTGGGCCGGCCGGGTGGGGGTACAGACGCGGCTGGCCCGATATCGGACCGCCCGCACTGACTGTGTTAAAATATATAAAAGATGATTTGATCAATGAAAATAGTTGTGTACTATATAAATTTTGATAAAATTTGTTTAGTCACTTATTAATTTTGAATTTTATTTAATACTTCTTATTTAATAATAGGCAGGTATATTGGGCATAAGGTATATTTTGCAACTGAGTGCCCCCTTATGCCCAATATACCTGCTATTATTAAATCAGAAGTATTAAATAAAATTCAAAATTAATAAGTGACTAAACAAATTTTATCAAAATTTATATAGTACATATTCAACTATTTTCATTGATCAAATCATCTTTTATATATTTTAAGAAACATATGCTTTAATAATTAATTTATATTCTTATTAAAATCTGTTTATGTTGTTAAATGTTTGAAAACGGCTTTAGATTGTAAAGCCAAAATATAACATATTTAAAATAACGATGTGATGTGTAGCTAATTAACATAAATCATAATATCGCTCAATCAAAAGGGTCCGAGAACGGGTCACTTTACATTTCAAAAATCGAACTTCCCATCTTTTCTATGCGAAAGTTCATCTCTGTTGTGGTATACGTTTGCGCAAGGAACCGTTCAGCTCCTTTTCGGAACTGAAATTATCGTATATTTCTCGCGAGTCTATTGAGGTCTATTTTGTTTTTTAATGAGCAGGGAATCGGCCAATGATTTGACGTAAGAAAATATTGTATTATATCATATAAAATATGGTAATGGCGTTCTATCAGCGTGTGACACAACATTATTGATTTATTTTCCGTCAAATAAAAAATAGATATACATATATATATATATCCGTGGCATACGTCTATTAATTCCGTAAACATCTTAGATCCCCAAAACTGTGTGTAACATTTGCGTATATTATATTTTTTCCAGTCTAATTGTTGAACGATTTTCTGACTAGGTTAGACAATAATACAGTTGGAGTGTAAAAGGTGGTAAAGTACGATAATTTTGATTCGTAAACTCACTGAACGGTTCCCTGTTCACTTTGACGTTGATGTCGATATAAACTGTAAAACAATCACGAATCAACCCAAGTGAGAGAGAAACATGTTGGAAGAACTTTTATAAACAAAATATGATGAATTTAGAGATTCGGAAAATAAATTTTATTGAACCGAAGCCTTATCAAACGTCTCGTTTTTTATTCATTAGTTAATAATTTAGCTTCCTAAAATCTTCACTGTATCACTAGTTGGCACAGCTGATATTTCAGGCTGCATCTCATCGCCAATATCGGCTAGACCTATTATTAGCCGACTACGTATATGGTTTTCATTCGATAACGCATCTCGTCGCTAATATCGGCTAGACCTATTATATTAGCCGACTACGTATATGGTTTTCATTCGATTACGCCAGGTTTTCATGAATTTCAAGTTATGAAATAATTATTTATCTGTTGTTCATTGTAGCCTCATGTATCGAAGTAGTTTCAAGTTGCACACATTTCATTACCGATTATAATTTAAAAACTAATTCATCCTAAGCGACTTAAAAATTTATTTTTAGTAAACCTGCTTAGTTATTTTCAATCGATTGAACTACAGTCTTTGTCATCCAGATTTTCAAATTTGATTATAATTCACAGCTTATATCCGGTTAGTTGTAACTTTGTTATTACTGAATTAAATACCCACATAATACAGATCCATTCTTCTTGGTGTGTACACAATATATTTTTTGTTGAGAGGAGGCAATTCTGAAAGCAAATTACTGCATTTGGTGATGACGCCTGTATTTTAGCATCAGTTAGGTTGGATGCAGCTTTTACCAACAAGCTTTGTTACTTTTTCGCGGTACACTTTCAACTGAACCATCAGATTAACATATTGGCCGGCTGTGAAACAGTATAATTGGCTTGCATAGAAAATCCGATCTGTGATATGAGTGAACAGATTAAATCTTTATAATCCTCGTTTAAATTAATAATATACTTTCTTAGTTTCTTACATCGTATTAGTTATGTAGTTATGAAAAAAGGAAAAAGTTAAACAAAAGAATGACACATAAAAATGTAGGAAGGCAGGAAGTAAAAAGTTTTATCTATCAAATGTTACAGTTAGAATCAATGATGATTGATCAATCATTGATCACTAATCAAAATGATTGTGTTCAGTTTAGATGTATATATTACAAATCTGGCAAAACTTAACGTAGGCTTAGGATGGTGTCTGCCTTTTACAGTGAACAGGGTGAACAGGAAATCCTTCTGTAAATACTCGCTCGAAAATACTCGTTACTTGAAAAAAAATGCCAACTATTCGACTCAGCTCGAATTCAAAAATCACTAATTGCACACCCCTGAAGGTAAGATAATGCAGTTGTTGTTGACTTACCTTTTACAAATCCATGTTGTTCTCAGTTAGCAGGTTGTTGTCATATAGGTGTTTGATAAGTCTTGCAAGTACTATGTTTTCTATTATCTTTGAGAAGGTGGATAATAAATAAATAAAAATGCCTTTATTTACATAAGCGTTTCTCAGTTTTACACTGCTTTTCAGAGCAACTCGAGTCAAAAATAAAACTAACATGAACAGTGAATAACTAATCCTAAAGCAACAAGTGAGACATATTATATAACTATACAACTAAACATTAACAACTTCTAATCAACTATTTCACCATTTAATAGCATTTCCCTAAGCTTTACCTTAAATGTTTCATGTGAGTAAGGCTTGAAGTTATCGGGGAGGTCATTGTACAATGTCGGGCCGAAATAAGTATAGCTTTTCCTCCCAGCTTCAAGCCTAACCTTTGGAAAATGAAGTTTTCCTCCGTTACGTGTGCTGCGCTGTGAGACCTCATCCCGGAATGAGAGTCTCTCGCTTAGATACTGGGGCTCATTGAGCTTTAAAACATTGTGAGTCATGCAGCAGGTCAGCATCCTGCATACGGCCTTCATGGGAAGGAGGTTTACAGACTGCCTGAAAAGACTAACGTGGTCGTACCGCCTTAAGTTAAAAATAAAGCGTACGGCAGAGTTTTGGATTTTTTTAATCCTTTCTGTATCCTTTTTGGAAATACTATTACCGTATGCAGGATAGCAATAATAAAATACTGATAATACGAGAGACTGCATGAGTCGTAGTTTTGCAGATTCAGGTAGCAGGCTTCTAAATCTATATAGCCCCCTCAGTTTGCCCAAGGCACGCTGGGAGGCGTAGGTAACGTGATCAGAGAATGTGAGGCCACTGTCTAGAATGACACCAAGGGTCTTAACTCTGTCACATACTGTCATGTCACATACTGTCAGACGATGGCCATCGAGTGACACGCCAAACCCAGACTCACCGAGACCCTGCACCACATTCTTTGGGGCAACGTGGACAACCACACACTTGTCTAAATTGAGTTTCAGACCGTTCACAACTGACCAACTAGAGATCTTATCCAAATCAGAGTTAATTTGATCAATGGCAGGTTTTATACTGCTTTGGTCATAAGATAAGTGTAGCTGAGAATCATCTGCGTACAGGTGCACAGAACAGTGTTGTACACACTTAGTGAAATCAGCTGTGTACAAATTGAATAAAATTGGTCCCAAACAACTACCTTGAGGTACACCCCGCTGTTTTTCTAGGGGCCTTGATGTCTCACTCCCAAGCTTTGTTACTTGCAGTCTGTCACCTAAGTAAGATCTCATCCAATCAATTACTTTGTCGCTAAAATGGTAATACTTCATTTTCGCTAGTAGCATATCATGGTTGATGGAATCGAAAGCTTTTGAGTAGTCTAATAAGACAAGGGAGCTGTATCTGCCCTTGTCCCTAGCATCTATTATATCAGTAAACATGTTTGTAAGTGCAGTACATGTGCTATGATTCTGTCTAAAGCCTGATTGGAGTTTTGGCAATATGTGTTCTGTCTCAATGAATGATGTTATTTGATCCACTACAACCTTTTCAAGAATCTTAGACATCGCTGGTAGGATTGAGATTGGTCTTAAATCGTGCATACTTGATGGTGTTGTTACCTTAGGTAAGGGGCGTACAATGCTCAGTTTCCACGCTTCAGGAAACACTCCACTGCAGAGTGATTCATTTATAAGATGTGTAATGGCCTTTAAGGCAAATGGACTCACAGCTACCAACATTTGAATCGAGATGTCATCACAACCAACAGCATTTGATTTTATTGATTTCATTGCTCCTTTGATTACATTTTCAGATACTTTTGTAAAGCAAAAACTGTTCAAAATTCCATCCTGTCTAGTTCTCTTAAAAACACTTACAGCATTCTCATCCACATCATTTCCTGAGCCCATTTCAATAAAATATTTGTTTATTTCATCAACATTTAACTCATGTGGGGGATTTAAATTATCACTGCTCCCAACAACATTGCATTGTTTCAAAATACTCCAAAATTCTTTTGAGTTGTTGGCTGAGGATAATTTTTCTGAGAAAAAGATCTTTTTCGCACGCCATATCAAACTATTTAGTCTGTTTCTAGTGTTCTTATAAAGTTCCCAGTCTTCTTGATGCCGTGTTTTTGTGTATTTTTTTCGAAGTTTGTTTTTTATCTTCGTTAATTGTTTTATTTCATTGGTCCTCCAGGGGGCTTTCTTTTTTGTAACTCTTTTACAAACAATGGGGGCGTGTTTATCATAGATAGATCTTATCTTTGATGTCAATACCTTTTCAATTTTGTCTACTTCCCTTATATTTAAAATGCTATTCCAGTCTATGTTAGCCATATCACGCACTGCATTATTGACATCAAGCTTCGAGAGATCTCTGTAGGAGATTTGCTTTGCCTCTTTCTTAACTTTTTTACAGTCAATATCACAATATATTAGCTTGTGGTCCGATATCTTCACCCCCCTGTGGTCTTTTAAACTTGAGGCATCAATTACGCCGATCCTCTTGACTTCAGCCGACCTGTCCACTATAATGTGATCCAACAAGGTAGCTGAAGATGCAGTAACTCTTGTGGGTTCATCTATTAGCTGCACTGTATTAGTATCTTTCAAGAGCCGGCAAAGGAACTTCGATTCATTACTTGTCTTTGAAATTAAGTCAATATTTGTATCTCCTAAATACAACTCCATCTTGACTTCAACTGAAATATCAGGGATATGGGTCTGTATGATGTTGGCTCCGTTATTACACCTTTGTTATATTTGGGATAGACTTTGGAGTGCTTTAGGCTACTCGTAAACAGTCCTTCCTCAAAATACATTTTAATTATGCTTGTCAAATGAGGCATCACCCGCTGTTGCTCACCTTGGTCCCAAATATTTGTTTACATATATTTTTAAATATCTGCACATACAGATTTTCTTGTGAGGTAAAAAAAGGAAAGAGTTAAGCTAAAATTGACGATAATGTCAAATAAGCATTTTGCTATTATTTTTCTAAAATAAGACTGGTTATGGCTGCTATTATTTTGACATTTGGAATATTTAAATATATTTTCTCGAAAAATGCATGGAGGGAGTAAGGTTAAAGAAAATGTATTAAAATACATTACATGTTTGGTTGGTTTCGGTACTTTGCATGTGATTTTTATAAACTAATGAAGGTGGTGGATTTCTTACTAAGACTTCTTTACAAAAGATTAAATAACTAGTATGTTGAATGCTTGCAGACAAAAATATTTCTAATTATTTCATTTCTCTGAATAGTTTTTATAATTTCTCAAACTCTTGCTACAGGCTATGATAACAAGATTTTATTCATTATATTAAACAACAAAGAACCAGGTTTCTTCCACATATCTTAAAAGATACATCTGAGAGTCAAATCCCCCATTCTTTATAAGTGCCTTGATCATTTTAGCAAGGATTGTTTTTCACTGTTTTCAATATGCTAGGTCCAAAAAAGGTCGTAATTTAAGTCAATTGGTGTTAGTTCGGTTACTTATTTTGCACTATTATCAAGTTGATTCTTTGTTTTCTTTAACCCTCACATATTTTAATAATAGAATTACTTAATCAGTTTTTCCAGTTTTCTTTAAAGTATTGTATGTATTACATCTTTGAAGTAATTGACAATCTCTGTTGTAATCACTGCTCTGTTGACTGACATATTGACCTGAATAAGTACTGATTGTTCTAAGCAAGAGTGAATCAAAACAGCAAACTTACCAATTAGCATCAAACTATGTTATTATATTTTTTTTATATTATAACAACATATGTATTTATAGTAATGAAGGGTTCGATGTTATTTATACGGCAACAGGGACTGTGACTGTGAAACCTGTGAGCAATCTCAGCCTTACATGCCACCTGCCAGAGGCCGTGGTTCGAAAGTTATTTTTAAATCCTTGGTCCCTAGGTTAAGTGTTTAGAGGGTCTACTTAGCCCTAACTTCACCAGGACAATAAAATCCTTAGCTTTTTTAATTTTCGATAAGTTCAAGATTTTAAAAAACTTTTAAATAACATTCAGACCCATTTAAGCTACTGATCTGACCTAATGATTTTAAAGAATTAATAATGAATAAACAAACCATCGTTTTAAATTGTCTTTGTTAGTGTTAGTAGTATTTCACTATTATTTTGAATCATATTTGTTTTAAGTTATATTTCTCATTGTACAATTAATAAACACTTCAATTTAAAAAAAAAGGAAGTGCTGTATGTCCAGTTTCCCTAATAACTAACTTATATCTCATATCCTGATGCCTTCCTTTGTTCAACTTGATTGCAAGTATATGGAAGGATTCAGCTATTATTTATGTCTCAATGTTTGGTCCTGCCTTCAGTGCTTGCAAGAATGGAGGTACTGTGTAACGCCTCGTGCCTGACTACCTACTCCCCTTGCTTCAACACAGTGAAGTCCATGGGATCAGTTATCACTTATACATTGCTTCAATAGTTCACATTGCTTTCAGAGTGTGCAAGGACGGAGGAGAATTACTGTGTTGTGACTCATGCCCAGCTGCCTACCACACTCATTGCCTGAACCCACCCCTTACCGACATCCCCGATGGAGACTGGAAGTGCCCACGTTGTTCTGTAAGGCCACATGATATTATAATATAATTTTTTAGAGTTCGCATGTTTATAAGAAATGAGATTGGAAAAAGAATATGTTTTGGGCATTGCTACAGCACTAAAGTAGTCAGGTTGTGTCTTTCTCATGCTACCAGCTCCCAACTCAGAACGAAAGTGGAATTTGTTTTGTACCAGTTTATACTGAACTCATTAATTCAACCAATACAAATCCCATCACATTCTAATTTAAATAAAATTAATTTATTTTCTAATCCTGTTTATCATATTTCAGCTACCGAATCTTGACTGCTATCTGGAATCCAATTCAGGATTCAGAGGTAGATTTTTAGAGGAAAAGTAGGCTTGTTTTTAAGTCTTAAAATAGATACAACAAGTATGATTTGATCACAAATCATTTTATCAACATTTTAAATAGGAGTTTTAATTTACTCAACTTTTCCCTGGTAAGCTTGAAGCTTTGTTTACTGTTTGGCGTGTAATCATTTAATTTAATTGAACATTAAATATCTGAATAACAAAATCTAAATATTCATCCACTGCTGTATATTGCTGCATTACTGTAATTGGTCATTATATTGTTCAACCTTCACTGAAATACACAACCTAATTGGTAGATATTAAAATAAGAAGATTGCAGACACATAAAAATTTTAATGTTTTAAATCCTTTTAACCCTTGATTACAAAACATATTTTAGAGTCACGTATTCACAAAACTATCGTAAAATTTACTACTAACTTTGTTTTTTTTTTAAGTATTGATTTTACACCAAGATAATTGATTTAAACCTATGTTTACATAGTCTGGGCATTATATAACTAGAATTTAATAAGAATAATAGTATATTAATGACTATATGTATCCTATAAATATTTTTTCCGATGCTTTCAATTTAAGCTGCAATATGTAAGGGTTTCGAAAAAAAAACAAAAAAATAATCAAAATTATTTTATTTTCCATAATTATGACAAAAATCAAAAAGTTTATTATAGATACTAGTAAAAAAACATATTTTTTTTATTATTTTGCAAAAAACTCATAATTAGGTAGAACCATCAAGTTACAGATCGTTTGTAGTTCATAAAATTGCTCAATGTCCTTCATCGCATGCAACACAAGTTGTGGCTTTATGTTGGGCACATATTGCATGATTACAATGCTTACAGTAGGTAGTGGTCATTCTTCTCAAGTTTGAAGGGCAATAAAAACACACTTTCCTCGTTCCTGGTGGTGGGGCTTGGCCGGGATTGTCGGGTATTCCCAAAACGCCACAAATCAACGTGCGCAGTCCTCGTCTAAGGGTTGGTATCTGGAGGCGGTTTTGCATATGAGGTCTGCAAAGGTCCATGAATAATTCTTTCATGAACGTTCTTCTGTTGGCAGGTACATTTCCCTTTTTCACATTGTTGGTACAATAAATTACATAGGCATTCACAAAACTAATGTTCAATATGCCGAAGAACATTGCTAAAGGCCAACGCTGAGTCTTCCTACTACATGACATGTTATTACACAATTGGTCCAACGCATCTACTCCTCCTTTTGTTTCATTGTATGTGTGGATGATATCTGGCTTATGTGTTTGGTCGTTTAGCTGGTTACCGTCATGCATGGTTGACAGGAGGAGTACGACTTTGTTCTTTTTTGGTTTGTAAGAAACCAGAGTCTTTTCCCTGTCAAACAAAAACAGTGAAGTGTTCACAGGTCTGTCTTTCTTGTTTAACAATTCAGATGGAACCCCTTTTCTATTGGATCGTATGGTACCAACTAAGGTCAAGTTGTATGGGTCTTTTAGCAAATCTTCAGCTAGTCTGACACTAGTGAACCAATTATCCATGGTGACGCTTCTGTTTGTTCCATGAATTGGCTTGGTGATTTCTTTTACAAAATAATCAGAGAGAGGCTCTCCTCCAGTTTGAGTTTTTTTACCAACATATGGAATACCACTAAACATGTATTTAGTTGTTGTATCACAGCCCATGACTATTTTTATTCCATATTTGGATGGCTTGTTTGGGATATACATCCTGAACGGACATTTCCCTCTGAATCCCAATAACTGCTCGTCAATTGTTACGTACGAGCCTGGTTTGTACTTTGTTTGACAGTTTACAATAAAGTCATCCCATAATTCTCGTATAGGCGCAAAAGGATCATTTCGTTTCCGCTCCAAGCGAGTGTCTCTATCGTCGAAACGTAGACAGTTCAAAATAAATTCAAATCGCTCACTGTTCATAGTACACTTATAACGACAACCACTCCATTCATTATCAAAAAGTTCTCTAACTGTTAAGTGGTTGTCTTTACATGCTGCAGTGTTTACTAAAATGCCTAAAAACGCCCGCAACTCATCAAGTGTCAAGAGGGAATGTGTAGCAGTCAAATTTGTATAATTTACTCTCACCCGAGTTATTTGGTTGTTTGTATGTAGAATAATTTTATTTAGCATTGCTTCATCTATAATTTGTTCAAAACATTCTCGAGCAGTTATAGCATCTCGTGCTGTACCAACTACTCCTCTTCTTACAACAATAATATTTCTTCCTGGAGTTCGAATGCTACTCTGTCTCAGTTTAGTACTCCAAACATGGCCATTTTTGGCTCTAACTACTTTAGATTTAAGTTTGTAATAGTATGGGTTATTCAAATCATCTCTAGGCGTACCTGTAGGTGGTGTTGTAAAGCTTGGTTGTAGAACAGCTCGTGGTATAGCCGCTGAGGAGGTGGTGGCTGGGGTTGAGGCAGCTAAAGTTGTGGCGGATGGTGGTGTAGTAGCTGGTGAGGTAGCTGAAGGTGTGGCGGATGGTGGTGTAGTAGCTGTGACAGTTGGTGGTGTGGTGTCCAGTGGTGTAACTGCTCGTGCTATGGTGTTGGGTGATGTTGTTGTACAAGGTATTACATTGTTACTATATCGTCGCCTTTTTCGCTGCCTTTCATGATCAAAATTATCTTCATCATCAGAAACATCACTCAGGTCATCTAAATCGAAATCGGGGTCAGCATCCGTGTCATCTGTATCTTCCCATACATCTACTTCACAATGGTCCTCTTCAAAGTCACTATTATCGTCAATTGCATCTTGGTCGATATCTGACAATGTCTCATTCAGTAATTGTCTAATCCTGTCATTCTCCCTTTCTTCGTTCTGGTAATCCATTCTTACAAAATAATATATACAAACATTTACACTTATAATACAGAAACTATTTACACAAAGAATTTACACAAAAACACTGTTAGATAATTACTATATACACTACCTGGTAAAAATTACTTATTTATATATTCGAAAATAATACAGAAATATAAATATATACAAAATTTAATATGAGAAAGAAAAATCACTCATTCACAAAACTATCGTAAAATTTACTACGCGAGGATAGGTACGCATAGATAGACGTGCCGCAGGCAACTGACGAATCGTCCCTGACCTTGACTGGCAATTATAGGAAGCTACTGGGAGGGGGGTTGCGCCCGGCCCGTCAACTACTTCAATATGACTGATTTCAATTACCTGATTCGTAATTTTTACGAAAGATTTGTAATTAAGGGTTAAACAGAAATGTTTTTGCAATTTGGGAACATTTACTTCCTTTTTTACATTCAAGTTTTTAAGCTCTTTTTGTCCCAATAAATCAATGAAAAAACTATATTCCTAAACTTGGCCAGTATTTATTTCTATAATTCATTTATTGTATTTTTTAGCATCAGTAACTAATATAAATTGTGTGCTACACTCCCATATCTTATTAACCCTTTTAGCGCCAGACAGTTTTTTGGGGTACTTACGAAAAATGCCAAACCATTTTCATAAAGGGTGTGCGAAGAATGCCAGGCCACTTTAGGCCATTTTGACATATTTTGTTAAAACATTCATAGCTCTCTTATTTGTTATTATAAATTAACAAATGGGGTCTTGTTTTGTTCGTAATAATATGTTTGTAGTAAATAAAATATAATTTTGAGTTATTTACAAGATTTAAAAAAATTATATTACAAAAAGTTTCAAAAAGTTTTTTTTCTTTTTATTTTTTCAAGTTTGAACATACATTACTACTTTTTGTATAAACTAAACCACAGTATTAAAATATAGAGACTAATCTACATATAATTGTAAGTACACATAGAAAAATTAAAACACTTACATTCAAAAACATAGTAGATATAAAAATCTTTGAAAAAACATGTAATTATCCAAAATTGGTAAAAACGTCAGATAAACAGCTGTTATTTCGTCATGACAACGATCAGTAGAGTAATAATTTTGTTGTTGCCATATGGCATATTGTCTTCAATCCCTATGTCAAGTTTGAAAGCATTCGGTCGACAAATAAAATTAAAAAAAATTATATTACAAAGTTTCAATAAGTTTTTTTTCTTTTTATTTTCTCAAGTTTGAACATACATTACTACTTTTTGTATAAACTAAACCACAGTATTAAAATATAGAGACTAATCTACATATAATTGTAAGTACACATACAAAAATTAAAACACTTACATCCAAAAACATAGTAGATATAAAAATCTTTGAAAAAAACATGTAATTATCCAAAATTGGTAAAAACGTCAGATAAACAGCTGTTATTACGTCATGACAACGATCAGTAGAGTAATAATTTTGTTGTTGCCATATTGTCTTCAATCCCTATGTCAAGTTTGAAAGCATTCGGTCGACAAATAAAATTACAATATAATAAAAACTTGACGTGCGCCCATAGCGCACATCGGCAGTTTTAGCGGGACTGAGGCGCGTGCGCTCACGGCGCACGTCGGCATTTTTCGAACAAACTCTGACGTGCGCTCGCGGCGCACGTCGGCATTAAAGGGGTTAATAATATAGGGTGTACTCAGTTATCCGTTTCGCTCTCATGGAGAGTTGAATAACTGACATGAATCAATGAACAAAACGATTAAGGTTCTCATACACCAAATTTTATCTATCTGCTAACTAATTCTTGATTTTGCTATGTTTATAAAAGTGACATTTACAAATAATGGTAAGAATTATGTCACAAGTAATTAAAAACAACTAAATAGTGTATCTTAAAAGCACTCCCTCACACCAAAGATCTCCTAGAAAAACCTCCGTCACTTTCAGACAAAACAAAAACCTCAGCCAAAACCTAGTCCATCTTAAGTTACCTGATCCTAACATCCAGACCTGTTCTAAATACCAGCAACCACCTGATTCTAATCCTTGAAACAAGAAATCTTGCAAAACCTACCCAATCTCACAGCCACATCTTTTACCAGCTCCACTAACTCCTTAAATTACAAGATACCTGGAAATTGATAGTGATTCTATCAATATAATTTATCAACTCCAGTGTCAGCATTGTCCTGCCAAATAAATTGGTCTTACCAGTGAAACCCTCTGAAAACG